>LR754007.1:30713-102918 GCA_902729485.2 Mus minutoides
TATGTAAGATTCACCTCCTGGACTTGTCCCTTTCACATGACCATGAAATAGGGTATGCTTGTTCAAAATGACACTAAATCTACCCAGTACAGCAAATGCTTTTCTTCATCAATCAGAACATTTATTTCAATTAGATGGAAAATCTGTTACTATTCCTTTTCTACCATAGCAGATGTACAGCTTACATTACAACCAGTATTATTAATTAGGCTGGAAAAAGGTAGTTGTAAACTTCCTCCATAGTGTGATCTAAGGACATTTGCCATGTTCTGTTATGAACATTCAGTTTTGGTCTTTTCCAGGACAGATAAGCCAAGGCTTAATCTGAATTCATGCAAATTTTAAATAGAACTTAGTATTCATTCTCCAGCTCTTAAGTTTCTTTTCAAAAAGAAGTCAAAAAACAAGTTAATTGTTTTCAATTTTCTTGGAAAATGATTGCTTATTATAACTATGTTCTGCTTATATTAATATGTTACACAAAATAGTATGATAATCAGAATAACTACTTAAGAAACAGCAAGAAATTTCTGCATACTTTTAAAATAGGAAGTTTTAAAAGATTCATATGAATAATCATTAAATAGTAAAACTTATATTTGGTAATGGTGCAGGAAAATAAATATCCATCTTCACTGCCAGAAGTGACATAAATTCCTAGCTCATGTTGAAAGGTGTTTTGACAACAGGTATCAAAAGCTTAATAGGTATGACCTTTTGAATTAGAAATTTAACTTTAATGGAGTTTGTTGAAAAAGAGAGAGAGAGAGAGAGAGAGATTAAAAACAATGCAAAGGTATTAATCACATGTTATGTGATTTGTAATGGAGAAAAGTGGAGACAACATAAATGTGATGTTAACTAATAAAATAGTAGATTATTCATAAAATGGATGACCACATATCCATTTGAGAAACATCCCATTTGAAATTAATGCATACATGCAAAGGAAAAAATGTTTCATCTCACTGGTAAAATTCTAAGTAGTTTGTGCTTGTTTAATCCTTTCTCTATTTCTCAAATTCCCTTAAATGTTTTTAACCCTTTAAAACAGTGGATCTCAACCTTGTGGGTTTCGACTATTTTGGACCTAATAATTCTTTTACAGGGGTTACCTAAGACACAGGAAACACAGGTATTTATATTACAATTCACAACAGTAGCAAAATTATGAAGTAGCAATGAAAATAATTTTATGGTTGGAAGCCACCACAACACTAGAGACTAAGTTAAAAGGTTCCAACATTAGGAAGGTTAAGAACCACTGTTTTCAAAGGTCTTAAAAGTCCATCTGCAAGTAGTGTGAAGCAAAGTTTGAAAAGAAAAAAACTAAGAAACAAACAAACCCTGGACTGAAGAGATAGTTCAGCAGAGAATCTAAATTGAGTTCTAGCTTCTATGGTGAATCACAACTACATATACCTAACTCCAGCTGTAGTAACCCAATTCACTCTTCTGCCCCCAGAGGACATAGCATTCACACAAACACAGTCACACATGAGTAAAAATTAAAAAATTAAATAAAAATACACTATTAGACTTATTTTCCTAGATGGAAGTGGAAAAGTTCATATTAAACAAATAAATGCCTAATATTCACCTCAAAGAACATATGTACCTAACTTTGCTGTGAATTATGATGTAGCTTTCAAATATTTTTAACATTATTTGCTTTTAATATGTGGGGGGACAAAAAGGAATCCAAGTTCTCTTTTCTTCCCATGTAAGGCCACAATGCCTGCTGGTTCCTTGCTATTTCTTGTAACTTCACGATTGCAATTCTTCTGAAGTTTGTTTATTTTGGCCTGTGTCTAATTTACTTCTTCACTGTGATATTTCTGTTCCTGTGGTCTGGAAAGCATGTATAATGTTTTGTTGGTCAGAATCATCTTAATCAGGGAGTAACATGAAATAGTTACTGTATAAACACCATGTGACCATGCTTGAGGGGAAGGTTTGTATGTTAGATAGAAAGAAGAGAACAGGAAGAAGCATCTGGAAGAATCCAGAGCAGAGAGAAAGGACAGCAAACTATACCTGACCAAGAGAGAAACAGGAGCAGAGTAGAGAGTAAGAGAAGAAAGGGGTTGGGGGGTGGTGAAAGGAAGACCAAGAGAGGACCAAGAGAGGACAGAAAAGAGGGCCAAGAGCACACATAGCTGAAATAGCAAGGGTTATAAGGAGAATGCCATGTTGGAAGAAAGGAAGCTCCTGAGATGGAGGAAGCTATGGACACTAAACTGTGGAACAGGCATTTGTGATGTGAGAGAGCCTGGAGGCCAGCATGCACTTAGCTATGCTGATAGGTACCACAGATAACAAATTACCCCTTCTGGGAATGGTAAAAGAAATGTCTCCCCTTTGCAGAAAGGAATCAGCTTCAACAATTTCTGAGGAATGTGGCTTTTTGTCTAACCACCAGCATTTGTGGAAACAGAGTTTCCTTTGGACCGAACAGTAACGTAACGAGAATGTTACTAATATTACCAAGTCATTGATCTGAAAGTTTAAATGCAACAATGTGTATACAATGTAATGTAACCAACAGCTGGAAAATGGAGGTAGTGCACAATCAGATACAATTCATTCCCAGCAGCCTAGGTAGGTACGAGTACAGAGAGAATGCAGGCTATTTTTGGAGAACGGGCTTCCATCTTTCTTAAACAAGTCAGCAATCACATACCCTTAATAGTTTTGCACACATATGAAAGGAGTTGGAAAAGGGGAGCCATTTACTGAATTCTGCATGGACTAGTGGACTAACTGTCCAAAACAATATGAGAGACCACCCGAGCAGACATTTCTGTGGATTCTGAGATGACCTACAATCAATGCAGGTTTTCCAGTAACCCATTCTTATGGTCATTACAGAAGTTCTACAGGGAGACAATATGGCCTTTTGGTGTTTATAACTTGACCCACACCTCCTACTTTTGTTTTGTTTTGTTTTGTTTTGTTTCTTACTTTCCCCCAATTCGTTGTCTTTCCTGTAGCAGCAGTATGCCAGGCATAACCTGGGTTAGCTAAGAGAATCACGTCGGGATTTGGTAGTTTGACCTCTCCTTGACCGCAATGAAGGCTTGCAAGTTTGGACTCCTTGAAATGTAAAACCCGGTGTAGCAGCCAAGTCTTCAAAGGGTATTTAGCTGAAGGGAATCTGCAGAGGTGCAACAGGGTGCAGCGGGAACTCAGGTGGACGACCGCGTCCTGTGGCAGCATCACATCCAAACTCCCAGCGGCCTGGGAAGTTGGGAGACGTGCCAAAGCTGGACCGCACAATGAAGCTCAAAGTAAGCAAATAACTCTGGGGCGCAAGCGCACCCCATACCACTAGGCCTCCTCCCCTAGGCAGCCCCGGCTCCTCCGCACAGCATCCGGGGCGTGGCCTGGCGAGGAGCCCAGGGCTTTCTCCGCCTCCTTTAGCTGCTCCTTCCCAAACAACCCGGCGTTCGGCCGCTGCCCTTTGCCCATTGGTCCGCGGCCCTTTCCATTTCCACCCAGCCCTCCGCAGTTCACCAATCACCTTGCGCACTTGGGAAGACACCGCCCCCCGAGGCCTTAGCTCTGGCTCCCCTGCCTCCTCCGGCTGCTGCCTCTGCTGCTGCCTCCTCCTTCCCCACCTCCTCGGTCCGGGGAGAGACCGCGGGGCCCGAGGGGCGGCGGCGGCGGCGGCAGTGGTGGCAGCGCTATGGAGCCGGGGCCGGGTGGCCGAGGCGCAGCGCGCGGACAGCGGCCCCCGAGCGCCGCGCAGCCCCGGGAGCAGGAGCGGAAGCTGGAGCAGGAGAAGCTGTCCGGGGTGGTGAAGAGCGTCCACCGGCGGCTCCGCAAGAAGTACCGCGAAGGTAAACAGGCAGCGGGGGAGGGGAGGCGCGTCCCCCGCCTGGGTCAGCTCTTTTCAGCCCCACGGGGCCACCATTGACACACACGGGGGCGGCACGTCTGCCCAGGCCGCGACCGGCCGGGGCCTCCTGCCGTCGGCTCCCCGAAGCCCTAATGGGCAGTCGCCACTGGCCTAGGCCCTGTCCCCAGCGGTGGGCTGAGACCACTGTCACCGAGCCTACGCGCAGAGGGAGGGAGGGGCTTTCAGGTAAGACCCGAAGAGGGGTGGGGGTTGGGGTGACTCCGCCGAGAGACTGGCAGGAGCGAAGCTGCCCCCTCGCTCTTCTGCGCTGGACCAGCCTGTTGTTCATCCCGCTTGGCAACAGCCCCTCTTCCTCTTCGCTCCTTGGCAAGGCCGTGCCGAGGCCTCCCCTGCCTGGGCATCCAGGGCTGCGAAGTCAGCAGGCCCAGCGGAGGATCTCAAGGTGCTTCGCCTGCCGTGTCTCACTGGGGGAGAAGGTGGCAGGGAGCTCCCCTCCCACCTCAGCTCCATCTTCAAGTTTGTGGAGGCAGTCCAGGAAGAGATCTGGGGCAGGTTCTTAAGAAGACTGCAGGTTTGAAGAATCTCTAAGCACAGAGACTTTGAAAGATGCGGATGCCATCGAAGCTGGCCAGAGGTGCAGCCCCCCTTTTCCATGGGGGCAGCTTTTCGTCTGGCGCATATGCTGGAACGGTGTCTATAGTTGGATTTTATGAGTTATCCTGGCATTTTTGTAAATGGGGACTCTAAAACAAAGCAACTTTATAAGATTCGGAAGGTGATACTTTGCATTATTCTTCATATGTTCAGAAAAAAATTCTTATAAAGTGTTAAAAATGGGCTACTTTCAGCAGATTTTTCTTTAGCTTAATTGCAAAATGAAAACTCAACAGCGTTCTGATGTCAGTCTTTTAACTAGTTAATAATTTAGGTTAAAAGAGAAATTATGACAGAGAAGGAACAAAGACTTGTGAGATCATGTCACTTTTCAGTTGCTCTGAAAGTTCAGTCAAGTCTATCTTCTTTTGAGTGTCGTTGATGCATTTTATTCTTAACGCTATTCAAAGTTCTTTTCTTGACAACTTAGCCCTGGCTTTTAATAGAGGCCACTTGATATCCCCAAAGATGGCTAATAGCTATTGTTTGGTAGGCACTAATAGAAGGGCCTTGGCAAGCATATTAAGGTACTGAATTTTTTTTATTGAAAATACTTTAATTCCCAACTTCAATTCAATAAAATGAGTGGTTACCATAGCAACAGTTGCATCATTCTTGATAGTCACAAAATGTACTTACATAATGGCATTCTCTATTGGTTTTTGTGTTGTTTGAAGAAATGAAAAAATAAGTGGGCCCACTTTTCTTCAATTTATCATGCCATTTTGTACAAATTTACTGTACATCTTTTAAAAGAAAATGACTAGTATGTAATTCAGTTTCTATTCTTAACCTTTTTGTAATAATTTCATTGTTATTCATTATTCATTTATTCATAAACGAATAGGTTCCACTTAACACACTGCTAATGTGTCATTATCTCTTTAAGCTGCTGTTTATGCATGCTTATTCTCACATGTTTAAACATGTCCTTAAGCCCAAATTCCAACTAGGGGAACACTTGGTTCATAATGAGGATTGATACTTAGAAATCACCAGAATGGAAAGCAATTCAGTAGTTCAGAAACAAATGATCTGATATGACTTGGGCAGGTAGAGATGTCCTGATAGTTAAGCATTTGAATGAAGCAATTCTTTTGGCATTTTAATGCCCTGAATTCCATCAATGATTTAGGTGTTTTATTTTGAAGGCATAGTATTATACCAATGGTCTTCAGTCATAAATGTATTCTATAAGCTCATAACAGTTTTCTTACTAGGGAATGCAGTAAATTCTCACTTAAAATCTTGGAATGTAAGACTATAAAAAGCCATAATTTTCACTAATGGTTCTCAAGCATGGCTGATCTTAAATTCTCTGCATTTTTATCTCAGAGCTACAGTCTCTGTATCTTCATAAGGAACAGGAAATGTATTAGCCAGATTTAGTGCATATTCTAAATTTAATTTAATTATAGATTAGTGGACGCATTCCTAAAAAGATCAAAGTAACTTTGATCATTAGTGCATACTATTTTATGGGAAATAGTGTCCATCTCATCTCTTATTCTAATATTGTTGACATAAGCGTTAGGATATAAAAGAAAGTGAAGATAAGGAAGTAACACTAAAAGTTGAGTAAGGAAAAAGGATATAAATTGATGGGTATGGGCTGTCTATGGGAGCGGAGCAATAGAAAGTATAGTTTTCTCAGGATGAACTGGTAATGAATAGACTACGGTAGAGTGAAAAGGGAAAGAGCAGTTACTGAAAAGTAAGAATACAAGTAAAGGTAAAGAATATAGGGTAGAATAAAGTCTTCCTTGTCTACGTCTCTGACAGTGGGTTGAAAATGCAATAGAAAGAAAAATGAAAACGGGACCTTCCTGCTGTGGTGGGTTTTTTCCTCCATTGCTCTGATCTGTCCAACTGGTAAGTATCGACAGTGATGAGCAGGCTTGGTTGGGGAAAGGGAACTGTGTTACAAAGGTGAGTAGGTCTCTTTAATGCACTTGTAACTACTTTTTCACACTGCTCCATTTTACTGCCTGCCCTCTATCACCACTCAAAGGTCTTATGCCAGTTTGTATTAGTGAATTGAGAATCAGCAAGAATGGTCAGTGTTTGAGATAGTACTATCCTATCTGAGTAAATTACTAAAAGAAAATGTGAGGACAGTTCCTAGAATTTGTGATGTCCATCCATTGTAGATAAGAGACTTACAGATTGAGTTTACAAGAAGGAAAGTATGCTTGCCATAACAGGTGTTTAATATCTTTGCTATACAGAAATTTGAAATTAGACTTCTATACCAACTTAAAATATTTTAATTTGATTAAAGGGTATATAGACAGTTTATTTCTAAGATATAGCTAGCTTAATTCTGGTTTCCAAACAAGGACTTGTTGATTAGTCCGACTTACTTGATCAGTAGATTTTCAGTTTTGTTTTTGCTTTCTTTGTAGTTTTGGGGTGTGTGTGTGTGTGTGTGTGTGTGTGTGTATGATGTATGTTTCTGACTGTACAGGTGCATATATGTGCATATACCTGTGATGGCTAGAGGTCAGCATCAGTGTCTTCATCAGTTGTATCTGTTTTATTATTTTGAGACAGAGATCTCTCTCGAACCTAGAGCTCACTAATTAGGCTAGGCAGGCTGGCCTGAGCTCAGTGGGATCATAGTTGGATGATTCTGTGCCTGGTGTTTTGTATGGTGTTGGAGATCAGAACACAGGTCCTCTTGCTTGCAAGGCAAGCACGTCAGTGATGGAGCCGTCTCTCCAGCTCTCACATCATTTGTAGCAAACACTTGAGATGAGAATAATGTGGGGGAGATGGTAACTTTAAATTAGAGAACATTTAAAACTAAAACAGCCTTAAAATTAATAGAATTAACTTATAATATTGATGTTTTGCATGAAGTACAATATTTGAATTGTTTTAAAAATTAGGATCATAAACCATTTTAACTTAAACTTTTCTGTCGGTATTATCTTCACAGCTGTGTTAATAAATTGACCAATTCGATGACCTCCAATACAATTTGAACCAGTTCTTTTTGCTTACTTTATTTTCAAGTGAGTTTTCAGTTTTCTTTTCATGTTTTCTCCCAATTAATACTCATGATATAGAATCAGATAAGTGTGTATGTATGCACACATGCATATGAGAATCTTTGCATGCTCGCTAAAATATGTAGACTATCAAAAGTCCAGTTAACTTAGCCCTAGAAATTTTTTGCAGGGAGAAAATGAAAGAATAATTTCATTTAACATCAGTGACACTATATAAGAATTATCACTAACAGGAGCACAGATGCTGTTGATTGAGTGAAGAGCACACAGTAGTTGTGCAGTGCATGTTACCTATTTGATTTTCTCATTATGTGTCTGTTGTACCTCTGCGAGGAAGGGGGATATAATTCAAAAGATAAATACCAAGGTATAAATAAATGTAAGTTCTTTTGGTATTTAACAGGCTAAAAGCAAAAAATCAAACAAAACCCCAAATGTTGTGATTTTGGCCTTTGGTCCATTTTAAGTGTTATCTTTGGAACTCTGTAGGATATAACTGTCTATGACAGTTCAAAACTTAAAACTCCATAAGTATACAGTAGTCAAAAAGTCAACACTGAAGTGGAAGTGTGATAGTTTATAATAGGAAGTAATCTAGTGGAACTGAGTTAGGTGGCTCTGGACGCTCATCTGATTTAGAGTTGATAAAGACACAATAAATAGTCATGATGGTGAAACAAAAAAAAATAAGAATACTTTGAAGGGTAGAATAAGAAGTTTTCATAAAACAAAAGAGGAAAAGACAATAATGTAAGATTCTTTGACTGGGAAAGTGTAGGCAGCCATTATGCCTCCAGCTTAGAAATGAATTATATATGGTTTAGTCAGAGTGCTGCGAGAACACAGCAGACAGGCAGGTTGAAGTAGAGTAAGGATGGGGATAGTGCTTGAGTATGGATGTGTTCTTTGGAAGTAGAAGATTGGAAGTCCGCTGTATGGAGGACAATACATAACCCAGCAGACACACTGTCAAGAGGACTGACTATGATGTGCTCAGTGGTGCTTGGAGCCAGCAGTAGGTGAGGGTGAAAAAAGAGCGTGGAGCTGGCCCAGAACACAGGGAGCAGCCTCAGAAGTTGAGTTTCCTCAGGGCTAGGCTGTTACCCTGCACAATCAGACCTACTGTTTATGCTTTATTTACAATAAAAGTACTCAGTGACAACCTAAAGTCTTCAAGAAAGGAGACAATTAGGATTATTACATTCTTTAAGAAACTGATTGGTTTTGATTCTCAACATTGGCCTAAGTGCAGTGTTTTTGTGTATATCCTGTTTCTAGCTTCCTGTATCTAATGTGATGCTTCTTCCTTTTTTTTAAAGAATTATTTATTCATCTTAATGTAAGTCAGTGTACTGTAGCTGTCTTCAGAAGGGGGCATCAGGTCCCATTACAGATGGTTGTGAGCCACCATGTGGTTGCTGGGAATTGAACTCAGGACCTCTGGAACAACAGTCAGTGTTCTTAACCTCTGAGCTTCAACTCAGCCCTAATGTGATGTTTCTTGTGCATTAGTGAGCATCACTAGTCTGTTGACTTTAAAAATGCCAATTCTTAGGCCCCCAGAAAGCAATTCCATAAGTTGGATATTAGAATCTGTTTAACTGTTTCTTGTCTATTTCTGATGCAGGCAACTGTTTTACCACTTTGAGAGGTGGGACACTGAACTAAGTAAGATTATTTTGTTATAAAACTAGACAGTTTGATGTAAAAGAATGAACCGATGTCAGGAACTCTGTGTTTTTAAACTCATTTTTTGTCTACCTGTACAATGCTTCATTTTTAGGATAAATCATAGTATGTAGGAGGGAAGTGACAGCTGACAAAGCTAAGTAAATTAGTGATTTTCAACCCTCAGTATGTTGGCTACACTGCTCTGTAAAGAGTTATTTACTCTTGTGAACAATATTTCTAACAGTAGTCTTTACATTTCCCCTTTAATAGATTTAATACATAAATCATTTCAAATATTAGGTTGTCTCTTTCTTACTTTTTAAAAGCCCTTTTATTGCTTTTTGGTATTTCTGTAGTAAAAATAATCACACCTATATTAATATCTCATTAATACAGGTAAATGTTTCACACAGCCTCTGTCACATTCATTTCTTATAGCATTTATATTAATTTAGAATAATCCATTGCTTGAAAATACCTTTTCTGTCATAGAATAAAAATTATTTGTCACATATAACAAAATAACTTAAAATCATACTGTGCTGTTGAAAGAATAATCTCACATTTAAGACTTTAATCACTGACAATGGCATTAAGAAATCTTTAGAGCTCCCATTTTTATTAGTTTTTATGAATTTCTAAAATTAGCAGGGTCCTAACCATCTTCAAGTTACATGAATATCAGAGGTGGCGTTTGTAGCTGTCCTACCTGTATACCTCCAAGACAGCATTAAGAATTGGTTTCTTGAGCCGGGCATGGTGGCGCACGCTTTTAATCCCAGCACTCGGGAGGTAGAGGCAAGCGGATTTCTGAGTTCGAGGCCAGCCTGGTCTACAAAGTGAGTTCCAGGACAGCCAGTGCACACAGAGAAACTCTGTCTCGAAAAACAAAACAACAACAACAACAAAAAAGAATTGGTTTCTTCTTGGATCTTATCCTTTGCCACATCCTATTCTATATTATTACTAGAATATTCATCTTGAAACTAGGAGTACTGATACCCAAGAAGTTTAATGCATTGTTTCCTTGACAATTGACAATTCTAGCTGTTAGCCAAGCATGGAGGAACATGCCTTTAGTCCTAGCACTTAACAGTTTGAAGCATGAAGTTGAAGAGTTTGAGGCTAGCCTGGACTATATAACATGACGATAGAGATAATAATGATAATGATGATTAATAATAATAATGATGATGATGATGATGATGGTTCCTAAATAGATAACTCAGGTAATCTGCCTCACTTCAAATACTTTGGTTTAAAATTAGAAATCTCTAGTCCTTTTAAAATTCTACAGCTAGTCATTTAGGCTAGTGTTTTAGAACAGTTAGCACAGATTCTACTTAAATAAGTACCTGTGTTTGTGCATAACACAGTTGGCATGTGGATTACTTATCTCTTTCCCACCTATCTTAGTCCTTTCAGTAGAACTCTGCCTTTTGTCTAACTAACCCTAACACCACACCGTTCCTCACATAGATTGAAGATTCATATATAGGAGCAACTAGTAAACATGCTCTCTTGTTGAGTAGATTGATGACTTTATCACCGTTTAGTGATGCAACTTATTTTGAACATTCCTTCTTTTATATACTTAAAATTACAAATACTGGAGAACACAGGTACTATTATAGCATTTGACAAGTCGCACCGAACTAGCTTTGCTTTGTGGTATGAAATGAACTCTATTCTTCCTCTTTCTTGTTACTCCGCTCTGCTTGCTCATTGATTCCCTTATATGACTCAATCCTTTTTTTTTTTTCGAGACAGGGTTTCTCTGTGTAGCCATGGCTGTCCTAGAACTCACTCTGTAGACCAGGCTAGCCTCGAACTAAGAAATCCGCCAACCTCTGCCTCCCAAGTGCTGGGATTAAAGGCATTTGCAACTACTGCCCAGCTCAGTTCAATTTTTTAAAAAATATTTTTAGCCTATAAAAATTAAAAATATTTTAATGGATGGATATAAGTTTATATTGAAGTATGGTAATTGTTTATGCATCTGTTTATATTTATATGTCCTAAGTTCACACATAAAAATTTTATGGTCCTTTATCATTCTATTATACTTTGGAGGTCAAGTTTATGATACTTAAAAATATAGTATCTGAGAACCACTGGTACACTGCTTCCTGGTACCTCAAATGCAACTTTATTCATGTCCATCTCAGGAGCTGCTTAGAATAAATTAACCCATAGGAACAACAACAATATCAACCAACCAGACCTCCCAGAGATCCCAGGGACTAAACCACCAACCAAGGAGTACACACGGAGGGACCCATGCCTCCAGCTGCATATGTAGTGGAGGATGGCCTAGTCAGTCATCAGTGGGAGAAGAGGCCCTTAGTCCTGTGAAGGCTTGATGCCCTAGCTTAGGGCAGGTGAGGTGGGGGTGGGTGGGTGGGTAGGGGAGCACGCTCATAGAAGCAAAGGGAGGGGATAGGGGGGGTTGTAGAGGGGAGGCTGGGAAGGGAGTTAACATTTGAAATGTAAACAAAATAACCAATATAAAAAAGAATAAATTGTTACTCTTATACCTGTAAAGATTTGACTGAGCATTGCTGGTTCCTACTTGTGTAGCAATTCCCTACTTATTCAAATTAAGTTCTGGTAAGCTTTTCATAAGTCCTCTTATTTGCAAGTTTGATATTACACCAACCAAGTGATCTTTGTATTCATATATATGTACATAAATTATTATTCACAAAATAGAAACAAGTAACAAGGTCCTGACTTTCTTACACTGTCTCCCTTATAGGAAGTAGTCAAAGACTTCTTTTTTTTTTCAATTTTTATTAGATATTTTCTTCATTTACATTTGAAATGTTATCCAGAAATTTTTCTATACCCTCCCCCACCCCCGCCCTGCTCCCCTACCCACCCACTCCCACATCTTGGCCCTGGTGTTCCCCTGTACTGGGCCATATAAAGTCTGCATGACCAAGGGGTCTCTCTTCTCAATGATGGCCAACTAGGCCATCTTCTTCTATATATGCAGCTAGAGACCTGAGCTCTGGGGATACTAGTTAGTGCATGTTATTCTTCCACCTATAGGGTTGAGGACCCTTCAGCTCCCTGGGTACTTTCTCCAGCTCCTTCCTTGGGTGTCCTGTGTTCCATCTAATAGCTGACTGTGAGCATCCACTTCCCTGTTTGCCAGGCTCTGGTGTAGCCTCCCACGAGACAGCTATATCAGGGCCCTTTCAGCACTATCTTGCTGGCATATGCAATCGTGTCTATGTTTGGTGGCTGATTATGGGATGGATCCCCGGTTGCCGCAGTCACTGGTTGGTCCATCCTTTTGATTCAGCTCCACATGAATGAAGTTTGTTTCTTTCTTTTTAAAAAAAGATTTATTTATTTTATTATTTATATTAGGTGCATCAGTACACTGTAGTTGTCTTTAGACACACCAGAAGAGGGCATCAGATCCCATTACAGATGGTTGTGAACCACCATGTGAGAGTTGAACCAAGACCTCTGGAAGAGCAGCCAGCACTCTAAACTTCTGAGCTATCTCTTTAGCCCCCTGAATGAAGTTTCTTAATCATAAATGTTTCTTACAAAAAGCTGCTTCATAAAGATACAGTAGAGTAAAATTGTACCTATAGAGATATGTGTGTGTGTGTGTGTGTGTGTGTGTGTGTGTGTATCACAGATCATTTATATGTGGAATCTGAGATAGGGGGCTTAAAGAAATACAAAGTAGTATATGCTCATCAGAGGTTTCAGGAAGAAGGAGGAAAAGATGAAGACACAGACATTGGTCCAATGGTAAAAACTCAGTTATGAAAGAATAAGCTTTTGAGAGCTAATGTACCGAATGATAACTATTTTGAACGTGTGTGTGTGTGTATACATTTTGTATTTCATGTAGTGTCATGACCTAGTGGCAGGATTTCCTTTTTTAAGTTGAATAATGCTTCATTATATATGTGTATCTCATAATTCTTTAGTTTGTTACACACTGATAAACACTTAGTTTTTTTTCTGTATCAAAGTGATAATGAGATTACAAAATCTCTTGTACATATGGGTTTTGTTTCTCATATATACAGAGAGAGGGAGAGAGGAAGGGGGTGGAAGCTTTGGGATGTTTTGAAGAAACTTTATGGCTGAACTATACTCTCAGCACATAGTACATAGGCTCCCTTTACACCACATATAGTAGTTGCTTCTTTTTTATGTTAGCCATTACATTGTAGTTTTAATTAGTATTTACTTAATTACTAGTGATGATGACCACCTTTGCATATGCCTGATAATCCTTTTATATGTCTAGTTAGGAAAAACAATGTAGCTTTAGTTCCTTCACCCACTTTTAAAAAGATTGATATAATTTTGGTATTGAGTTTTATGAGTCTATATATTTTATATTAATTGCTTACCATTTGTGATTTATAAATATAGTCATAAATTTGTCATAGTTTTACTCATTAAATTTTAGATTTTTGCTTTATATTTATACTTTTTAAGAATGAAAATGAAGATTGTTATTGAGAAGATTATAATTTCTAATTAGATGATCTCAGAAAGCAATAATACAGATTCACTTTCCTCCCCTATAAGAACTTCTTCTAATTTATTGGTTTTACTCAGATTATTTCCTTAAGTGTAAAGATTTTCTTAAAAATATTTGTGAACAACTACCAAAGAACTCAATAGATGGGACTCCTCTTCCACCTGCAGTAAGCAGAGAGAGAGACAAAAAAACGCTTTAATCATCTTGAGAATGTTAACATGCACATAAAAGGCTTGGATTCAGCCTTCTAAGCCTTGGATTCAGAGTTTGTTTGGAACTGTGTCAGTTTTGAAACACTCAGACTAGTTGAGTCCCCTGACAAGGGCCTATAGACTGAATTCTAGTTGAGCAGCTGGTTGTTTGTATTTTATATCTGATGTTTACTAGTTTTAAATATAGAAAACACTTAAATATTTTGCCTCTCTCAACTGGGCACCACAGTTAATTTCTGGAACTTATGTAAGTTATAAATCAAACATATTGTTTCCTTTTCCCTTTAACCACAACTGTTATTAATAGGTTACACTTGACAAGCACTTGCAGGAGGCAGATGCATTGTGTTGGGGGATTGTTATGAGATAACCAAATGAAAGGCAGATAAACCCTCTCAAAAATATGATTTCATATATGTTTCAAAGAAAATAAATGTACTATGTCAGATAGTGGGAGAACAGTTAATTTGTAAAAGAAAGATAGTATCCACTACATAGTGCACTGTAGCTTAGAACATCAGAGAATTAGTTCATGAGAGAATTGTCAGGGTAAAAGTGGATAATTCCATAACTCGTTTAACTGTGGTTGATTTTTTACAAAGACACTTGCAAGGTAATAGCAAATTAATATTAAAATAATTAAAAATACAGCAATGTTTTAAAATTAGATACACTCTTCTTTTTTAGTTGCCATTATTTTTTAAAATAGGCGTTCAGGCTCTTTTGTTCTTTAGTTGAAACAAATGTTTTGCATGTAAAGATGAGTTTACTTGAAACCTGTTATCTTGCTATAGGACATAGATTGAGAATAATTGACTCATCGATTTCTGTATTGAACTTGATTTGGAATGTTGTCATTACTCATGTTTAAAACTGTAAAATGTTTATCTTTTGTTGTTTTTTAATGGTATTTAGAAATGTAAATATAAAGAAAATACAAAAGTAGAAGACATGGTATTGTGAACTTTGTTCTAGAACTTTGGAAGATAAATGATATGATTGAGTTGATTTTAAAACTGTAGTTAAACAAGTTACTATTGATATTTCTCCAAGTGTATTCTTTTTGTTTAATCATGAACTGTATGTGTATATATGTGTGTGCAATGATGGTAAAAGTAATTTTTTATTTACTTGTATTAGGAAAGGTAGTTATATACTTGTTGGATATGGCATGCTTTGACTCTCTCCAAAGCACAAGTTTTTCTAGGATGCCTGTAGGAAGTGAATTTAAAAAGGGAGGTATTAGGGGTGTGGCTTGATGGTACAGGACTTGTCTAATTATGCACAGAGTCCTAGGCTTACTCTTTTTTTTTTTTTTTGAATTTTTATTAGATATTTTCTTAATTTACATTTCAAATGCTATCCCGAAAGTTCCCTATACCTTCCCCCAGCCCTGCTCCCCTACCCAACCACTCCCACTTCTTGGCCCTGGCTTTCCCCTGTACTGGGGCATATAAAGTTTACAATACCAAGGGGCCTCTCTTCCCAATGATGGCCGACTAGGCTAGGCTTACTCTCAATATCAACATAAAATTGAGCATGGTGTTACACTATCATAATCCTAGCACTGGTTCGAGAGGCAGGAAGATTAGACATTCAGTTCATGCAAATTCCAAGAGAGTCTCAGCTACATGAGAGACCATTTCAGTCCTGATGAGAGAAACTTCTTTCTGCAGTACTTGGTAATTAACAGAGAGACCTACAACTGACCAGTGTACAAGGAATGAGAGACTCTAGAGTCCAGACAGATCCGAAGAGCCAGAGGTTGCGGATATCTGCAGTGGAACAGTTCCCACAGACACAAAACAATGCTGTCACAGACACCTACTCACTCTAGCTTGGATTGTATGCATGAGACCGCACAGTACAAGCCAGCTCCAGTTCCAGCATGGATGGAGCTATTGGCACCAGTGGCTGCAGAAGGAGGGATGCCAGAGAGGCTGCCCATGTGCCTGTAGATGGTCCTACACCAGTGAACACACATCCTAAGTAGACATGAAGGTGAAAGGAATAGTAATAGAGGAGGTGGGAGTGAGTGGGATATAAAGTGAATAAAGTTAAATAAGTAAATAATAAAATAAAAATGTATTAGATTCAGGTCTCCTCACTAGCAGTTTGTTTCTTTTGTACTCTCCTCTGTTTTACTTCCTGTTTAACTTTACTATTTCATGTAGCATTTAACATTTCCCCCACCCCGGGGCTGGAGATGGCTCAGTAACTAAGAGAAGTTGCTGCTCTTCAGAGAATCCACACTTGACTCTTATGTAAGATGGCTCACAAGTGCCTAAAAATTCCAGTTCATTTGATCTAACACCTCCTTCTTTTGGCCTTTACAGCCACCTACATACACACACACACACACACACACACACACACACACTATAAGATACACACACACACACACACACACACACACACACACTATAAGAAAACATTTTTTCAAAGAAATCATTTTCAGCAAATATGAATAAGAATAAAAAATTAAAATTTCATTATTCCCATTTATATAGTTAAGTTCACTATGCTTACCAATCACATATTAACTTTAAGTCTCAGCCCACATTGAGACTGTAAACCTGACTGCTAATGAAAATATTACAATATTAAGTTGTTTGCAATTGATGTCAATCAAATACTTACAAATTGAATCCTTTAAAATGTTAGATAAGCAGATAATGAACCTCAAAACTACATGAAAAGGAATAAAGACAGTTTTGTTTAATGTGAAGTATACAGAGGCCTTCTAAAAAGCTATAGGGAAGTAGGTTCTCTGTAGTTACAGTCGCCTTTGCATCTTGTAGCTAACAGTTAATTATAGAGTAAATGAAGTTTCAGAGTCTAAGATGACGTGGTAAGGACATGAAGAAGTTTTAATAGAGGGCAGTAGTATCTCACATCGCTACCCTTAGTTCTCAGGTGTAATGGATAAACTTAGGTGAGTCACCATCCATGACAAGAGTTCTGCTTTGAGTGTGTACTATTTTTCTGTTACCTTTCTCCAGCACTGTATTAGAATCCAACGTTTTCACATTCTCCAGGTAGTGGGAAACAGGATATTTAGTGCTTAAGCTTCCTGCCCTTTAGATGCCCTTTAGAACTAGTAGCATTGTGGATGGGGTGTCCTCACCAGCAATGTTTCTAGAACACCCCTGTACAGTGGTTAGCTTTTCTCCTTTTTTTAAAATTCCCCTCTCCCCTCTCCCCTTTCCCCTCTCCCCTCTCCCCTCTCCCCAAGTCTTTAAGTTTTATCTACCATGTAAATCAAGTCTTACAGGAATGAAATTCATTTTCAGCACAAAGAAGTTCTTTGAAATACATTTGATAATGGATTGTTATTCAAATGACTCACATTTCCAAACATAATGTATATGTTATATAGGGTAGTGAAACAACTTCAAAGAGCCTTTACAGTTTTAAGGTCTAGAACTCAAATAATAAGTACTTTCAAAACTACGCTATACCATATTGAATCATTTAGTATCATGTCTGATAGGTAAATTCAAGAAGAGTAATGTTTTGAGTGCCCAGTGTGTAGAGAAGGAGTGCTGACCAGAGTGCTGCTTCAAGACCTCTTGGTTTATAGTCTTAAACCACTGTATCTGACAGATGTCTCTAAGAAAGAAATTGTTCAGAATTCAGAAAGATTTTGTATGCCTTTTAAGGACACAAATAATGCTAACTTGATGTGTAACAAATTAAGAGCCCAGTCCCTTCACAAATATTAATGACTATTGAAAATATTAATCTATTAAGAGTATAACAGTCTGGCACTCTTAGTTTTCATTTACTTTGAAATTAAAATCAGTCTTAAGTCTGTAACTTATTGATACCATAGTCATTTTAACTGAACAATGTGTATATGAATATGTTTGTACTCTTACTTGTTTTTATGGAGATAGTCAAAATTGAAGAGATATTAAATAGGTTTTCAATTCAGTATCTACTAGTCTGTGGAACTAAAATATCCAGTAATAAAATTATTTGGCTATTTTTCAAATTTGAATAAATGTGTTGGTTGTTAAATTTAAGCTATTTTCCTTCATTTTCTGTTACAGAAAAAAAGAGAGACTTAATCTTGCTTTGAAAAAGAGTTTTAAAAATAATTAACTGCACAGATGGCTATTTCTTGTACACATATATTTTATTACTACATAAATACCTAGATTTATATTTTGTGTGATAGAACTCAATTTCCTGTTTAAAGATGGTGAACCAAGGTACTCAGATAATTTTAATTCTTTACCCTGTTATGCAAATGAACTTCATTTGGCCAAATAATTCTTCAGTCATTATCAGTCTTCACAGTGATAGTGAAATTTTGTCTTAAATGTGATGATGAGTGATTTAAAAACTAAAAAGTAATAGCTGGATAGTAACCTGTATGTGTGTGTGTATATGCGCATGTGTGGAACCCAGGACGGTTTTAGGTATCATTCCTCAGCTAGCATCCACCTTATATTTTTATTGTCTTTGGAGTTGAGGTGTATCCCTGCACTGGAACTGGCCAACTGGACTAGGTTGGCTAGCCAGCCATAGTCAGTAAGCCAGAGAGGTTCCACCTGTCTCTCTCTCTCCCCATCTCTTGGATTATAAGCTTTCATTAATACACCAGGGTTGTTTCTGTGGCAATGGAACCTCAAGTCCTTGTGCTTGCAAAGCACACATTTTACCAAATGAAACATGTCCCTTCTGGCCACTTGCTTATTGTTGTTATTCAGAATATTAGCAAAGCCCAAAACTTTGGAGAAGCTTGTAGGATGTATTGATCCATATATCTAGACTAAGTACAAAACAGGTGTCTGTGTGGTGGTCTTTCTTTTTCAAGGTTGTATAACCCAAAGACACTGTGAAAATGAATGCTTGATTTCCAGACATAGTTGTACCCTACCAACATGGATTTCCTTTATTAATGGGTAGCTTACATGTATCTCTCTCTCCCTCTCCCTCTCCCTCTCCCTCTCCCTCTCCCTCTCCCTCTCTTTCTTTTTCTCCCCGCCCCCTGTGTTTGTGTGTTCAATTTAACAAATCTGTTTAAAGCAATCAATTTTGATTGCAGATAATCAGTTATTAAGCAGTATTTAAAACTTCATTAAGTTTATTGATGACTTTTGTATACTTCATTTGTAAACTATCTTTATTTTCTTAAAATTAGCTCACACGTTTTTAAATAAAGTTAATTTAGTTCATCTTTTTTGTATACAGTGGGAGACTTTGATAAGATCTGGAGAGAACACTGTGAAGATGCGGAAACACTTTGCGAATATGCTGTTGCAATGAAAAATTTGGCAGATAATCACTGGGCAAAAACCTGTGAGGGTGAAGGTCGCATTGAATGGTGTTGTAGGTGAGTATTCTACAAACTGGCACGTTCATTTTCAAATATATTCCAAAATTTCAATGTAAAATGATACATAGTTTATTATATTGCAATGGGAAGAATACATATTCCAAGTGATATGTAGGTCACTTTTAAGATCCTCTTTTTTTGTGTGTCTCATTTGGTCTAGGTTTATTTCAGTTATCTTTCTTAATGAAAATACTTCTTTCCCCACATGCCTAATTTTGTCCAAACTTTTTATAAAATATGATCTTTGCATTTGATCCACAGTTTATCAAATCTCTTATTTCCTTGTTTTGTCTCTAGTGTGTACAGTCTTTTTAATATTTTGACTGTGAATGTGGTTAATTTTCCCCTTGTGACATTGTCAGTGCTCAGTAAACACTGGATTTTGGAGCATTTGGCATTAAGGATGTTTAGTCTCTTTTCCTCTCTGCCTCCTTCTCACAGGTGTTTCTAATTCTCTTCACAAAAAAGATGTTGATACAATGTAAAAGACACCCAGCCACCCATCTTATGTTACTTTCAAGTTCTACCTTTCATTAAAAGAAAACAGGACTCTGAAAAGTTAGATTGTAGGCCTTAGGCAAGGAAAGTAAAGACTTACTTTGTACTGGATAGAAGTAAATTGCTCAAAAAGAAAAGGCAAGCTTTGATTGATTTTCATTGGCTAGATGGAGTTATAATAGCACCCTCCCCCCAAAACCCCTGGTAAACAAAGCAGCAACAACCACAGCCTAATGACTAAAGGATGGAATCAGTGCACGCATGAGAGTACAGTAGTACTTCACATCTGAAACCCATAGGTCACAATGACAATTGTCACCACACACACTATTTATTGTAAAAATTGCTCAACAGAAATAATTTTAAATAAACACACCACAGCAGTTTTGGAGAATATATACTTAGGATCTATTTGTAAAGGAAAACACTGATTTACAAAATGATGACAGGAAATAAGTATTAAAGAATACTTAACTAACTTTGCATCTGCAAATGTGATATTTAATAAACAGAAGTAAATTTAGTTCAAATACTATTAAAGACTTCATTGATTGCCAACCCAAAATGTCATTCCATACATTATTACTAACTACAAAGAAAAGTATAAATACATATTTTAAGGATCTACAAGCACCAACTCAACCAATTGGTGGCATTTATTATAAATGTTCAGAAGCCTGCTTATAACATGCAGATGCAATTTCATCTAATAAGATTTTTTTGTGTGTGAAAAATATTTGACTTGTAAAAATCCTCTAGACCCAACTTTCACTTTATAAGAAATAAGTAATATTGAAAACATGATTAAAAGGCACCAAAAGGTAGGTGGGTATGGTTGTACATTCCTTTAATCCCAGCACATGGGAGGCAGAGACAAGCAGATCTCTGAGTTCTAGGCCAGCCTCATATACAAAGTGAGTTCCAGGAAAGCCAGGGCTATACAGAGACACCCTGTCTTGAAAAACAAAAAAAAAACCAAAAACAAAACAAAAATCCCCAAGGACCAAAAGGAACCAATCACAGAAATCTGCATCCTGATTACACCAAATAGCAAAGTTGTAAGATAAAAACAGTTTTCAACTTATGTTAAAACAGGGCGCAAGAAGTGCTATTGTAATCTAAAAACCTTTTATTTTCAACATGTGAAGGAGAAAGGACACACAGTGGCTTAAAGGAATGAAGAAACTAGAACTAATAAGCCGTTCCTAAATAGGGGAGCATTTGCTGCAGTGTTTCTGAGTAGGGATAGTCAGTCAGGCTTACAGAATAGTGGGACCTGAGGTTACCACATGGACAGATTGGACTCTAACCAAATCACAGGTATAATTCCTCATATTTTCTTACTGATTTGTGCACAGCAGCAGCATGAGGGGCTGGGAATGGAATGAAAAGGCAGAGAAGAATCTTTGTGCTCTTTCCTTTAAGAGCTGTCTTTCTGCATACATAGATCATTCACTCTCAAAGAATCTGAAACGAAATGGAAACTGATACTCTCTAAAGAGGTAATTTAGCTCCATTCCAAACAATTACTTCTGATGGATCCAAGTGTTCCTTCTTTCATCCTAGGCTCCTATATTAGAGAGAGGGAAAATGTATGTCCTTTCTGGGGAAAATATTGATGGCAGTGTCTTATAAGCTCAGTGGCAATGTTTAACAAACTACCAGATATAGAATGAAGCAGAGTAAATGACCTAGAATCAAAAGGAGCAGAGCTGCAAATCAATTATATGCTAAAACAAGTAGAGAAGGCCTTAGCATAACTATTACAAACATATATGAGTAAAAATAGAGAAAATTGTCAAGGAAATTTGAGAAAATCATCTTAGAGCATTTCTCAGTAATTGATAAAGCAAGATACCCCCCCCCAAAGAAAGGTAGAAAGAAAAAAAGAAAGAGGAAAATCAGTGAGATATCTAGAGATTTTCAACAATGCAATTAGCCATTTTTAAACAACAATCAAAAATAAACTATATGAGGTTTTTCTACAAAACTGACATTTTAGCAAAAATTCAGTTGTATAAAAATCAATATAAGAGGTATAACTACCAAGGTCTAACTGTGTTAGAACAAACTTAGAGTCTTGTCAGAGTTACTTTTCTACTGCTGTGATAGAGCACCACAACCTAAGCAGAGTATAAAGGAAGGAAGCATGGAATTGGGGATCATGGTTCCAGAGTGTTCATCCATGACCATCATGATCAGGAGCATGGCAGTGGCAGGCATGGCACAGAGCAGTAGTCAGAGTTTACATGCTGAGACAACAGCCATGAGACAGAGACAGAGAGAGAGAGAGAGAGAGAGAGAGAGAGAGAGAGAGAGAGAGAGAGACTTGAGCATGAGCATGCTAACTGGGAATGACTTTCCAGCCCTACCCTTTCCCAGTGACACACTTTCTCCAGGCCACACCTCCTAATCCTTTTCTACAGGTTTCACCAACTGTGATGCTGTTGTGGAGTATTCAAATGTATGAGCCTCTAGGGGCCATTCTAATGACCCCTCCACGACAAAACGATTCATTCTGGAGGCAGTAATAAAATTATTTGAATTTATGAACTAGATGTTTTTAGTAAATTAGAAGATTACTGATAATTGTCCTAACAATAATGGTCTTGTGGCTATACAGAAGAATTTTCTCCCTAGGAGCAATGAATCTAGGGAGAAAATGACATGCTATTTATAAACTGCTTTCAAATTGTTCAGAAAAGAATATGTTTTTATATCTTTGGGCATATACATAAAATGATTTATTGAAATTATACCTATACCTTTACATTGTGTATTTTTGTTTGATTTTTCATATATATTTGAAATTTAACTATTTTTATAAAAGAAATACACTAAATTATTCCAACTAAATTACTAATAAAATCTTAGTGGAATAAAGAAATCAGTCTTATTTCGCACAACAAATTTGTATAAAGTTTTAAGTATGTTTAAATGAAAGCAGTTTTGTTCAGTAGTGTTTGAAGTCCTTACTAACTTTGAAAGCAATACTGATTTCTTTTATTTATCAAGAGGGAAAGAAATTAAATTAAAATTACACAAAACTGATATTTTAATATTTTTTGAAGACTTTATATTTAAATAGAGACAAGTCTTACACACATACTTTCTTGTGGATCAAGAGCTTTCTGTATAACACAGGCATGTCTCACAACTAACTCTCTTGTTCCTCCCTCTTACATGTAGTTTTAAAAGGTATGTGTTATGGTAGGGTCAATCTTTTGTTTTTGTTTGTTTGTTAAGCCCACAACTTTGTACTTGGCAGTTACTCTCAGATGCTGTAGTTAAATCCAAATCTATCTATCTATCTATCTTTCTTTCTTTCTTTCTTTCTTTCATTTTTCTTTTTTTTTTTTAGCAATTTGACTTAAAAATTATCTTTCTAATCACATGAAAATATAGTGCCTCTTGGAAAAAAAATAAGTTAAAAAAAAAGGAAGGACAGTGAATGCAAGAGAGATTCATTATACAAGTGGAAGATACAAATACAAGAATGCCTCACACCAAATTCCACCTAAGAAGAGCATATGGATCCACTGTCCTCATATCCTACCAGTCTCACCCACCTCATGTGTGTGTGTTAAAATTATTAACAGGGAAGTAAATTATACATAATTTAAAATAAAACTATATATAAGGACAGCATAGCCTCTTATATACACATTTTGTTCTGGATTACACACACACACTCACACACACACACCAATATTACTAATTAAAGAAGGTCATGAAATTGAGAGGGCATGAGAGTTAGTGGGAGAGTGCAGGGTAGATATAGTGTAAAGAGAGTACTCAGGCATAACCTAAAAAATTAATAGGTGAAATCTCAAAGTGTTAATTGGCATTTCCCTGATGCAGGAACCCGTCATATGGTTGTTGAACCCTCTTTAAATGATCTCAGCCATATGTGTTTGGAGACTTTTGAGAACATTTGTTTTTTAAACTCATTTTTAAACTGGATTATTTGATGTCTTATCTAGGCCTAATCATACCTAGATATTTTGATATCTTTTTTTTCCACTTTTTAAAAAATTTATTATTAGAGAGTTTCTTCATTTACATTTCAAGTGTTATCCAAAAGTCCCCTATATCCTCCCCTCACCCTGCTCCCCTACCCTCCCTCTCCCGCTACTTGGCCCTGGCATTCCCCTGTACTGGGGCCTATAAACATTGCTAGACCAAGGGCCTTTCTTCCCGAATAATGGCCAACTAGGCCATGATATTTTGATATCTTATTCTAGTCACAATGGCTAAGATAAAAAAAAAAAAAAAAAAACAACAAGGAAACAACAAAAACAACAGTGCAAATGAAGTGGATGACTTAGAGGCTGTAGAGTAAGGGAGGATTTACTCACTGTTGGTGGGAGGTCTTCCTGGTAACAGCCTCTATGGAAATAAATCAGTGTGCAGATTTCTTAAGAAGCTGAAAGTGGCTCTACCAAGAGACCACTTGAGCATATTGTAAAGGACCCTGTCTAATCCAGAGATACTGGCTCATCCAGGTTGATTGCTCTTCTGTTCTCAATAGTCAGGAAATAGAAACAGCCCTGGTACCTATAAACTAAAAAGTGGATAATGAAAGTGTGATATGCATACATAATAGAACATTCATTATTCAGTTGTTATGAAAAAAGGAAATTTACAAGTGAATAGATGGACCTGGAGACCATTGGAGGACAAAAGAAGTAACTCTTTCAGAATGGTTAATCTGGAAGGACAGACATTGTAGGGTTTGACTTACATATGGATTAGAGCTTTTAAATTTTACATATTTATGTTTCATTTGGAATACCCACAGAGGCTAGGTAATTGGTAAGGACCATTGAGAAGGAAGGGAATCTTTCAAGGAAAATGTAATAGAAGTTAGCATTATTATTACATGAGGGAGGGAATAAGAGGGCAGGGAATATTCAGAGAGATAACTAATGCTGAAAGCCATTTGGAAACCTACTACATAGAAACATTTTTAAAATATATATACAATAAAAAAGGAATTCCAAAGGAGTTACCTGATACCAGGGGTTTGGTGGGGAAACAGACACAGTAACCCAGCTAGAAACAATATACTACCAAGTAACTCATAGAGACTTCAGCAGGACGCACCAGATTTACACAGGTTCAAGCCAGGTGGGGTCCTAGCACTGAGAGAGAGAAGTGGACACAGGGCCCTGCCCCTAACCAAGAACCTATTTGTAGCTGATAGCTGCTGGAAAAGGAACATGAGTTTATTTCAGTGGTGTGTACCTGGCTATAGCAACTATAGTCCACGATAAGGTCTTGTGCCTAGGAGTAGTTTACCAACTTTAAGTTTAAAATTAAAGTACTATGTAAAATTACCATATATCTAGACATGCTGGTCAGATATTTTTGTTAGCTTAACACAAACACGGGGAAGAGGGAACATCAACTGAGAAAAAGCCTATGGGGCATTTTCCTGATAAGTGGTTGATTCCAGAGCATTGGACAGTACCACCCTTAGGCAGATGGTTTTGGGTTATAAAAGAAAGCAGACTGAGCCAGCCATGGAGAGCAAGCTATTAAGTACTATGCCTTGATATCCTTTGCTTCAATTTCTTCTTTCAGAGTCCTGACTTTAGTTCATACCTTGACTTCCATCATCATTGACTGTGATTGGGATATGTAAGCTGAGATAAACCATTCCTTTCCAAGTTACTATAAGTCATGGTTTTTAATCATACCAATAGATAGCAAATTATGATCCTGTTGGTAGTTTGATACTATGTTCACTTAGCATAATTATAATAGAAATTGACACATGCGGCTTGGGTGCTTCCCAACTAGGTCAGATTGATAGTCCCAGGCATGTAGTTCTTCATGTGGAATAGTCTTAACTCCTTAATCAGAAAGTGGCTGATTACCCTCACAAGCTTTGTGCCACTCTTGCACCCATGGATAGATCTTGCCATGCCATTTAACTATTGCAGTGCACAGTGTTGATGACGTCACCCCAGCAGCCTGCAGGCGGCCTCCAGTGCTATGAAAGTCAACTAGAACAGTGGAATCTTCTTGTCAGTTACAACTTGATATACCTGTCTGTAACCAAAATATGGTATCTTTAGCAGCAGGACCTTACTCTCAAGTTCTAGTGAGAAGTCTAGAGCAGACAGTAGACTCTGTTGTTTGTGGGGTTTCTGGAATGTCACAATCCAACATGTCCAAGAAATTATCTCATACAATTCACTAGACTTATTTGGCACTCTGGTTTTTGGGAGGAATCCCCTGTGGAAGGTAAGTCCATTAAACTCTTACATGGAAAAAAATATGTGTGTGTATTATATATAGATAGGTATTATACATATAATATATGTGTATATTATATATGATATACATCACATATATATGATGCTTATAAAATTCTAGGTTTTATATGAATTTCTCAAATACTATGAATGTTAGCTATTTCATTCCCCACTCACACCTCAGTCCTCCCCCCCAACCCCCGCAGCCCTCCCTTCCCATCCCTCTCTCTCCCCACATAAACTTCCCTACCCATTCAATTTTCCTATTCATATCACCCATGCTGTGCCTTCTGCCTAAGATCTTTCTTTTATCTCCATAGCCATAGTTGCCTTTTGGTTTTCTGGATTCTACAGGTACTCCAGGTTAAACATACAAACATAAAAATTTGATGCAAATATCAACATATGAGAATATAGAATATTTTCACTCTGGATCTGGGTTGTTGTTCTTAGTGAAATGTGTTTCAGCTCCATCTATTTACCTGAATTTTCAATATTTCATTTTCTTTACAGCTGAATAAATTGTCATTGCATATAGGTATGAACATTTTACAGTTATTAGTTGTTAGGCATCTAGGTATTTTTACATCCTAGCTAGTGTAGAGCAGCAGTGATCATGTCGTAGAAAATACAGTCACTTCATATGGTAGTAGATATTAATGCTTCGAGGACCCGCCACACTGATTTTCATAGTGTCTGTATTAATTTTCCCTCCAACATCTACTCTTTCTTACCTGTAGAGGGTAGCATGTTATATATGTTTCCTGCCTTTTTAAATTAATTGTAGAGATTATGTCATTTAGTATTATATTAGATGTTTCTAGAGAAATAGAAGCAATATGTGTGTATGTATGTGTACATGACCCATACCTACACTTACGTATGCATGTATTACTAGTAGATTGTAATACTAGGATGTATTACTAGTAGATTGGTTATAAAGAACTGACTACTACAATATTGAAGTCTGCCGTATTCTAAGATCTTGACTTAACTGTTAGACAAATAAAACAGATACCTTTGGTCTCACCTAGCCAGTTCAAAGTCTGAATGGAATAATTCCCTTAAATAACTAAAAAATTTCTCCTACCTATCTTCAAAGAACGTCAACTTTTTCCTGCCTTCAGGATCATATTAAACTGACTTTTCCTAGGTTTTGAGACTATTGGTTTTTATGGATAGAACAAAATAATCAGTATTTTATACCTGTGGCACTCTTAAATCTCATAAAGTAGAACTATAAATATTGACACCATAGTGAATTGTTATACTGTATATTATAAATGTTCTTCCTTACTGTACCAATTAATTGTATTTAGAAAGATTTTCTGAATCGCAGACTATAGGAATTCCTACTCATTATTTATTCATTTTCTTCTAGTACTTTTATAATTTCAAAATTTTTTTTGTATGTATATATTTCGCCTGTCTGGAGTTTAGCTAGTG
Organism: Mus minutoides; assembly: GCA_902729485.2. NCBI lineage: Eukaryota > Metazoa > Chordata > Mammalia > Rodentia > Muridae > Mus > Mus minutoides. The sequence goes on from LR754007.1 coordinate 58,203, forward strand.
TGAACCAGTACTCGTGTTTTGTCCCCCTAAATAACTTTCCCCATAAGATTTCCCATTTCCCCAACATCACTTACTCAAAAAACTAGATCATAATGTTAGAACCTGACACCTACCTGCTTTACTGTTTACCTCATAGTTGATTTTGTCCTGTAATCTCTTTCATGTTATGTACATTGATTTCTGACTGATGCCAGTGTTTTTGTCATAGGTTTACATAATCTTGTTGTGTCATCTATCCTGTCCAGCCTTTTATAAACCTTCCCAGAGTTTTCTTGATTGTTTTTTCACTGTATATTTTAGAATCAACTGGTTTACTTATTTTCTTAATTTCTTAGGATGAAATTATAAATTGTAAAAACTGATGCCTTCACAGTATTGCTCTAGTTTTACTATTAGATGTTTTATTTTTGTTGTTATAAATATATAAACTTTCCTTATATATTCTAACAAGCTAGTGTATGTATTTGTATAAAATGTTTATGGCTACATCTCATTTTTGTGTTTTATATATATCACCACTTACCATAATCTTATTACGATTCTTGTTAGTTCATGATTGTTTATCTTGGGTTGTCCAGATACTTAGTCACAATATTACCTAAGTATGCCAAGTTTTATTTCTTCCTTTCCAGTTCATCTGATCTGGTCTACTTCTCTTAATTCCCTGAGCCATCTCGCTGCCTCTGCTGTCTATTTCTTGAGTATGAATTCAGAGCCTGAACACCTGTGTCAGGCTTCTCTTGCCTTGACTTCACAACTACGATGAGCTGCGGCACAGAATGAACCCTTTCTTCCTCAAATTGCTTTTGTCGAGAGAATTTTATCGCAGCCACAGAAAGAGCAGTGCTCACGTCTCCTGGGCTGCAGTGCTCACGTCTCCTGGGCTGCAGTGCTCACGTCTCCTGGGCTGCAGTGCTCACGTCTCCTGGGCTGCAGTGCTCACGTCTCCTGGGCTGCTGCTCGTTGGCCTTCGTGGTGCTTAGTTCCTATCACGTAGGACATCAGTAACTTACTCTGTCTTACTTTGCTCACTCACAGTTTTTAGTTGTGGAGAGGGGACATCAGAAGATAACTCCTGGAAGATGTTTCTCTCCTTGCACCCAAGGATCCAGAGACTAAGCTTGGGCCACAGCACTTTTAACAGCAGAGTCGTCTTGCTGACCCATTACACAGCTTTGGCCTTTAATTCTATTTCTATTTAGAAGTTGAAAGGCATCCATAATTAATTGCATATTTATTAAGTACATATTTTGTATGGAGGCACATAGATAATGTTTTGGCTTTTCTAATCTAGAGTTCCAAACTCTTCCACATTCTAGCCACAACACAGTACAAGTTGTCTAAGGACTAAATAGATTTATCAAAGCTACAGGCCTACTTCTGTACCAATTCCTATCTTAGTGTCTCTTCTGGATGCTTTGATAAAATACTCTGACTAAAGTAACTTAAAGGGGGAAGGGTTTCCTATGGCCCGTGGGCAGCAGGAACTGGTTGTAGCTTATCCACAGTCAAAAAACAAACAAAAAAACGATAATGAATGTTTCTCTAGTGTACTGCTCGGTTTCTCTACTTATATAGTTCAAAATCTTCTGCCTGGGGGAATAGTCCTGTCCATTGGCAAGATGCATCTTCCTTCTTCAGTGGTCACCATTAAAATAATACCCCAAAGGGCCATCTTTCAAATGGTTCTAAAATCTGTCAGGTTGATGATTAACATTATCCATTACACTCCTTAAATCAGGAACAATATCGGTTATAAACAAATTATTTCTTTAATTTTTATTTACCATGTATTTTTTAAATATCAAGCAATCTATAGAGAAAAAAATATTTTTTCATTTCATGGTAGGAAAAATAATAATAAAAGCAATAATAGGTTTTAGAATCTAAAAGAAAAAATTGTTCATATCTCAGTTACTTTAAGTGTTTGATTTGTTTTTAACAAATTATAAGCACAAAATTTTTGCTAGTCACTATTCATATATTTACACACATACATCCTTCTTAGCTTCACTAGTTAATAGATATTTGAGTTTGGTCCTCTGGTACTTTTACTGTCCCATTATATACCTAGGCATGGTGTCCTTCTATATTCACTACCTTACTATATTAGGACAACTATAAGTATCAAGAAACTGGTTGACTAGCGTGTCATCAGTTTGGATACAGGATAGCAACGTGAAACAAACTTAATTATGTGGATTTAAAATGATTCACCTTTACATTCCTGAACTTTGATGCTAACCAAGCTGAAACAAGTAGAAAGGATTGTCTTAACAAGAATAATCCATAAAAATCACTTTTCATAGTAGTCTTGTAGTCATTAGCACTGCTATTAGAAACACTTTGAATTACCACATAATAGTTCAGGCCTCTGTTTTGAACTGTTCAAATCTTTGTATATTTAAATTTCTACTAGTTTTATTGTGTGCCGTATTTTGATGCAGTTTGTCTGTTTTCAACTGAGGCTCCTGGTCCATATTCCTTCTCAAAAGCAACCAATTAAAAATTTAAAACTCTCCTGGAAACCCTCTTCCTTCAAGTTGCCCATGAGTACATTTTATTTTTTATTTTATTTTATTTTTTTTTTGTCGTTGTTGTTTTGTTTTTTGGTTTTTTTGTTTTGTTTTGGTTTGGTTTGGTTTGGTTTTTCGAGGCAGGGTTTCTCTGTATAGCCCTGGCTGTCCTGGAACTCACTTTGTAGACCAGGCTGGCCTCGAACTCAGAAATCCGCCTGCCTCTGCCTTCCAAGTGCTGGGATTAAAGGCGTGTGCTACCACTTCCTGCACAAGTACATTTCTTGATGCTACCATTTTGTAGTGTGCAGGAAGACCCTCCTCACTCTGGAAGGGTTATATTCTTTGCTCTGGAGGGAAGAATGTTTCATGAGACCAGAAAGAATCCAGGTCTTGCTCTGTTTTAGCAGAGTTAGCTTTAGATCATGCCCCATTTGTCTAACCACATTGTTATAGAGTTCAATCATGGGTATGTGAGGAAATCTTATAAAAACTCAAAGGACTAGGTACAGAGAGTTTCTACATGGTTTCTTGTGGATTTCCTGAAGAAGGCAGGAAGCTTTTTGATAACTTCCCACATACATCTTCCTGTTTGTCTTTCTTAATTTGTATCCCTTGTAATACCTTCTATACATCTCCCCTATCTCCTCCCACACCAGATCCTGCCCCCACTTTTTTCCCTCTCCCCTTCCTCTCTTCTTTCCAAGTCCCTCCCACCCTCTACCTCCCATGATTATTTTGTTTCCCTTTCTAAGCAGGACTGAGGCAAACACACTTTGTTCTTTCTTCTTCTTGACCTTCATATGGTCTGTAAGTTGTATCATTGGTATTCCAAGCTTTTTCCTAATATCCACTTACCAGTGAGTACACACCATGTGTGTTCTTTTGTGTCTGTATTGCCTCACTCAGAATGAGATTTTCAAGTTCCATCCACTTGCTTGCAAATTTCATGAAGTCATTGTTTTTAGTGGCTGAGTAGTACTCCATTGTGTAAATGTACCACATTTTCTGTATCCGTTCTTCTGTTGAGGGACATCTGGGTTGTTTCTAGCTTCTGGCTATTATAAATAAAGCTGCTATGAACATAGTGGAGCATGTGTTCTTGTTATGTGTTGGAGCATCTTTTGAGCATATGCCCAGGAGTGGTATAGCTGGGCCCTCAGGTAGTACTATGTCCAGTTTTCTGAGGAACCACCAAACTGATTTCCAGAGTGGTTGTACCAGCTTCCATTCCCACCAGCAATGAAGGAGTGTTCCTCTTTCTCCACATCTGCTGTCACCTGATTTTTTGATCTTAGTCATTCTGACTGGTATGAGGTGGAATCTCAGGGTTCTTTGATTTGCATTTCCTTGATGACTAAGGATGTTGAATATTTCTTTAGGTGCTTCTTGGCCATTTGATATTTCTCAGTTGAGAATTCTTTGTTTAGCTCTGTACCCTATTTTTTAATAGGATTATTTGTTTTTCTGCAGTCTAACTTCTTAAGTTCTTTGTGTATATTGGATATTAACCATCTATTGGATGTAGGATTGCCAATGATCTTTTCGCATTCTGTTGGTTGCCGGTTTGTTCTGTTGACAGTGTCCTTTGCCTTACAGAAGCTTCTCAATTTTATGAGGTTTCATTTGTTGATTCTTGATCTTAGATCATAAGCCATTGTTTGTTTGTTTTTTTCAGGAAATTTTCCCCTGTGCTCATGTGTTCAATTCTATAAAATCAATAAAATTAGTGTCTCCCTGAGTATTTGAGCCATTCAAGGGTATTAATCAAATCAGAGGAGAGAATTCATAATGGTTGATTAAGTTACATCAGCAGTGTAGCCTGGAGCACAAGACAGCGTCCTCAAAGGAATATGTGTATGTGTATACATTTAAATATCTAAGCACACATATGTGCTACATGCATCTATACCAAAAAACATTCTTCTGCATTAAACATAATCTATTAATTTTCTATATTATGTAGTAATTTTATCATTTATTTAAAATGTTACAGTCCTTAAACTTAACCTCTATTTGACATTTTAACTGTATTTTGTTTAAATTTTAACTAAATATAATTATATCATTTTTTTCTCCCTCCAGCTTCTCCCCCTCCCCTTCCTACAACTCCTACCATGCTCTCCACTCTTAAGTTGAAAGCCTCTTTTTCTTTATTATTGGTACAAATATATATATAAGTAACAATAATAAATAAATATATATATATATATATATATATATATAGTTACATGTATGTGTATTTGTACACACATAAATACAACTGTTTATGTAAAAAATCTATATTGTTATACATATACATATATGCATAAAATCATAAATGTACTTAAATGTGCACAAAGGTCACATGAGACCTTGTTGCTTCACATTCTTGAGCCATTTTATTTTATTTATTTTCTTCATTAATTTATTCACTTTACATCTCAATTGAAGCCCCCCTTCCTCCTTCTCCCCCAGTCCCACCCATATAGAACTCTTCCCCCCATTACCTCCTTCCCTTCTCATCAGAGAAAGGGATGCCCACATGGGTACCAACAGGACCTGGCAAATAAAATCACAGCAGGACTAAGCACATTCTCTCACACTGAGGCCAGACTAGGCATCCCAGCTAGAGGAAAGAGATCCAAAGGCAGGCAACAGGGTCAGAGATAGCCCCAACTCCAATTTGTTAGGGAACTCACATGAAGACCAGACTACACATCTGCTATAAATGTGTAAGGAGCTAATTTATGCTCGTTGGTTGTTGGGTCAGTGTCTCTGAGACCCAGTGGGCCCAAGTTGTTTGACTCTGTAGATCTTTTGGTATCCTTAACCTCTCCATCTTCCCAATCCTAATCCCAGCTCTTCTACTAGATCCCTGAGCTTCACCAAATATATAGCTATGGGTCTCTGCTTCTGTCTCCATCAGCTGCTGGATAAAGACTCTTAGAAGACAGTTGTGCTAGGCTCCGGTCTGCAAGCATAGCAGAGTATCATTAATAGTAATTGGCTCTCTCCCATAGGATGGGTGAGTCATTGGTTGGTCATTCCCTTAGTCTCTGCTCCATCTTTATTCATGTGTATCTTGTAGGTAGGAGAACTTTTGAGTCCAACATGGGTGGGTTGATGTTTCCCTCCTCCACTGGAAATCCTGCCAGGATACAAGAAGTGGTTCACTTCAGTCTCCATATCCCCAGTTGCTAGGAGTCTCAGATAGGGTCACCCCTATAGACACCCAGGAACCACCTCATCCCAGGTCTCCAGCTTGATATAGAGATGCCTCCACCGATTTCCATTCTCTCTCCCAGCCCCCTCGTCACTCTTCCCACATGTGATTCCCACCCTTATTCCACTTATCACACCCTTTCCCATCCAGTTCCCTCTGTCCATCCACCTCCAATGCCTGTTTTATTTCCTCTTCTAATTGTTCTGATTGTTCCATTGTTCCATTGTTCTGATGAGGGATAGCTAGGCTGTTTCTAGTTTCTGGCTATTACAAATAAAGATGCTATGAACATAGTTAAGCAAGTGTCTTTGTAGTGTGGTAGAGCACCTTTTTGGTATATGCCTAGGAGTCTTATAGCTGGGTCTTGAGGTAGAACTGTTCCCAATTTTCTGAGTAATTGCCAAATTGATTTCCAAAGTGGTTGTACACATTTGCACTCCTAGCAGCATTGGAGGAGTGTTCCCTTGACTCACTTCCTTGCCAGCATCTGCTGTCCCTTGAGCTTTCGGTCTTAGCCATTCTGATGGGTGTGAGGTAGAAGCTCAGAGTCATTTTGATTTGCATTTCCCTGATGTCTAAGGACGTTGAACATTTATTTTCAACAATTAGAGATTCCTCTGTTGAGTATTCTGTTTAGCTCTGTACCCATTTTTAACTAGGTTATTTGTTTTGTTAGTGTCTAATTTCTTGAGTTCTTTATATATTTTGGATATTAGTTCTCTGTCAGATGTGGAGTTGGTGAAGACTTGAAGATCTTGTCATTCAGGTCTTTCACTTGCTTACTTAGAGTTCCCGGGAGATATTTTATATTATTTGTAGCTATTGTAAAGTGGGTTGTTTCCCTAATTTCTTTCGCTGCCCATTTATCGTTTATATCAAGGAGAACTACTGAACTTTTTGAGCTAATTTTGTATCTAGCCACTTTGCTGAAGGTGTTTATCAACTGTAGGAGTTTTCTGAGAGAGTTTTGGGGATCACTTATGTATGCTATCATCTTGAGAATAGTGAGCCTTTGACTTCTTCCCTCCCAGTGTGTATCCCCTTGATCTCCTTTAGTTGTCTTAGTGCTCTAGCTAGAACTTCAAGTACTATGTTGAATAAATACAGAAAGATTGGGCAGCATGCCTTGTCCCTGATTTTAGTGGAATTGCTTTAAATTTCTCTCGATTTAATTTGATGCTGGACTTTGGCTTGCTGTATGTTGCCTTTATTGAGGTATACACCTTATGTCCCTGGCCTCTCCAAGATGTTTAACATGAAAGGATGTTGGATTTTTTCACAAGCATTTTCAGCATTTTTTTTCTTTCAGTTTGTTTATATGGTGGGTTACATTGATGGATTTTCATATATTGAGCCATCCCTGCATCCTTGGGCGAAAGATGATATTTTTAATGTTTTCTTGGATTCAGTTTGCGATTATTTTATTGACTATTTTTGCATCGATATTCATAAGGGAAATTCATCTCAAATTCTCTTTATTAAGTCTGGTAGAATTCTTCACTAAAACCATCTTGCCCTGGGCTGGTTTTGTTGGGAGACTTTGAATGACTGTTTCTATTTCCTTAGGGCTTGTAGGACTATTTCAATTGTTTATCTGATCTTGATTTATCACTTAACTATGGTGATATCTATCAAGAAAATCATCCATTTTGCTTAGATTTTCAAGTTTTGTAGAGTACAGTCTTATGAACTAAGACCTTTGTATTTTCTTTGTTTCTTTGTGATTTTTAGTGTCTGCAGAGAGTACTTCCAAAATGGTGGGAAGAGAAAAGCACTTGAGAAAGATGAAAAACGAGCTGTCCTCGCCACTAAGACCACTCCAGCCTTAAACGTGCACGAGTCTTCTAAACTTGAAGGTCCTTTAACAAACCTCAGCTTTACAAGCCCTGACTTTATAACTGAGTAAGTATATTTCATCTGCTTGGGTCAGCATTTCCCCAGAGAGCTAGCTGTGTAAATGTGAGGAATGCAGTAGAGTGGAGAGCATTGGAAAATGGTGTGACGGGTAATACTCAGAGCAGGCAGGCTACCTCTCCTCTGCGATATGGAAGGTCGAGACAAACAAATCTATAATAACATAGGAATAAAACTATCATACTATTTTAAGAAATATATGAAAACTTAGTGGTTCTGCAGCATATGTTGTCCTTACTAAAAATTTAAAAAGAATGGTTTATTAAATATTCTAATTAGTATGAATATGTACAGAATCAAAATCATAAAAGCCAGTTAAACTGTTTAAAGTAGTTAGCCACTAAGAAATTATAAATAAATAATATAATATTAACCAATCATCATGTTATTGTTGATTCAGAAATGTACATACATATACCTTTATGCATATAGATAAAAACCTTGTAAGTTTATAAGTATTATGATCCAATCATTGATATTAAAGTTATGTTTATATCATAATGTCAGAATATATTTTTGTGTCATATATTTTACTAATTGTTTGAAAGTTGTAGAAATATTCTTAATAAATGCTGAAAACAGCAAAATTAAACTCTTAATTTTGAGTAAGTATATTTGAATGAACTGAACTGATAGCAAGATTACTCTGACCTTGTACTGTGTTAAAAGTATTTCCTAGTTATGTGTAATTTCATCTAAGTGAAATTAACACATCATTGATTAGTTAACTAGGAGAGAATACATCATTTTTAAGATTATTGCAAAGCTTTTAACGACTTGTCAGACATCTTGTACCTTGGGTGTCGTGAAATAGCATGACTATTTTGAAATTGGTAGCTAGTGGTAGAACATGCCTGCATCTGTAAGGCCCTAGGTACTGTTGTGGGATATTCACTAGAAAAGAGTTTACGCCAATATAAAGTCTTCATTAGCCAGCCAGAGACTACACTAGCTGCTCAGGATCTTTTCTCAGCCTTTCTTCAGATGAGGTTTTAAACATAAAAACCATGTTCTGAGTGTACACATGTCAGTTAACAAGAACAGTTAGCCAGAGTGGAACTACAGAAGCCAAATGCCAAGGTTAGTATATTTAGAGACTTTTTCAGAATTATGTCTTTGATAGGTTAGTTGTTTGTTTTAGTTTTGGCAGGTGGTGCTGTGTATATGCTGAGTCTTACATCCTGAATGTCACTTCCATCATTGAGTCAGTTGTGCTAAGGGCCCTATTACAGTTCAATCCCCAGTACTGCCAAACACTAATAGATTAGAAGTTGTTCTCTACACAGAATCCCCCAATGAAGGAGCTAGAAAATGGACCCAATGAGCTGAAGAGGTTTGCAGCCCCCTAGGAGAAACAACAATATGAACTAACCAGGACCCCCCAGAGCTCCCTGGGACTAAACCACCAATCAAAGAAAACACATGGTGGGACTCATGGCTCTAGCTGCATATGTAGCAGAGGATGGCCTAGTCGGTCATCAGTGGGAGGAGAGGCCCTTGGTCCTATGAAGGTTCTATGCCCCAGTATAGGGGATTGCCAGGGCCAGGAAGCAGGAGTGGGTTGGTTGGTGAGCAGGAGTGGGGAAGGGATAGGGGGTTTTCAGAGGGGAAACTAGGAAGGGATAACATTTGAAATGTAAATAAAGAAAATATCTAATTAAAAAAAAAAAGAAGAAGTTGTGCTCTAGTACTTGGGCCAGTATGACTTCCATCTTCAGCTTGTCCTTGTAAGAGTTAAATGAGGACATTTGAAATGTAAACAGTTTGCAAAACAGCTTCACCCTTCACTTTTTTCCAGTCCTTCTTTAGCCATGGTCTTGTGGATGTCATATCTAGTTCCTCTATATCTATTTTATTTCCAAAAATTCAACTTGACCAAGACTAGCATAGCAACCTGAACCTAGCCTACCTGCTGATTGTCCCTTTTTGCTCCAAAGTTTACTTCATTTACTGAGAATACACTGTAAAGTATACCACCCTACACTCCAGTCCAATCCAGCCCCCTCCAGCAGTGAAATTTGACCTGGAAGAATCTAAGCTTTTCTCTTGATGAAGCAGGTTTGGCAGAAAGGAGAACAGCTCCAGGGAGCATAGCCCAGATCTTAGTTCTCTTAGCCTGTGTTTCAGCTTGTTTTCATGACAAACATCCTTCAACCTATAGCCTCTCCTTTAAACCTCTAGGAATAGTTATTTTTCATGACTTTTTCTAACTTTACGCTTATTTCTTGAAGAATAGATTTGTTGATATATTTAGTTACTTGTCTCATTGCTGTGATAAAATATGCAACAAATGTAACTTAAGGAAGGATTGGTTTTCGTTCCCAATTCAAGGTTATAGTCTATCTTGATTAGGGAAGACATAGCAACAGGGGCTTGAGGAAGCTGGTTTTGCTGTATCCACATAAGAATGCTGAGAGGGATGAATGCTAGTGTGCTTAACTAGCTTTCTTGTTTTTATTCAGTCCAGAACACAGCTCAGTAGGTAATGCCCACACTTAAGAGGGGCCTTTCCACCTCAGTTAATCTAATGAAGATAATCCATCATAGGCCTTCCCAGAGTCTAACCTCATTTTGATAATCCCCTTTAGATTCATACAGGGGCTTGTTCCTAGGAGATTCTAGATGCCCAAATGACAGTCATCATTAACCACTACAGTCAGGTCTTGACATAGTCAGATATCTTCCAATTTAGTTGTAAAGGTAAAAATGTACTTTTGTAGAATTTAGAGGAAAGTATCTAAATATGATTGTTAAAGGCCAGAATTTATATTGTATAACTTTAAGCATTTAGAGTGACTTTGCCTAAGGTAGTTCTGCCTAGGTTTTTTTCATCTAAAAACTGTACAAACTGGGACCCAAACATTCAAATATATGAGCCTGTGGGGACCATCATCATTCAAACCACCACACCAGTATTAACTTTCTTATATCTTTATCATAGTACTTATATTAAAAATCACTACTATAGATTTTCCTGACTACTAATAAACTAAAGATATGAAAATGTTGTATAAGTAAAAGGGAAATGGTCCCTCAAACCTGGTTACATTTTAAGCATATTTCTTTCCAAGCTTTCTGTGGGCATTAGTTCTTATCCAGTAAATACGGTGTCCCATACAGAATTTGTAAACTTTCTGTGCTAATAAGGCACTCATTTTTTACATAGTATTCCTCATAAAAATTTCACCAATGTGTGTACCTCACTATGATGATCCAAATCTGTTAGATATTAAGGAAAACACGTGTTCCTATATGATTATTACTAACTAGAGTAGATATGAGAAAGGACAAGGTATGATTGTCTCCATAGGATAACTGTAATTGGCTCTAGGCTCTTGCACATGACTGCTGAATTGAGTTCAGTAAGTACCCATTATCTAAACTTACCTGCTTTGAGTGTTTTCATATTTTGGATTTTTTTTCTCTATATTGACACTGGAAAAAATTGACAACTCCTTGTATTGATGTGTGTGTACATATATACATACATATATATCACAAGTAAACTTATCAAATAAAGAACAAAGGGACATGTTATAACATTAGAGAAGTAAAATATGTTCTGTGGAGTTTTAAGTACTTATTATGGCACAAACAAGGCATGTGTGATACTACTTTACTTTCCAAAATATACAATAAAAACAGGTAACTGGAACTTTGGTTTAGTTTTAGAACTCTTTTCAAAAAAGCCATTTTAAATTAATCCTTAGTATAAGAGAGAAGAAAGTCATCATAAATATATTCATTGTGGTTGCTCAACAAGAATATTGTTTTGAAGCCAGATGGTGATCATACATGCCTTTAATTCCTTGAGTAGCAGGGCAGGCAAATCTCTGGGTGTGAGGCCAGCCTGTTCTACAGTGCAAGTTCCAGGACTACACAGAGAAACTCTACCTTAAAAAAAAAGTAGAGAGAGAAACAGACAGAGACAGAAGCTTGTAAGCTTGCCAACAACTTAGGTATAGCTTTGCATGGGATCTCATTTTGGGTTTTGAAAATTACATGTTTACTTCATTTACCCATTTAAATATTAGGATCTTTTTTTTATTAGGTATTTTCTTTATTTACATTTCAAATGCTATCCCAAAAGTTCCCTATTTACCCCCCCCCCCCCGCTCTGATCCCGCACCCACCCATTCCCACTTAATGGCTCTGGCATTCCCCTGTACTAGGGCATATGAAGTTTGTAAGACCAAGGGGCCTCTCTTCCCAGTGACTAGAGACACGAGCTCTACGAGCTCTGGGGGTACTGTTTAGTTCATATTGTTGTTCCACCTAAAGGGTTGTAGACCCCTTCAACTCCTTGGGTAATATCTCTAGCCCCTCCATTGGGGACTCTGTGTTCCATCCTATAGATGAATGTGAGCATCCACGTCTGTGGTTGCCAGGCACTGGCATAGCCTCACTCGACATAGTTATATCAGGGTCCTTTCAGCAAAATCTTGCTGGCATATGCAATAGTGTCTGGATTCGGTGGCTGATTATGGGATGGATCCCCAGGTGGGGTAATCTCTGGATGGTCCATCCTTTTGTCTTAGCTCCAATCTTTGTCTCTGTAACTCCTTTCATGGGTGTTTTGTTCTCTATTCTAAGAAGGAATGAAGTATGCATACTTTGGTTTCATTCTTCTGGATTTTCTTGTGTTTTGCAAGTTGTATCTTGAGTATTCTAAGTTTCTGGGCTAATATCCACTTATCAGTCACTTATCAAGTGACTTCTTTTGTGATTGGGTTACCTCACTAAGGGTGATTTCCTCCAGATACATCCATTTGCCCAAGAATTTCATAAATTCATTGTTTTTAGTAGCTGAGTAGTACTCCATTGTGTAAATGTACCACATTTTCTGTATCCATTCCTAGGATCTTAAGTGCTCTTGATCTTAAGACTGCTATTTGTGTTGATAGTTACAAGCCAGCACACCTTTCATAAGCCAGTGAACAAACTACACATAAAAAGTGATTGAGAAGTGCTGAGCTCTGAGTGAGACTTCTGTTAATCAGTCTCTACCCACAAGGCTTTGGGAATACCGTGGAAGATTTTAAGAACTATAGGTCAAGGACTGTTAGGAGTGGTTTTTGGATATGACAGGATCATTGTACTCATGAACTCAAAGCATCTGTAGCTCCCTATCTGTGATCTGTATAAGGGCAAGCCAGTCAGCTTTAACGCATGGAGGGAGAGGGACTCACAAGGCTCCACTCCTACCTGAGAGTTATTTATAGTAGATGGCTGATGGTGGAGGAGGAGTTAGTTTTCTTGAGAGGCATGGCCTGTCTTAGGTTATCCATCCCCTGTGTCTGTGAACATACTGGCAACAATAACTAAACTCAGTGGGCTGTAAGCTAAAAATATATTTGAATGTATATGAAAATCAAAGAGTAGATAAATTTAAAAACTAATACTGTCTACTTTTCAAGCTACTTTTGAAAAATGGGAAGAAATAAGATAAAATCCCAAAATTCTGACCTTTCTGGTAAGGACTCAAAGTATTGGATATAATTCTGTGAACTATGTACCCATCACTATTTAGATTTACTACCTAAAGCAAATTATTATTACTTTTTAAACTGAAATTTAATTTAATTTAATCTAATGTAAACATAAAGCTAGTGACACTTTACACAAAATATAAAAAGATAATTTAAGAAATGAATTCTTCAGTGTTTTCTTTTGATATAAATGTCTGTTTTCATCAGTAAGATAAAAACTAATTGGCTGTTTTTGGCTCTAACAACTAAGAGGTCATCAACCTTGAGATATTTGTAGAATGTTAAGGGTAAAAGCTAAATTTCAGTGATACGGAGTTCAACTGGGGGTGGGGCAGGCGTTATAGTAGGCTAATGGCAATCTTACAAATCTGATGGTAACTGGAAAGTTAAGAGAAACAACTCTAGGAAATATAGATTAGTTTTACACAGCTGGCTAAGCACATATTAATTGTGTGCCTGTATGTGTACTGACTTATTTTTTCAGTATCCTGAAGCATCTAAATAAATATTTTAATGTTAACATAATCACATTAACAAAATACTAAAGCAGAATGTAGCTCACAGGCTCTTGTCCTGATGTATGCATAGGTTACGGAATTGGGTTGAAGAAAGAATAAAATATAGCATTACAGTTTTAATCATTACCTACTTATTTTCCAATTTTTTCTTTGATAATTTATTCTTTCACACATGTGTATGATACATTTTGAAAGCTCTCTCTTCACCCTTCTTCCTGTTTACCCTACCCCTTCATACTACTCTTTTTCTACATTCAAGTCTCTCCTGTCATTTTCTTTCTTTGTTGTCCCTTTGGGTTGACTAGGGTCACCTGTGTGGACTTGGGGTTAGAGCTGTTTTGAAGCCTGATAGGTCCAGCCTTGTATGTATAGCTGAATTGTATCCATTCAGAACTGCTCCCTCGTTATAAGAAATGATAATTAAAGGAACTTTGAGGTTCTTCTTCATCCTAGATAGGATAACTATTACCAAATAATCTGATTAAATTGACGGCCACAAAAATATCATTCACTGCCACATAACCCGACTCTTCCCTCCTAGAAATATATTCAGAGCACTCCACAGCCTACCACTGAGATATTTGGACATCCATGTTTGTCATTCTTCTATTTACTATCCAAGGAAATAAAACAATCTAGATGTCCCTTAGTAGAAGAACCAATAATAAAAATGTTGTGTGCATACAAAATGGTATACTAAGCTATAAAGAAAAATGAAATCATGAAATTTGCAGAACTATGGATGGACTGAGAATATATAACACTAAGTCACCCAAACTCAAAAGAAAAAGTCCACATTTTCCCTCATAGGTGGATCCTAGCCTATATGTAAACAGCTGTTCAGTATAGGTGTAGAGTAACATTTAGAAAAGAAACCAAAAAAGGATAATCAGGCAACAAGGAAGGATAAAATTCAGGTAAAAGGTAGCAATTGTAAGAAGATACAAAATACAAAGCTAATTGTTTTTCTAGACTCAACTATGTTATAGTTTCCGTTTTTTGTTTTGGTGTGTGTGTGTGTGTGTGTGTGTGTGTTGTACTAGTCAATAAAAATGTAATTGATAGTGAAAACATAAACCATTAACTGAACTCTGTGGCTTCAGAATAGCCTCTTTTAACCCCTAGAGGCATAAACTTTGGGACTGAGAAAGTGTTTGCTTGAGTGACTCCCTTGATCTAGTGTTTGATATTGCTTATAAGGTTTTTACAGTCAAATGATATACACAAGAATTAATTTTCACTAGAGAGTGCTGTCTTGCCATTAAAGTAGGATATTGTCATCAGTATTGAACCTCAGTAAACACTAGTGATTTTTTTAATAGACTGTCGTAGAACATACTTATGCTTTTTAAATTTTGTTTTTAAATCATTTGTATTTTGATAAATACAATCCATTTTTCATCAAAGGGGGTTGATGTTAAGTCATAAGAAAATTGTTGGAAAACTACTATAAACAATAGTACTATTTAGAATATTCAAATTTATGCCATACACTTAACACTGATTTTTTTGAAAATACATACAAGTATATTTCATACTAGAGTATACTGAACATGTTGCATATTCCTAACCCAAAAGCAATGGAAAAAATAACCATACTCAGCTATTAAGACTGAAAGTCAATTAAGACATTTTAGCTGGCTAAGTACTTAACCACTAATGGTACTATAATTTCACTTGCTACTCTGCTTAAACTTGGAATGATCATATGTTTTATTTTTGTATAGTTTTCTTGTATATTTGCTAGTTTCCTTTTATTTTCAGAAGGGTCTCAGATTGGACTATACACATTATGATAACCATACCTATAAATACAAAGTGTGACAACCTAACTCAGGTATAAAGGAGACTAAGGAAAAGGATTTGGTGGACAGAGGAACATAGGTGAATGGACATTGTGACTCATCAGTACTATCTCTCTCTCTCTCTCTCTCCCTTTTCTGTGTGTGTGTGTGTGTGTGTGTGTGTGTGTGTGTGTGTGTGTGTGTGTGTGTGAAAGAAGCAGGCACAAAAATAATAGAACGTATTTAAAAGACGACTAAGTCTGAAAAGCTAATAATTGAAGAACAGAAATTTCATAAGTGGAATAACACGTAGTCTCAGCAACTAGAACACATAAGAATGAAATGTTTCTAGTCATTCCGAACAATAGTATTTGCTAAGTGTTACTTTTTTTTTTTCGTTGTTGTTGTTCTCTGCTAGGTAACAGGAAAAACAGGTGTTGAGATTTTTAAAAAGAAAAGAAATAAATGTAGAGTTATATATATCTTAGTTTATGTTTAATTTTTCAACTATATTTTTTATATTACTGTTTTTGGTTGCTTAATAATATATATAGTAGTTTGCAAGTATAAAGTTTTGTAAGAATAGAGTGCATAACTCAGGGGTTAAACACCTGTCTAGCACAGGAGGTCCTGAATTCAGTGCCTAAGAATAAACCCAAACAAGAAACAGAAAACCACATGCTATTCACAAAATAAGACATGGTTTGTTCTATATAGTCACTGGTTGTTTGGTAGAAAAACTAATTTGTTTTTATTTTAACTTTATTTAAAATGTGCAGTTCTTTTCTGCTGAGTGAAGAGAAAAATGAAAGTTTCCGATTATACTACATGGTTTACATGCTACTCATTCTAGAATGTTAATTTCAAAAGATGTCATGCACAAAGTGTATTACAGCTGGAATATCTAAGTGGGGACAGCTGTGCTTTAGATTTTAGATTTTTTCTTTTTTGGAGGAATTATGCATATAAGGAGGTAGCGTAGAGATGGAAATGAGGTGAGACAGCAGCTTCCTTGTTTCATGTAACACAGCCTAGAATTTAATTGTTGCCATATGTGTAAAAAGATTATGCTTTGACTGTGACTCACCATGTGAGGACAGATGTGGAATTGTCCACCTAAGCCATCTTAGCAGTTTTTAGAGAATTTCAAGTTCTGTTTTGGACAAGAAATGTTCTTAATTTTCCATGAGGGGAGAATGGGGAACAGATTGGTTTCTCTTAGACAAGAGGACTAGCCCCTCTCTGCACCCACAGTTGTTTTTTTTTGGTTTTTGTTTTTTCTTTCTTTCTTTCTTTCTTTCTTTCTTTCTTTCTTTCTTTCTTTCTTTCTTTCTTTCTTCCTTCCTTCCTTCCTTCCTTCCTTCCTTCCTTCCTTCCTTCCTTCCTTTCTTTCTTTCTTTCTTTCTTTCTTTCTTTCTTTCTTTCTTTCTTTCTTTCTCACACAGTGTTCTGAAAGCCAGACATGCAGCAGTAGGCTGTGATCTTGGCACTCTACAGTGATGAGTTCAGTTCATGAAATGTGCAGTGAGATCCAGTCTCCAAAATACCCTGAAAAGAAATAGATTTTATCAGGGTCAGGAAATAATAGGAAAGTTGGATGGCTGTAAGAAAAATTTTCAACAGAAGAAAATTGATTATATGTCATGCTTTAAACAATTATAAATAATGTATTTCTGATAGGTTGGACACATTTTATAATCCATAAAGTTAATGACACACTGGAAATGATCTTTGAATAGTAACATAAATTCTGCTGTTTTCACAAAGATGGCAAGTAAGGTATTATCATTGGCATTATTATAATTTTTTTAAGATTTAATTTATTTATTATACGTAAGTACACTGTAGCTGTCTTCAGCCACCATGTGGTTGCTGGGATCTGAACTTATCACCTTCGGAAGAGCAGTTGGGTGCTCTTACCCTCTGAGCCATCTCACCAGCCCCAATTATTATAATTTTTAAGACCTTGAAAAAAATGCAATATACAGAAGTATATAAGAAAAAGCATAAACTCCAATTGTTTTGGTTTTGAAGTAGATATTTTATACATTTGATTATGGGTCTCCCTCTCCCAGCTCCCACATCTCCCTACCCACTCAAATCCACACCCTTTTTTGTCTCTTATTAGAAAATTAACAGGCATCTATATAGTGAAACAAAAACAAACAGAAATAGTATAGAATGAATAAATGAACAGAAAAGAAAAAAGGAGCACAAGAAACATATATAGATACAGAGACACACATATTCACAAACACAGAAATCCCTTAAAAACACAAAACTGGAAACTATAATATACGAGCGAAAAGACGTATATGGTTTAAAAACCACAGCCACATAACACATTCTCTCTCTCTCTCTCTCTGTCTCTCTCTGTCTCTCTCTCTCTCTCTCTCTCTCTCTCTCTCTCTCTCTCTCTCTCACACACACACACATACACACACACACACACACACACAAACCTCCAAAAATACTACTAAGTTTGTTTGTCTTGGTCATCTACTGCTGGGCATTGACCCTCCTTAAGGGAGGATTGTATACCTAGTGAGAGTCCATTGGGAAAAAAAAAAAACTAATATTCCTTGGCAAGTTCTTATAAATTGGAGATACCTTCTAGGCTAAGGATGAGATTTGTTTCCACTTCTCTCCCATCCCAGCACTGGGAACTCATCTGGTTTAGACCTGTACAGACCCTGTGTATGCTTCAATAATTTGAGTTTATATGTGCATTGGTCATGTTACATCTAGAAGTCCTTGGTCCCTACAGTCTCTCTGCCTCCTTTTCAGCAGAGTTCCCTGAGCAGTGAGGGGAAGATTTGATGAAGATATCTCACTTAAGACTGAGATTTCTAAGGTCTCATTCTCTACAGTTTGTCCAGTTGTGGGTCTCTATATTTATGAACTCTAAATTTCAAATATTATATCTCATTAAGATCCCTACTTGTAACATTACTGTTTTGAAAAAAAATATGTTAACATTATTTAGAAGAACTTTGAAAGGAAGGAAAATCAAGTTAAGTGAAACATGCATGCATGCATACATACATATATTTTCAGTAATACATATAAATATTTTCACTAATTCACCTTGTGTGTGTACGTGTGTGTGTGCTTGTGTGTGTGTGTGTGTGTGTGTGTGTGCTTGTGAGTGTTTGTGTGTGTGTTGGAGAAAGAGATTACTTAGGCCTGCGAAAGTTTAAACACTTGTGAGATCTAGAAGAATTCATATGTATATAGGATCTATAGATTTATAGTGTATAACCCAATTTCAGTCTAAATCTTCTACCATGAAACTTGTGGGGTAGCCACTGCTATTTAAAGTGCCAAAGTAGGATCTGAAAGTACATACTGTTGATAACCCTATGAAGTTTTCAGACATCCCTCTGCCCTTGTTTGTTCCTCTGGCTGTTGGAGGGCCTTCCTTTCCCTGCCTAGTCGTTCCATGTGCATCACTTAACCGATGAAGACTCCCTACCTCATTGCAGGTTTGCCAAAATGAAAGCAGGCATCTTTAGCCATAGTGGTTCACAGAATTGTGAAGCATGTTCCTGTACCAAGTTTTATAATGTAGTCTTTGTTCAATTTATTCTTATACAAATAATAGCCAGTTTCTCAGGATTGTAACTATATGGAAGAATAAATACATATTTAATTTTAAAAATATCCCTTATTGTTTCTAGTAATGGCAGGGGGGGATTTTTTGAATAGCCTTTATAATAGTCTTAATTATATAAAGAAAAGTCTTATGCATGTATCAATAAGTGTATAGTAACTTACTGACATAGTAATATTTTATTTGTTTGAAAATTGTGATCACCAGCAACTCAACAAAAGAAAGCATCAAATAATATTCTGAAAATAGGAAGTAGTTTAACAGTATTTTAGCTACATATTTACTTTGCTTAAGACCTTTGTTCCCTAATTCATATATTTCTTCACCTTTTAATGCATTTTTAGAGCTAATTTTTCCAAATATTTTAATTATCTCACTATTAACATAGGATAACTCATGCGAAATAAATTCAGTTGCTCCTTCCCTTTAAGCAAAGAATAATGACATTTTTATTCCTTGATCTTTTAATAATTTTGAATGTCAGGAAAAAGGACATACGAGTGCATACTTGCAGTTGCCACACTTGGGGCTAGGGCGGGAAGGTAATGAGTTGAAGGCCATTCTGGGCTAGAAACTGGCTGAGCTGCAGAACAGTTCCAGGTCAGACCCTGACTTTCTAAAAACATATGTGTACTAGATATTGGCCAAGCATCGAATAGATGTCTCATTTTGTCCTGCTTATCACCACAGGACATATTAAGAGACAGAACATGTTTATTAAACTAGATCGCTCTAATTTCAGAAATCATATTCTTTTCTTTTCTATTTATTTTCGATTTTTATTAGATACTTTCTTCATTTACATTTCAAGCATTATCCAGAAAGTTCCCTATATCCTCCCCATCCCCACCCTGCTCCGCTACCCACCCACTCCCACATCTTGGCCCTGGCATTCCCCTGTACTGTGGCATATAAAGTCTGCATGACCAAGGGGCCTCTCTTCCCAATGATGGCCAACTAGGCCATCTTCTTCTATATATGCAGCTAGAGACATGAGCTCAGGGGGTACTAGTTAGTCCATGTTATTCTTCCACCTATAGGATTGAAGACCCCTTCAGCTCCTTGGGTACTTTCTCTAGCTCCTTCCTTGGGAGGCCTGTGTTCCATCTAATAGCTGACTGTGAGCATACACTTCCATGTTTGCCAGGCACTGGTATAGTCTCCCACGAGACAGCTATATCAGGGCCCTTTCAGCACTATCTTGCTGGCATATGCAATAGTGTCTATGTTTGGTGGCTACTTATGCGATGGATCCCCTGCAGCCGCAGTCACTGGTTGGTCCATCCTTTTGATTCAGCTTCACAGATGTGCTTTGTTCTTAATTCTAGGAAGGGGTGAAGTGTTCACATTTTGATCTTCATTCTTCTTCAGTTTTATGTGTTTAGTAAATTATATCTTGGGTACTCTAGGTTTTTGGACTAATATCCACATATCAATGAGTACATGTTATGTGAGTTGTTTTGTGATTGGGTTACCTCACTCATGATGATGCCCTCCAGATCCATCCATTTGCCTAGGAATTTCATATATTCATTGTTTTTAATAGCTGAGTAATACTCCATTGTGTAAATATGCCAAATTTTTTGTATCCATTTCTCTGTTGAAGGACATCTGGGTTCTTTCCAGTTTCTGGCTATTATGAATAAGGCTGCTATGAACATAGTGGAACATGTGTCCTTATTACCAGATGGAACATCTTCTGGATATATGCCCAGGAGAGGTATTGCAGGATCTTCCCGTAGTACTATTTCCAATTTTCTGAGGAACCGCCAGTCTGATTTCCAGAGTGCTTGAACAAGCTTACAGTCCCACCAACAATGGAGGAGTGTTCCCCTTTCTCCACATCCACGCCAGCATCTGTTGTCACCTGAATTTTTGATCTTAGCCATTCTTACTGGTATGAGGTAGAATCTTAGGTTTGTTTTGATTTGCATTTCCCTGATGATTAAGGATGTTGAACATTTTTTCATGTGCTTCTCAGCCATTCTGTATTCCTCAGTTGAGAATTCTTTGTTTAACTTGTGCCCCAATTTTTAATGGGGATATTTGATTTTCTGGTGTCCACCTTCTTGAGTTCTTTATATATATTGCATATCAGTCCCCTATCTGATTTAGGATTGGTAAAGATCCTTTCCCAATATGTTGGTGGCCCTTTTGTCTTGTATCTTTTGCCTTACAGAAGCTTTGCAACTTTATGAGGTCCCATTTCTCAATTCTCGCTCTTACAGCACAAGCCTTTGCTGTTCTATTCAGAAATTTTTCCCCAGTGCCCATATCTTCGAGGCTTTCCCCCACTTTCTCCTCTATAAGTTTCAGTGTCTCTGGTTTTACGTGGAGATCCTTAAACTACTTAGACTTGACCTTAGTACAAGGAGGTAAGAATGGATCAATTCCCAGTCTTCTACATGATAGCTGCCAGTTGTGCCAGCACCATTTGTTGAAAAGGCTGTCTTTTTTCCACTGGATAGTTTTAGCTCCCTTGTCAAAGATCAGGTGAGCATAGGTGTGTGGATTCATTTCTGGGTCTTCGCTCCTATTCCATTGATCTACCTGTCTGTTGCTGTACCAGTACCATNTAAGAATGGATCAATTCCCAGTCTTCTACATGATAGCTGCCAGTTGTGCCAGCACCATTTGTTGAAAAGGCTGTCTTTTTTCCACTGGATAGTTTTAGCTCCCTTGTCAAAGATCAGGTGAGCATAGGTGTGTGGATTCATTTCTGGGTCTTCGCTCCTATTCCATTGATCTACCTGTCTGTTGCTGTACCAGTACCATGCAGTTTTTGTTAAGATTGCTCTGTAGTACAGCTTAAGGTCAGGCATGCTGATTCCACCATGTTGAGAAGAGTTTTTGCTAATCTAGGTTTTTTTGTTATTCCAGATGAACTTGCTAATTGTCTTTTCTAAATCCTTGAAGAATTGAGTTGGAATTTTGATGGGGATTGCATTGAATCTGTAGATAGCTTTAGGCACGATAGCCATTTTTACTATATTGATTCTGCTAATCCATGAGCATGGGAGATCCTTCCATCTTCTGAGATCGTCCTCAATTTCTTTCTTCAGTGACTTGAAGTTCTTGTCATACAAATCTTTCACTTCCTTCATAAGAGTCACACCAAGATATTTTATATTGTTAGTGACTATTGTGAAGGGTGATGTTTCCCTGATCTCTTTCTCAGCCCATTTATCCTTTGTATAGAGAAAGGCTATCGATTTGTTTGAGTTAATTCTATATCCAGCTACTGCACTGAAGCTGTTTATCAGGCTTAGGAGTTCTCTGGTGGAGTTTTTGGGGTCACTTATATATACTATCATATCATCTGCAAATAGCGATAATTTGAGTTCTTCCTCTCCAGTTTGTATCCCCTTGACCTCCTTTTGTTGTCGAATTGCTCTGACGAGGACTTCAAGTACTATATTGAATAGGTGGGGAGAAAGTGGGCAGCCTTGTCTAGTCCCTAATTTTAGTGGGATTGCTTCCAGTTTCTCTCCATTTAGTTTGATGTTGACCACTGGTTTGCTGTAGATTGCTTTTATCATGTTTAGGTATGGGCCTTGAATTCCTGATCTTTCCAAGACCTTTATCATGAATGGGTGTTGGATTTTGTCAAATGCTTTCTCAGCATCTAAGGATATGATTATGTGGTTTTTATCTTTGAGTTTGTTTATATAGTGTATAACGTTGATGGATTTCCGTATATTAAACCATCCCTGCTTTCCTGGGATGAAGCCTACTTGGTCATGATGGATGATCGTTTTGATGTGTTCTTGGATTCGGTTGGCGAGAATTTTGTTGAGTTTGCATCAATATTCATAAGGGAAATTGGTCTGAAGTTCTCTATCTTTGTTGTGTCTTTATGTGGTTTAGGTATCAGAGTAATTGTGGCGTCATAGAATGAATTGGGTAGTGTACCTTCAGATTCTATTTTGTTGAATAGTTTGAGAAGAACTGGAACCAGGTCTTCTTTGATGGTCTGATAGAACTCTGCACTAAACCCATCTGGTCCTGGGCTTTTTTTGGTTGGGAGACTATTAATGACTGCTTCTATTTCTTTAGGAGATATAGGGCTGTTTAGGTCATTAATCTGATCCTGGTTTAACTTTGGAACTTGGTATCTGTCTAGAAAGTTACCCATTTCATCTAGATTTTCCAATTTTTTTGAATATAACCTTTTGTAGAAGGATCTAATGGTGTTTTGAATTTCCTCAGGATCTGTTGTTATGTCTCCCTTTTCATTTCTGATTTTGTTAATTCAGATGCTATCCCTGTGCCCTCTAGTCAGAAATCATATTCTTAACTATACCCTCAAATAAGGATTAGAATGGTGATTGAGTGATATACAATATTACATATATTATACATTCTCATTTGTTCTGACTTCTGTCATCTGGATGTTTAAATTTGCACAAGTATATGCTAAGGCATTTCTCTGGCTGTTGTCTAGACTCTGTGGTCTGACTGAGCATGTGTAACTTATGCCACAAGAATTTGCTGGCTTCTATCTCCCTTCACCCAGTGTATTGTCATATTTCAAAGACTGCCAAGGTAATTCACTTGGCAAGTGATTAGGCATAATCCAGTTTACATATGACAGAGTTCACCTTAGGTTGGCTGCAGTACAGAAGGTCACCTTTCAAGTCTCCAGAGCAGTTCATGTCAGTGAGAAAGTGTCTGGCTATTTCTTATAAAAGCTGACATTTATCTTGATTTTCTAGTCAAAACAAGCTGTTTTATTTACATACATACATACACACACACACACACACACACACACACACACACACACACTTCACTTCACTTAGAGAAATTGCTAATACTCCTCTAACCTTGTTCAGGTATTTTTTTAAATTTACATTTTATTTATAAAAGTCTTTTTAAATTGATTCTTATTTTGGGTACTATCTACTGTATATATTTTAGTAAAAAAGTTTATTATATATGATATGAAATAAAACAGTTGACTTTTTATATCTATGTTAGTACATCAAAGTCTTGGCTGAATATATAACCCACTTATTACATTTCTTCTCTAGAAAAAAAAAAAAATCACTTTTAGATTTGCAGTTTAAAGCCATTCTAGAGCAAATACTAGCCAAGGCACAAACAAAGCTAAACAAATCTCTATACTTTAGCCCTAAAGAAAATTCTGTCTTTACATAAATATTTATATTGTTTTTCTTTTATATTTTCAGGGTATGCTCATAAATCTTTTAGAGAATTATTATATTAGTTTGTCGTGGCTCCAATCTCCCACTTCTCTGTCTGGCAGAGACATGGGGAAGAAACAACAAGGGGGACAGCAGGGTGGGTTCAGACAGCTTGCCTTCACAGCTTCTGCTTTCTTCTTCTTCTTCTTCTTCTTCTTCTTCTTCTTCTTCTTCTTCTTCTTCTTCTTCTTCTTCTTCTTCTTCTTCTTCTTCTCTTTCTCCTTCTCCTTCTCCCTCTCTCTCTTTCTCTCTTTCTCTCTCTCTCTCTCTCTCTCTCTCTCTCTCTCTCTCTCTCAGGTTTCACACAGCTGCAGCCGTTCACTCACTCTGCTCTCTCCTACACTACTCTCTAACGCTGGTGCTGCTCTCCACATTTGCTGCTCTCTGGCCTAATGCTGCTGGCGCTCTCCTATTCTGGTGCTCTCTAACACTGGTCCAGTCTCCTCATCTGGTCTCTCATCTGGTCTCTGCTACGCTGGTCCCTCATCTGGTCTCTCTCTGCTACGCTGGTCTCTCATCTCTGGCCTACCTCATCTGGGGCTGCCCTCAATTTATACTTCCATTCTCATGCCACCTCACACCACCCAATCATAGATGCACACATCTAAGGCAGCATGTAGGATTGGCTGATGGAATAGTATCTCGAGATGTTGCGCTAACCTCTCCAAAGAGTTACACACTCTGCTTTTATTGCGCATGACTGAGACTGAGGTAAACAAGCGAAGTCACAGGGCTTGGCATAGAGCCAGACGCCATCTTTGGCCCATGCGGCCCGCAGCCACTCCCCACATTAGTTAAAATATCATATGTTCAAAGTTGAAACCGTCATACTATTTTATGGTTTTTATTCAGCCTGGATATGGGATTAACAAAGGCTACTCCAGTAGAATTATACTGAACTCTGATTA
Source organism: Mus minutoides (assembly GCA_902729485.2). NCBI lineage: Eukaryota > Metazoa > Chordata > Mammalia > Rodentia > Muridae > Mus > Mus minutoides. The sequence goes on from LR754007.1 coordinate 83,357, forward strand.
AATTTGCTAACACATTTTCTGCTTGGTTTTGTTTTGTTTTGTCTTGTTTTGGAAATGAAGAATACTTGCAAACAATAAGAAAATTCAGTGTTTTAAAGAATTCTATTTTATTAATTGTTTTCCTGTGTTCATTTAAGTCATTGAGACAAAGTGAAATTCCAATTGTATTGACTATTGAGAATTCATTTGAGTTCATTCTTTCCTATACAAAACGTTCTCAAAAATCTAATGTATGGGTCTTAGCTATGAAAAAATATTTTCACAATGAGTTGCTATTTATGGTTTTGTGGTTGTTGTTGTTTACTTTCTCCTGTGAGTATAGAATGCACTCAGTGGCTTCATGCCAGGGTATTCTACAGAAGTTTAAACAAAGAAACAGCTGTTAGACTCCACTATAATATACCATACATTAAAACAGTTCAAGAAATAGAAAACATGGCCTCACCTTTTACAGCTGTTCTCTTAAAGATAGACTATATAGTGGTAAATGGAAGTTCCAGGCGTTACTCCTTAACATGGAATGCATAGACAAAGCAATACCAGCAGCATTCCTTCTAGCCCTCCTAAGATGAAGGGCTCCTAATCTACAGAGAACCGTTCTTCCTGCATGGAGTTTGCATGTGTTATGATCAGAGTGCTTTGTAAACCATGTCCCTGTTTTTAGGTTGCTTCAAGCCTCAGGAAAGATCAGATTACTTGATGTTGGCAGCTGCTTTAATCCATTTTTGAAGTTTGAAGAATTTTTAACTGTTGGCATAGATATTGTACCTGCTGTAGAGGTATGTGGTTTTATTTACAGACTGTTTTTAACTTGTGTCCTTAAAAAGGAAAAGCACTATCTTTACATTCTTAAAATAGCAAACATATACTTACTTTCTACCAACTAGCAAATTATTTCTGAAAATGTTTAGTATTTAGCTAACCAATATGATCACATTTTATTTTCTTTGTTTTATACCTTCTGTATATCTAGAAAGCCAGGATTTGGAAGTATAATGTCGAAAAACATTATTGTAATTTAAAAATTTGTAGGTTACAAAGATGCCTATGTAGCTGTATTGCTTAGGATTCTTAGGTGACTGCCTTTGTACTACATAGGCAAGATTCTCCTGTCTTAGCCTTCCATCTTATTTTAGGAGGGCTAAAGTTCTAGGGTGTATACATCAGCTTTTTATGTGAGTTCTAGGGAGTTCAGGCTATCATGGCAAATGCTTTTACCCATGGGGCCATCCCCTAAACCCTGTAGGACTTTCTTATTCCAATTTTCTATAGAGTATAGCGCCTAACCAATTATGAAATATTTATTTCTTTGTTGTGTTTTCTTTAATCATTTGAGGGCATTAATTAAACTTAATGTACATTATGCTTCAAGGCAGAAATAAAGATTTTAAGAGTAAAAGTGTTATCATTTTTAAATGTTTTGAGTTAGTACAGCACAAAACATTTGACTGACCTTTAAAGAGTGCTACATCTGCATCTACAGAGTTTATCTATCACTTACACTTCTGTCACTGTGACAAAGCACTTGACAAATAAATATATATATATATATATATATATATATATATATATATATATGCTGATTTAGCTAGCTATTGATAATAAACTGAATACAAATGTGAACAACATTAGAAGTGAATCACTCTTGTATGTTCTTATCCAAATTAAATTCCAAATAAACACCAGTTGTAAATAGATGCTTTAAATTATCCCTAATGTAGTGGTGTGTGAGACAGTTTGTGTGTATTTGTTTGCTGTATAGAAGGATGATTAGAAATCTGGGAGACTTAATTACTCAAGTATTTTAAGTTTAGTTGAGAACAAGGTGTGGTGGTACATGTGCAATCCCAGCATGTGAGAGAAGTTGGGTTCAGAAGCCCAGTGTTAGCTTTGGCTTCAAGATTTGAGGCTACCCTGAACTACTGGAGACCTTGTCTCAAGCAAATTAAAAAATTAAAATAAAAAGAATAAATAAATAGAAAGAAATGAAAATCTGTGTAGAGTTAGAAGGAATAAGTAATGAATGCTAAATTCTATACAAAAGCTGTGAGATGTTACGTATCAAGTTGCACATATTCTTGACATTGTTTTGTTGTTTGTTTTGTTTTGTTTTGTTTTCTGAGGCAGGGTCTCACTATGTCCCCCAGACTGGCTTCCAATATACAGTCCTTAGCTCAGGTTCCTGAGTACTGGGATTACAGGCATACAATACGACACTGTGGAATTCTTACTCTGCCTTCTTTGTTTTTGTTTTATTTATTTGTTTGTTTGTTTGTTTTTATTTCTACAGAGTGTGTATAAGTGTGACTTCCTGAACTTGCAGCTTCAGCAGCCACTCCAGCTTGCACAAGATGCTATAGACGCTTTTCTGAAGCAGCTGAGAAACCCTATTGATTCTCTTCCGGGGGAACTTTTTCATGTGGTTGTTTTCTCTCTCCTTCTTTCCTATTTTCCATCACCCTACCAGCGATGGATTTGCTGCAAGAAAGCCCATGAGCTCTTAGTGCTGAACGGCTTATTGCTCATCATCACTCCCGATTCCTCCCATCAGAACCGGCACGCGATGATGATGAAGAGCTGGAAGATTGCTATAGAATCCCTGGGCTTTAAGCGCTTCAAGTATTCAAAATTTTCTCATATGCATCTCATGGCTTTTAGAAAGACATCCCTTAAAACCACAAGTGACTTGGTTAGTAGGAACTATCCAGGGATGTTGTATATTCCTCAAGATTTCAACAGTGTAGAAGATGAGGAGTATTCTAACACTTCCTGCTATGTCCGATCAGATCTAGAAGATGAACAACTAGCCTACGGTTTCACGGAGCTCCCTGACGCTCCTTATGATTCAGATTCTGGAGAAAGCCAAGCCAGCTCTATTCCATTTTATGAGTTAGAGGATCCCATCTTACTTTTAAGCTAATGTAAAAGCAAAAAGCCCTTCCATTCCAGACTCGTAAACTAACCGCCTACACTAACCAGCATACTAACATGAACTCCGTATTGAAAGCCTGGTTTGCATAGAAGAAATGCAGACATTTACAGAGTTTGCTATTTTTTCTACTTCTGGATTTCAAATTTTATTCTTATATAGGAAGCTTAAAGTTTCATGCAGAGTGACTTCTGTCTTAGCAGAAACCACTGTTACTTTAGCATTTTGCATTAAGATTAAAAAGGTACCCTTTTCTCTTTAGTGCTGTTGTAAAGCCTAATTTACTATGTATTTCCCTATTCAGTTTAGTGTTGACTTTACACCCTTGTCATGAGGAACCTCAAGATGTGTAGAAAGCTGTAGATTGCACTTGGATGACTCACAAGTTGAATATTTCACATAGGTTAGTGTAGTTGTTTGTGGTACATATTTGTCTTTTTTCTTTAAATTGTTACCTTTTACAGAAAACAGTTTCCACGCAGTTTCATCTAACAATCCAGTATTCCTGAACTTTTTGAAATTGGTGACAAATTTTTATATTAAGCTCATTCAGAAACATTAGACATTGGAAGAGATATTTCCCAAAGAATGTATTCTAATTAACACAGTACAGCAAACACCATTGCCAAAGTAGTATTTCTATGACATTCTTACTTATATAGGCTTTGGTGTTAAGTATATTTACCTGTGAAAGCAAATTTTTATATTTTTAAAACTTAGACTGCATTTACAGAATGTTCTGTTTAAGCAAGAGGCAATGTATAATACTCAACACTGACCTGGAACACCTTTGTGAAAGGGTTTGCACGTGTAAACGTTTATATTCTGCTGTGACCTCACCTGTCCTTTACGGCGGTGCTGCACTATAAGTTTGGAATTAATTACATTAACATTTTTTGAAATTAACCATCTACTGATAATCTCATAAAATGGTCTTGACTTTTTGTTATCCTAATTCTTTCTAAGCCCTAGCAGAAAATTTTCTTTGACTATATAAACAATTAGTTGGCTGTGGGAAATTTCCCTTTCCACATTGATAAATGCCTTTCTGTGTTTCTGAATCAGAAGCAAATGATTAACTAGAAATATATGTCCAAACAAGACAAGTTTAAACAGTTAAGAACATTTAGTCCACATTGTCTTGTCAGCCAGCAATTGTCATGTGTCATGTAAACTATCATTTTAAAGAGTGCCACTGTGTGGATTTTTTTCAAGTGGTTATTACATTAAAATTACCTCATACTGAGGTTTTTGCACTGAAATATCACAGTTTCAGATTTCATGGTTAATGTTGTATGAGCGTGTATGTATGTGTGTGTTGTATGTGTGCATATGTATTTTTAAAAGAAACTTGCATTTTCAGTAGTTGATCATAAATTTCATAAACTGCACTTCTGGTAAAATGGATGTTTTTGTGCTTATTGTGAATTGCAATAGTTAACTTTGAATGTCAAATTTTATTTAGAAATACATAAGCTTACACTTTACGATATGTGTTCATTGTATGTATCCAGTATTTCATGTTCAGTTTCACATGCTAAATTAATGAAAGTAACTTGATTATAACTTTAGAAAAGTCAGTCAGTTGTCTAAATGCAATAAACATTAATTGTTAAAAGATGCCATAAGTAACTTGAAAATTTTCATTTACTTTCAATAGCACATAGTCCCATCATTACTAGAGTTTCTTTCCATTTAGGCACTACAGGATAATGGTTTAAAACTCTCTCAAAAGAAAAGAAGACAAAAGATTGAAGAGGCACTGTGTTCAGGATAAAACAAAACTATGTTCTGGTAGCATCTCTCTTACCATAGTGTTTTCTTGTCTGTTTTGTTAACTCATTACAATCCTCAGAGCAAAGGAAACAATACACCAAATGAAATTGCTTTGAAAGAAAATGAAACAGTACTTTGGTAGGTTGGTCTAGGTATCACCTTTGAGACAACTTTTATGTCACAGCAAAAATGTTGGTGCTATAAATTCTTCTGGTTGTTGACTGACATTGAGTTTGCTTTTGGTCCAAAGTTTGCATGATATATGTTAAGTAGTACTTAAAAATATCTCTTTATAAGATCTACTACTATTTAGTATAAATTGATTTGATTTGATGTCTTTTTTTTTTAACTGTAAACTCAGCTTACTCAGATTAAAACTTACACCAATACATATTCCACAAGGCCAGTTCCATGTGTAAGTGTTGAAACATAAGCAGTCATTGTGGGTTGAGATCATATTATATAAGTAATAACCAGTGAAGTTAATAGGTCCTTCAAATATTGTATAGGTACGCTAAAATTATTTCACCTGGATATTGATAATTTAAGGGTTTTCCTGTCACATTCACACAATTTCTCCAAAATAACTTGATATTTCAAAAACATGATAATTGGGCCAAGTGATGGGGGCTTAAGCCTTTAATCCCAGCACTTGGGAGGCAGAGCTATGACTTCAAGGCCAGCCTGGTCTTCAAAGCAAATTCTGGGACAGCCAAGGCTATTCAAAGAAACCATGTCTCAGAAAACCAAAAAGGAAAAAAAAAAAAAAAAAAAAAGGAAGGAAGGAAGGAAGGAAGGAAGGAAGGAAGGAAGGAAGAAGCCAGATGAGAATCATGTGGTTGGTTGGGCCCATTGGGATCCTGAACAGATCATGTGGTTTTACTATAGTTACAAAGTGGCTGGAGGTAGAGTACCTGAAAATGTACGTTTGTGTTTGATGGATTTTTTTCACATTTTGTGAACAAAGCACATTTATTAAAAAATTTAAATTTTCTAATATTCTTTGTCTGTTACTTGTAAACTGAAGAGCTTCTGATCTTTGGTGTGTCTCACAAAAAAAAAAAAAAAAAACTTGAAGTCTTGGAATTAATTTAGAATTTGACTTTTAGAATTTTTCATCTCACCTGATCATGTCCCTTCATTTCATAAGTTCATTCCCACAGATTCAGAGATGCAGGTGACTGCCCATTATCAAACACTGCTAATTTCTTTATGACATTCTCATTAAGTATGTCCACCATATGTAATTGGTTCATAAAGAAAATGAAATGTAAATTTTAGTTAAGTATATTTGTCCCTTCAGGTTAGTATTGAGCTTTCTCATGAAAGACTTTTAATTGAACAATTGTCTATATTTTACCTTGTCCCATTGCTGGGAAACAAGTATAGAAATGATCACAGTCCCTGGCTTTCTTATATATTATGATATATATATCATAATGGGATGCACACACATACACAAACGAATGAAAAGTATCTTTGTGTGTAGGGAATGGTAGTTAATGGTCCTATAGGTTTTCTACTTTGCTTAAAATCTTTCATTTATTTCCAGGGTGGAGTAGGAGTTTCAGGGCAGAAGGTTTAAGCACTGCCCCACACATATGCGTGCACGTGCACACACACAAATCCCTACACCACTGTTGAGCAAACTGCATTGCTCACCATTCCAGAAAAGCACACGCTAAACAGATTTTCTGATACTAAAAGAGCTAAGAAAGCACTAGAGCTCTTCTCCATTTCCCACACTTGTCTGCATTGAGTGCAGCAGTGACCATCCTCAGTAAGCAGTCAATGGAATGTAGATTTAAGGTCTGCCATAGGAAGATTGCTCAGGGACAGAAAATGTATGTAGCATAGACAAGGCCCTAGCTTCAATCTCCTGCATTACATTAAAAGTTTAAAAGCCAAGTCTTGCCAGTGTTTCAAGTTGTCAGGTAACGAAGATAGAAATGATAATGTATTCTTAATCATTTCACCTTTATATTATCTGTAATAGTCAATGGAGAAAAGTCATATGTTCCACTGTGAACACTAATATCCCACAGTATTAGCAGTAGACAGCATTCTCAGAGAACAGCCATTTTACCCACAATTGCAGTAACTTTTAGACCCTATGAATGAACTGAAGGAGAGTAGTGCTAGGTTTCCTAAGCAATACAGAAATGCAAATTTCAACAATCATAAAGTATTTTATTTACTACCTTTAGCTTTGATATGACTGTAGTATCCTAAAATAGAATGCTTTGTCCTAAAGTAGGTTCACAATTTCTGTAGCTCACTGTGTTTTGAGATTTGTTTTGGGGGGGGGGTGGGGGTTGTCTGTTGTAAGATCTTAACTGTATAGTCTAAGATGACCTCAGACTCTCAGGAATTCCTTCACCTCAGCCTAGTAATTCTTGGAATTGCAGTCATGTGCTACCACACCTGGCTTATTTGTTAAGATAATATTTCTGTTATTTGTAACTCTAATTATTTGTATTTAATAGAAATAATGTCCAACTTAGCTGTATTTTTTAAAAGGATTTATTTTTATGTTTGTGAGTCTAGAGATCATCATAGAATTGGTTTTAGCTTCCGTACCATAGTTCATTAGAGGGACCAGGGCTTTGTCTCCTGTGATGCATATAGTTCACAGCAGTGTTTTAGCTCGTGAAATGCCAGAGTCCGTGGCTGACCTGGAGTTTTGACTCCATCTACATTCCCTGGTGATCAGCATGTTGTCCTATGGGTGGCCCTGCCATTGCACAGGACCAGATTTATCTCAGCTATCCTCCATACCCTCCCCCCCTGCCCAGCGATCAGGTCCACTCTTCACTAGTCTCCACCTCTGAGCTTTCTGTGCCTAATTGTCTCACTAAGATGCCCAGAATACAGCCGAATAGATTTGGAAGAATGGGATGTTAGAGCTGGAAGACAAACCCATTTTTACAGATTCATAAAACACTACAAAGAAATATAATATACAGCTGCCAGCTAGAAACATTCTCAAACTCCCAATCCTCTACAATGGAGTCCAAAATGACAGGGATAGCTGAAATGTCTGATACAGAATTCAGAATCTTACTTTGTAAAAGAATAACATACAGAAGAATCAAACACTTGTACAAACTAATTAAAACTGTCCAAGACCTTGACAGGATAATCTCCAAAATGAACTTTAAACAATAATTGGAGAATAAAGTCTAAAATATAGAGGGAACATTGAATGAGAACCATACAAAATTAATGGAAAAATGGCCAATAAAAAGCATCAGAAAATATCAACAGACAATACCATGAAGGAGAATGATTATTAGGAATGGGAAACAATAACATACAGGTATGCATAGGTAAAAAAAAAAGTTAACCTGATTAGTATTTCCAGAAAGTTTAGGACACATTCAAGAGTCAGATTCTCAAATGACACAGAAAAGTAGAGATTAAAATCAAAATGAATACATTTAAATTACAGCAAAAATACTTTTTTTTTTTTTTTTTTTTTTTTTTTTTTTTTTTTTTTTTTTTTTTTTTTTTTTTTTTTTTTTTTTTTTTTTTTTTTTTTTTTTTTTTTGAGTCAGGGTTTCTCTGTATAGCCCTGGCTCTCCTGGGACTCACTCTGTAGACCAGGCTGGCCTCGAAGTCAGAAATACGCCTACCTCTGCCTCCCAAGTACTGGGATTAAAGGCATGCGCCACCACACCCGGCTGCAAAAATACTCTTGAAGCTAGAAAATGAAGTAGACATCCAACCACAAAAGCATTTACAATCCCAGATACACATTCCAAGAGAAAAAAATCTGACACATCACAATCAGGATGTCAAAAAATGAAATAATACTAACTGTGGTAGTAGAACAAAGACCAACTAACATACAATCCTAATTTCAGAAATTTCATCAGCAATCTTAAAAGCCAGAAAAATACAGAATGAGGTTACAAGCTCTAAAAGTATGAAGCAAGCATGCTATGGCCAATGAAGTTATCTTTCAAAACAGATGTAGAGAGAAGGATATTTCAAGACAAACACTACATCCAACAATTCATAATATGCCAACATTGCAGAAAATTCTGATAGGTATTCTCTGTTTATAGGAGGAAGAAACACAGCTTCTACAAGAACACATCAGAGGGTACACTCCAGGGAAGAAATGAACAAATGAAAAAGCAGGAATGAATCAATTATGTCTAACACAGCAATGAAAACTAAGGGAGAAAGAAAATAAGTACCAATAATCCTGAAAACCAGAACATCACCTAACAAGTCCTGAGACATAGCAGGCTCCTTTCAATATAATCTTCAAGTGGCCTCAGTTAACTATTAAAAGAGATACAGAGCTGTCTGAATTAAAAGGCAAGAACCAGCTATTTGTTAACTTGAAGTACACTAATAAAGACATACAAAATCTAAGTATCAAAAGATAAAATCAAATTGCCAAACAGAAACCAAAAACAAGCAGACAAAGCTATCCCCATATCTGACAAGTAAACTTCAAATCACATCTAAACCAGAGTTAAAGAGAGGCGCTAAGTATAATGGGGAAAAAAAAGTCCAAAAAAATAAAACATTTGTAAACATTTATACACTAATAATGAATCCATAAGGTCTCACCAAAATGACATTCTAAAAAGGTCCCAAACAAAAACAAAACAAGTAGGCATGCTTTAGCTCACTAAATAAACAAAAAATAAGCAGGTGTGTGTGTGTGTGTGTGTGTGTGTGTGTGTGTGTGTGTGTGTGTAGGTAGGTGTGTGTAGTGGGGGTTCCCTCCGTGTATGTTTGTGCACCATATGCATGTAATGCCCACAGAGGCATTTGGGAACTAGGGTCCACAACTCTGAATTTTTATTAGTTATGATTGAAAGGACAGGAATCAGCACAAGACACAACAAAACCAAATTTTCAGCATATTGGAGATGTATTTACCCCAGAAGGGGTAGTAAGGGGCGGGGAATAAGGGGCAAAGACAGGAGATAGAAGACCAGGGAGAAAAGGAATAAATAGAGACGGGGAAGGGATATTTACCCCAGAGGAATAAAGTGCTGCTTCTGGATAGAGGCAGACATGGCCCATAGGCAAATGGCAGTTTATAAAGGGAAAAAGGAAACCATGTGTTAGGATGAGCTGGTTGTTTTTGATTGGGCATGTTAATTAAAGCAGTCAAGAAGGAGCTTTTGATTGATGGACTAAAATACTTCGATAGATGGACCTTGGTAATCAGCCTCAGGAGGAAGTGGCTAATAAGGCAGTAGACCTCAGTGGCCAGCTTTAGGAATGTAATGGATGGTGAGCAAGGCAGAGGGAATTGGCAAGGCCTGTCAATGCCACATCTGTCATGTTCAGGCCGATCAGAGACCTTCATTGATTTTCTGTAATGGTCTTACATCTGTGGCAAAGAAATCTTTCCTGATGAGGGGCTGAGGATCATCTGTGATTTATTTGTGAATGTAAGGACAAATATTTAGAAAGTAGTAAGAGATTATGCTGGTTTAGTAAAATGGCAGTTGTAGGTTTTCCAGGGTACACACATGGGTATATGAGAACAATTTTTTTAAAAGGCCATGATTTGAAAGAGCAATGTGTGTGTGTGTGTGTGTGTATGTGTATGTGTGTGTGTGTGTGTGTGTGTGTGTTACATGGGGGTGGGTTACAAGGGAGGGTGTAATGGGAGGCAGCAGATAGAAATGTTGTAATTTTATTATAACACACACATATGTATTTTAAAAAGGCAAAGGTACACCATCATCGGCTGAACTTAATGCATACATACAGGATATTCTACCCAACAAATAATACACACATTCTTTTAAGTGGCACATAATACCTTCTCCAAAATTGTTCATGTCATGGGCCATAAATCAAAGTCTAATGAATAGTTTTGAAGCAACAGTATGTCATTAAAGAAATCTGAGGAAATGTCAGATTTCTAGTGTCAAGCAAAAAGGAAATTACAACTTACCAGGACCTTCAGGACATAGCCAAAGGAGTCTAAGGGGACAATTTATAATTATAAGCACTCATATCAGAAAAGCCATTTCAAACAGCATAATGATGTACATTAAGGCTCTGGAAAACAATAAGAAGCTAATCCCCAAACCCTATAGATGGCCAGATAATAATAATAACAATAATAATGCAAATTTGGGAAGAACTTTTTGAAATAGCAAAAATCAATATACAAGGTCCACCAACAAGATGGTTATTTGAAAAAGTTGAGAAGATTGACAAACCCTTAGCCCAACTTGCAAAAAGAAAGAGGAGGATGTGAAAAAGAAATTCTAGGTGAAAAGAGTGTACTTAAAACAGACTTAAATAGGTATTAGCCAAAAAAGTACAGAATACCCAGGATACAATTGCATAACTCAAGAAGGTTAAAAAGTCAAAGAGCCCAAGTGAGGATGCCCTAATCCTACTTGAGAGAAAGAAGAAAGCAATCATGGGGTTGTGGGGGAGGACCTAAATGGGAAAGGGGACAGGGAAGGCAAGAGGGAAACATGATCAGGTATTTGCAGGAGTGGGGGGCGGGGAACAGGATTGACGTCCTGAGGGCCAGAAGAAAAGATGGAAACAGGCAACCTCAGGAGCTGGAGGTGGGAGGACCCTCTAGAATGTACTAGAGAACTGGAGGTGAGAGACTTTCAGGACTCAAAGAGATGGGGACCTTAGATGAAATGCCCTACAGTGGGGAGAGGCAACTGTAGGGTCCACTTCCAGCAGAAAAACAGGGCATCAAGTAGAGGATGGGGTTGCCATCCCACAGGCAAAAACACTGACCCAGAACTGTTCCTGTCTAAAAGAACTGCAGGGCGAAAAATGGAGAAGAGCCTGCAGGAAAGGAGGTCCAATGACAGGTCCAAATTGAGACCCAGCTCAAGGAAAAGCTCCAAGTTTTGACACTATTACTGATACTATGGTGTGCTTCTAAACAGGAGCCTATCATGATGCCCTCCAAAAGGCCAACAAGCAGCTGAAAGAGTCAGATGCAGATATTTACACCCAACCAATGGACAGAAGGTGATGACCCCTGTGACTGAATTAGTGAAAAGCTGGAAGTAGCTGAGGAGAAAGGCAACCCTATCGGAAGACCAGCAGGCTCAACTAACCTGGACCCCTGAGATCTCTCAAACACTGAGCCACCAACCAGGCTGTATACACCAGCTGATATTAGGCCCTTAACACATACATATACTGTAGAGGACTACAGAGTGTTGATTCAGTGAGAGAAGATGCACCTAACCTACCCTCAAGAGACTTGAGGCCTCGGGGAGTGTGTGTGTGTGTGTGGGGGGTCTGGTGGGGTTGGGAGTGGGGATATCCTCTTGGAGAAAGGGGGGAATAGGAGATATGGGATTTGGAACAATCAGAAGTCGGACCCGGACGAGGACTGGACTGTAAAAATAAGATTAAAGAATTAAAAAACAACAACAACAACAACAACAAAAAACAAGACAGACTTCAATGAAATCCAAGATATCATTGGGTAATTGTTTGAAGACTTACACATCACAAAGCTAGAAAAACCTATAAAAAATATATGAATTTCTAAATACACTAGGCCTACCACAATTAAAGCCAGATGATATGTAAGCTGGTCTACAAGAACAATAAGATGAAGGCTGTAATTAAATCTCTGGGGAAAAAAAAGAAAAAGAAAAAGAAAAAAGAAAAGTCTAGAACCAGAAGATTTCTCTGTTTAATTCTATCAAACTTTGTTTTGTTTTGTTTTGTTTTGTTTTGTTTTTTGAGGCAGATTATCAGTATGTAGCTCTGGCTAGCCTAGAACTTGATTTTCTATGTAAACTAGGCTGACCCCAAACACAGAGATCCACACCTGCTTCTGCCTCCTGAGTGCTAGGACTAAAAGTATTTGCCATACACATGGCCTTTAACAAACTTTTAAGCAAGATCTAATACACTAATTAATTTGTTCCATAAAACCGAATGGAGAGAATCTACCAAAGTCTTTCTATAAACCAGTATTATCCTGATGGCAAAACTGGATAAAGATGCTACACATTAAAAAACTGACCAACCAGTTCCTGTGAGTGTCTTCCTGCTCTAATTATCAGCCCTCTGCGCTCGGTCTCCCGGCCACCTCCCTCGCGCCATGGCCCCGAAGCAGCAATCTGCGATCTTGCCTCAGCCCAAGAAACCCAGACCGGCTGCTGCCCCGAAGCTGGAGGACAAGTCGGCCTCTCCTGGCCTGCCGAAGGGAGAAAAAGAACAGCAAGAAGCAATTGAACATATTGATGAAGTACAAAATGAAATAGACAGACTTAACGAACAAGCCAGTGAGGAGATTTTGAAAGTAGAACAAAAATATAACAAGCTCCGCCAACCGTTTTTTCAGAAGAGGTCAGAATTGATCGCCAAAATCCCAAATTTTTGGGTAACAACGTTTGTCAACCATCCACAAGTGTCCGCACTGCTTGGGGAGGAGGACGAGGAGGCTCTGCATTATTTGACCAGAGTTGAAGTGACAGAACTTGAAGACATTAAATCAGGTTACAGAATAGATTTTTATTTTGATGAAAATCCTTACTTTGAAAATAAAGTTCTCTCCAAAGAATTTCATCTGAATGAGAGTGGTGACCCGTCTTCAAAGTCCACTGAAATCAAATGGAAATCTGGAAAGGATTTGACAAAACGCTCAAGTCAAACGCAAAATAAGGCCAGCAGGAAGAAGCAGCACGAGGAGCCAGAGAGCTTCTTTACCTGGTTTACTGACCATTCTGACGCAGGTGCTGACGAGTTAGGAGAGGTCATCAAAGATGACATTTGGCCAAATCCCTTGCAGTACTATCTGGTTCCCGACATGGACGATGAAGAAGGATAGGCAGAAGATGATGATGATGACGATGAAGAAGAGGAGGGGTTGGAAGATATTGATGAAGAAGGAGATGAGGATGAAGGTGAAGAAGACGACGATGAGGATGAAGGGGAGGAAGGAGAGGAAGATGAAGGCGAGGATGACTAGCACAGAAGATTGATGGATTCCAACCTTCTTTTTTATTTTCTTTTTATTTTTAAATTTTCTCCAGTCCCTGGGAGCAAGTTGCAGTCCTTTCCTCCCTGTCCCTCTGTGCTCAGTCGCCCTGTTTTGAGGTCTCAACATCATGGTTCTCAATTAATTTGGGGGAAAATATCTTGAGCAAAATACAACAGGAAAAGAAAAAAAAAAAACTGACCAACCAATTTTTTTGATAAACATTGGTGCAAAAGTTGCTAGTCAGGGGATAGATGTTTCAGTAGTGGCTAGACATGCTTTCTCCTTTTCCAGGAGACATAATTTGATTCCCAGAAATCTACAAGGTACCCAACACCCTCTTCTCAACTCCCTAGGTGCCTGCACATATGCATGCACACACACACACACACACACACACACACACACACACATTAAAATAAAAATTCGAAAGTACTTGCAAACAAAATTCAGGAACACATTAGGAAGATCATATATCAAATATTCAGGCTTCATAACAGATGAAAGATTAGTTCAGCATATATAAATCAATAAATATAATATACCCTTTAAGTAAACATAAGGTCATATATCATATAAGAATCTCAATAGAGTCACAGGAAGCATTTGACAAAGTCCAACATACTTTCATGATAAGTCCTGAAAACATTAGGGATTGATGAAGTGCACCTCAAAATAATAATGCTATATATGACAAACTTAGAGTCAGGGTTATGCTAAAATGTTTAAAACACCATTTCCTTTAATATCAGGCAAAGACAAGGATTTCCACTCACTTCTTGATATTGCACTTAGAGTCTTGCTATGGACATCTCTCTAGAGAGAAGCATTAAAAAAAGATAAAAATAGGAAAGGAAGAAGTCAAGCTATCTTTATTTGCAGACAACAGGATTCTGTACTTAAAATGTCCTATAGTCTCTACCATAAAATTTCTTGGATTTTATTAACCCTTTCAGTAAAATTGTAGGATAATATCAATGTACAAAAACCAATAACTCATGTATATTATACTCTAACAATGAGCGCACAGAGAGAGAGTTGGAGGATGGGGTGGGGAGGCCAAGAAATGCAACAGAACAGTAAGGATTCTTGTTTCAGTTAACATAGATGGAGGGGGGGGGGTGAGAAGTTCCCAAAACAAGAATCCTAAATCAAAATCCAGCACTTAGAGGCAGAAGTCTACATTTACCCAGCACTTCTGAAGATGGTCACAAGCAAATCCATCATTTGTTCCTTTCCTAATGGCAGTAATTTTTTCTTTAGCCCTTGAAGCTGAGTTGAGAGATAAACTATCAAGAAAGAAAGGTTGGAAGATATGACACTATTCTATATCAAGTTGTTACAGGGTTTACATTCATCCCTGCACCTACAAATTTTGCTTACAGTTAATCCTTGAGCCCCTTTTCAAGAAAATAGAATACACACATAATAATGACCATTATTACTTTAGTTTTTCCCTTACTCCCATAATAGGTATGGTGATTTAACTATAACTGGTCCATAGAAAGTGGTACTGTTAGGAGTTAATGCCTTGTTGGAGGAAGTGTATCACCATGGGGGTGAGCTTGAAGCTCTGCCAATTGCTGAAAAGTCAGTTTTCTCCTGGCTACACTTGGCTCAAGATGTAGAACTCTCAGCTCCTCCTGTGCCATGCCTGCCTGCCAGCTGCCATGCTCCCGCTTTGATGATAATAAACTGAACCTCTGAAACTGTAAGCCACACCCAATTAAATGTTGTTCGTTATAAGAGCTGCCTTACTCATGGTATCTCTTCCCAGCAATGGAAACCCTATGTAAGACAGCAGGTCTGCTTAAATGAGTTTTTGAGAGAAGAGAAAATAAGATGGGATGATCAAGTCATCAAAAGAAAAAAAAATCTTATTTTTGAAATTGCAGCAAACCTTTCAGTAGGAAACAGGTGTACAGTTTCCCATGGCCTGTAGACGAATGATTACTGGAAAGAAGAGAAGACTAAGGAGACCAAAGGCCTGGAGATGACAAAGCTAAAACAAAAGCAAAAACTTATATCTAGATCCTGCTCCTCCCTGCTAAACTATTGGCCTCTTGTGGGTTCCAGAGGCAAGGTAGTCATTGTCTTTGGTTGTGTCCTACTTGTGGGTAAGCCTAGAAGGCTCCCCTGGTCAGGTCTAAACCCACAATTATACAAAGAACAATAGTAAATCTCAGTGGGTCACAAAGCAAATTGGAAAAGGCACGACTGTGAAAAAGGAAGGAAAGAGAAGAAGTTTGATTGGTGGGAGGGAGAGAGGAGATGGTGGAGTGTGAATAACCAGAATGTATCCTATGCATATATGAAGTCATCAACAAATTTAGTAAGAATTACATCTGTTCAAAAAGATGCTTATGAAACATACCTGAGGCAGAAATGGTTCACCTGAAATGTCAAGTACTTAACATAAACAACGAATGTTTTCCTCCCTCAAATTCTTCAATTTAAGAAATGGCATTTTACATTACTGGTGATGCTGGTATTAATACCATTTATACCACTGGTGAATGTTGGTGTTAAAGATGGGTGGATAGAGAGATAGTACCATGAATTCACTTCTTTTCTAAGCCAAAGTGAGTCTTGAAAGCAACCATGTATAGGCCTTTCATACCGTTTTATATTGTTAGGCAGCATTTCTTAAAATGTAAGAATTGATTTCCAGTAATCATTTTACCAATTAGCCTTCTTCCCCCAACCTGTAAGTATGAGTGTTAAATAAATACTCCCTTAAATGATTAAAAAGCTGGACTGGAGAAATGGATCAAATGTTCAGCACTTGCTGCTCTTACAGAGGTCCTAGGTTCAACATCTTAGGCACTGGACACATATGATACTCATACAGGAAGTCAGGCTTATAAATGTTTACATTAAAAATTATTAAAAAGCCAATGGCCTATGATCTAAGTTTAGATAAGGAAGAGTTGGTAAACCCGGGTTTAACTCTGTACTATCTGTCTTCTAAGATTATATTCAGAGAAGGACAAGGCAAGTGAATGGCAGTGCCTACATGGCAGTGGAAACATACTGGAAATGTGCACTAGGGAGAGGTCCCTCCTCGTAGGATTCAAAAAACCTGGGGTAACAAGGGCTCAGCAGTGCCTCTACAGCCTCCAGATTCTAGGAGTTTGTTTCCCAGTCTTCACAGATTTGCAGCCCGCTATGGTAAGTAAGTTAAAATCTGCACAAGAGCCTTGCTTTGGAAAAGGTTGTTCCATCATCTCTCAGGGATCTGCCAAGGTGTCCTAGCGAGGCAGTCACTCTGGAAACAGAGCCTTTGTCTCCATCAAGCTGTTCTTGGGGTCAGAAAGCATCACGTGTTTTCATCTTTAAACTCACACTTATTCTACTGCATTGAACCCAGGGAAGCAGCCTTATAAACCCAACATGGTACAGAGGAATGACAGTGACTCAAGTCCCATGGGTGCCAATAGTCACACTCAAGGTCTGAGACATCAGGGAACGTGTCTTCATACACCAATCGTGTGGACAGCTTCAACAGCGATTCTTGGAAATGCCAGGTTGTCATTCGTAGAGTCAATGTCATCCCGTCCTTCCTGTGCTGCACCCATGGACCAATTACTGAGAGGGTAACCAAGAAACAGCATGACTCCAGCTGCCCTGATAAGTGGGACTTGACAACTCTGAAGCTCCAGCCTTTTCCTCAACCCTCCTGCTGATAGCCAAAGGTAGTGGTTCTCAACCTTTCAAAGGGATTAAAAAACCAGATATTTACACTGCAATTCATAACAGTAGCAAAATTGCAGTTAGGAAGTAGCAACAAAATAAGTTCATGGTTGACTTCGCCACAACATGAGGAGCCATATCAAAGAGTTGGAGCATTAGGAAGGTTGATGGCCTAAAGGAACTTCACACAGGTCTGGCCGCAATCCCACTCCTGAACAGGCACGCTGATGAGGAAGAGAACAACAGTGAAAACTCATTAGTAACCACAAAAGCACAGATGATCTGGGAGAGTGTCAAGGATGTTCTTTTGCTCGGTCATGACTAAGCATGTTAGCACTGCTCAGGGCGAGGTACTGGAAAGGGTTTATCTGCTGGGGCCTGTTTTCTGTCTTCCAAAAATCTGGTTGCCTCACATTCTGCTGTCTCTCTCCTAGCCTGTTGCAGTTGGCCACAACTGACAGCAGAAGCAGAGGTGACCAGCAAGTACTGATTACTGTGAAGAGTTTCTGCACCACCTCCACAGCACAGCTCTAATCACATGGGGGTCCTCCATTCTGCCACATCCTCTTGAGTTATGACTCTCAGAATACATGCCCACACATATGCATCTGAAACCAAGCATGTGCCCCTCCCCCATGGGAATTCCTAGTAAAGCCCTCATCTTTTCTTTGTTGGGGAGAGCATCCTATTTTTGCAAGTTGTGCTCTACTGTCTGCAGGCAACACTATGCCTCTTCACGCGTCTATGCTAGCTGTGATGTTTGGCTTGCCACTTAAAGTTATAAGCCCATTGTGTTCCCATAGAAAACGACAGTTCTTGCAGCTATCCACATATAGGTCCCACTCCAACTGTTTTCATCTTGTCTGACAGTGCATGGATGTCTTGCCTGGGCCTGGTACACAGAAGGGGAAACCTGAAGTTTCTGCCACTTTTTTTCTTTCATACCTATTGGCCTGTGTCATGCCTTCTTGGAATTCTTCAGGTAACCAGTTCTGCCTGTGCCAGAGACCCTGCTGGGAGCATCAAGCATGCCTGTGGAATGGCTGGAAGATGCTAAGCCTAAGTTCATGCCTTGCTCTTGCAGAGGATCAGTTCAGTCTTAGCACCTAAGCTGGGTAGCTCACAACTACCTCTAACTCCAGCTCCAGGGAATTCAATGCCATCTTCTAATGCATGGTCTAGTTCATATACATTCACAGACATAGACAGACATAGACATAGACATAGACATAGACATAGACATAGACATAGACATAGACATAGACATAAATAAAACAATATTTGAGTGAATTCTGTTGGTCTGCCACTCCTATTTTAGGAGTGGGCTACACAGAAAACAACCCCTCCATTGCTTTCTGTAGCACATCTGTCGAAACTGCTAAAGACACCAAGGACAATGGATCATTCCAACCCTGCCATGCCCAGGATCATTAATCACAGCCAAAGACGCTGTTAAGAGACTACACTGTAGTGTCCAGAACAAATTAAAACCAACATTGCATGACATCACTGACTCCTGAAGACACATCTTCAAGACAAAGCAGCTTACTAAGAAGGCCACACTGTAAGTGGTAAGGCATTGCACAAATTTCAGCATGTCCCATAAAAAACATTCGTTTTAAATGAATAATAAATAAATGATAATAAAATAAATTCTCTAGTGATATCTTACAAAGATACTAAAATGGATGAAATGACTGGTGAAGAATGTACCCGCTGCATGTTGTGGAGCACACCCATCAGCCTCGCAGGCTACAGAGGCAGGCTTACAAGACCAGACTGTGATACAAAGTAAGTTTGAAACTATCCTTGGTAACAAAGAAAGATATTGTTTAAGTCAATAAATCAAGGCTTAGTGAGGTGTCTCAGTGAGTAAAGGGACTTGCCACTGAGCCTGATGACCTTAGTTTAACCCTTGAGTCTCACTTGAGAACACTAACTCCACTAGCTGTCTGCTGACCTCTACATACCTGCACTCACACAATAAGTAAATAAATAAACAAACCAGGGGGCTGGTGAGATGGCTCAGTGGGTAAGAGCACCCGACTGCTCTTCCGAAGGTGATAAGTTCAAATCCCAGCAACCACATGGTGGCTCACAACCATCCTTAATGAGATCTGGCGCCCTCTTCTGGAATGCCTGAAGACAGCTACAGTGTACTTACATATAATAAATAAAATAAATCTTTAAAAAAAAAAAAAA
>LR754008.1:0-88829 GCA_902729485.2 Mus minutoides
GAGGAGGAGGAGGAGGAGGAGGAGGAGAGACATCGGAGCTGAGACACTTGTCCCAGGCCTGGGCTTTCCCCTTGGACAGAAACTATGTGGTAGGCACAGCCAGCATACTCCAGTAGAAAACCATGTAGAGTCAGCACCTTCCCCAGCAGGCAGTTCTGTTTCCCAGGAGATGGCTGTGAGAGAATCCCAGTTCTCAGTGTGTGGGGAAACTGAGGTACAGTGAGATGGAATTTGCTCTAGACAAAACCAAAGTGTCAGTGTGGAAGGCATATGACAGAGGAAAGGTAGTATTAGTAGGAGGGGATAATTAGGGTAGAGGAGGTGGGCTTGGTGCAGCCCTTTCCCCATCCAGGAGAGCTGAGGCTTTGAGTAGCCAAGGTGATGGTGATGATGTCATGAGATGACATGGTATGTGGAGCACAGGCCAGCCAAGACCTTCTCTTTGTCCCTTCTTGGCAGGCGTGCTCCAAGCAACTGGCTTCTTTTTCCTATCATCAGATATCATGCTGGCCTGACTACAGGCTGGGACTGTGCTGGCTTGGCCTAGGAAAGCCTTGTGAGCCACCGGTGCCACCAGCTGCCCACTCCCCTGTCAGGTTTCTGGAGCCAGAGCCAGGAATTCGAGCATGCAGCCCACAGCAGGGTATTTCACCGTGGGTTGGGGGGGTTGATGAGAGCCTCTGCATTTGGAACCTATTATTTAATCACTAATTTCCTCCTCCCGTCAATCCCTTCCACTTCGTCTCAGCTTGGCGCCCCCACCCCAGATTACATCTCCACGAGGTGCTTTGCAGTGATCCTTGACAGGGCTTCTGTGCTGGGAAAAAGAGAGGGTAATCATAATTGTAGCCCAGGGCAGTTCAGTCTATAGGTACAGAGAGGAGACAGTGGTCCAGACCTGGATCTGCAGGGCTGGAGGATGCCAAGGGTCCCAGGAACCTGAATATGAACTGTGCCTGCACTTGGAGAATGTTAGATTTGATCTGGTGTCTTCTAGAAGCTCAGCTCAGTCAACACCCAGAGACTTTATTGCCTTCAAGGCCCTGCCTACTTGAGGACAAGTGAGGAAACCAACCCCATCTTTAGTGAGGCCGAATTCCGTTCCCTCTAATGTGTTGAAGAACTTATATCCTTGTCTTACCCAAGCTTAGCCCAACACCAGGTGTGGCTCCCCCTCAAAGACTTCTAAGCAATTGAAGAATAGATTGGACCAGGAAAGGCTGCAGGTGGGGGTGGGGGGGACTGACCCCAACACAGGGGTCTTCAGGACACAGGAGTGGTGAGGCAGAGGCCCTCTCCACTTACCCTTCATTCCCTATGCAGAGACCTGAGGAGTGTGT
Organism: Mus minutoides; assembly: GCA_902729485.2. NCBI lineage: Eukaryota > Metazoa > Chordata > Mammalia > Rodentia > Muridae > Mus > Mus minutoides. Next base: position 1,341 of record LR754008.1, read on the forward strand.
GCGAGTTGTGCTTGCTCTCTTATTCCTGGGGTGGGAGGAAGAGCACTGGAATCAGAAAAGAGAGAAGGAGAAATATTTACTTGGTGTCTTGAGTGTAACCAGCCTTGATCACATTTGGTAGTGTCAACTCACCAATCACCATCTGCCCCCCATAATCATCCTTATCACCACCATCGCCATCACTGTCACCGTCATCCCCATGCCATCAGCAACAGTGCAAACAGTAGTACGAGCTTCTGTAGACTGCATTCATGTGCCAAACATTGTCCTGGACTCCTGAGACTGTGATAGTCCACTAGACCTTTGAGGTACATTTGACCCATGCTTACTCCAAATGGGTGCATTGAGGTTCCTACTTGGTGACTTTCTCACAGTCAAAAGTGACAGGAACAGGATCTGATGACCACACTTTCACCAACATCTCAAGGGCTTCTGGCCACCAACCTCATGAACTAAGTGCAGATTGTCCTTTGAATTTCCCCCAGACCCAGAAAAGGCTGGGCAGTCCAAGGACACACAGAGAATCTCAGGATGGGCCACAAGAGGGACAGAGGGTCTCTTTGTTCCTATGCATAGCAAGTTCCTTCCCTCAACTTCCACCTCAACACACAATAGTTTCTTCCCAGGCCCATCCCATCCTGATATTCCTTGTCTCTTCTCTTGGACCCATTCCATGGGGGTTGAGACCCATCACTTGCCCTGTGTTTTCCTCCAGGTTCCTAGAGATGAGACTTTGCTCTCCCACCTGGGAAATGTTTGAAGGGAGACAGGGTAACAGGGACAAGATGAGGTGAGAGTTGCAAGGTGGATGGGCTTCTACTGTATACCCCATTGCCTCCCACCCTCTGCCCATCATCTTTGCCATGAGAGCACTGTATGTTGTACTCACTATAGGTGGGAGAACCTTGCTAACCTTCAACAACTCCATGGGACACTAGAGATGAGATGTTGGTTGCGTATCCTTTATCCAAGATGCTTGGCAGAGTTCCAGACCCTGAAGTTGTTAAAACTCTGGAATATTTGCACATATGTAATGAGATACCTTGGGGACAGAAGCCAAGTCTACACACATCCATTTACACTTCACAGGCTGTAGTCACATCAGCTGAAAGTAATTATATATGATATTTTAAATGACTTTGTACATGAGTCAAAGTTTTGTGGTATGGAATTTTCTACTTGTGGCATTTTGGCACAAAGAAAATTTTGGAATTAATTTCTCTTCTCTTTTCTCTTCTCTTCTCTTCTCTTCTCTTCTCTTCTCTTCTCTTCTCTTCTCTTCTCTTCTCTTCTCTTCTCTTCTTCTCTCTCTCTCTATCTATCTCTCTCTCTCCATCTTTGAATTAAAAATTCTCAATATTTACAGGTAGAGATTTGAAATCCTCTTTCTCAATTGACTCCACGTCCATGGGATTCTATCAGCTAGACAAGGCATGCATCTATCAGCTAGACAAGGCATGCACTAGGTAGATGCTAGTCCAGAGGTTGGGGGCGGGATTGGAGCAACAAAACAGACCCATCTGAAGCTTGGAAGCTAAATCCAGATGATCTGCAGCTGTATGAGTAAGAAGAGATGATTACTATTTTAAATTAATATATTTTTTTAATTTTTGAGATGATTTGGTATGCAGCACTCCCAAGGTGACTGGTGTCCAATGTGTTTACTGTGGAGGGGAGTTGACGACAGGCAGTACAGAGATGGTTGAACCTGGTTTCTGCCCTGCTATTAAGACTTCTAATCTATTTGTTGTTGTGCTTTGCTGTCCTTATATTTCAAAACTATCCTCCTCATTGCCCCCTGGGTCCTGCACCTCTGCACACGATGTCGGCATTTAGGCTGGGGAGCAGAGGAGAGGTGAGGAGTCAAGGACTGGGGCAGGAGCTACCAAGGGATGCCTATTAGTCTGTAGCTGTAGTAGGCTTTCCTGGAAGCTCCTTGATATATATATGTGTGTGTGTGTGTGTGTGTGTGTGTGTGTGTGTGTGTGTGTGTCCTCTTGTTCTGCTTTCATTAGCCAGAATGTTTTAATGCCACTCAGAATGGAGGAGTTCTAGTAAGCTGCCTTGTTTCTAAAGATTTTGTTCTCCCAAATGTGTGCATGTGGAGGCCAGAGGAAAACCTTGGGTGTCATCTTTAGGAACATCATCTACCTCTTTTTGAGACAGGTCCTCACTGGCCTGGAGTTCACCATTCAGTCTAGGTCAGTGAGGCCCAGAGATCTGCCTTTCTCTGCCTAACCAACACTGGGATAACAGACACATGTCAGCATGTTCAGCATTTGTATGTGGGTTTTGGGAATCAAACTCAGGTCTTTGTGGTTTTGAGGTAAGTGCTATAAGGACTGTCTCTCCAGCTGGTGACCGTTAATATACCTTACGTCTTTCCTGAACTGCCCCGTGGTTCTAATGGTAAGGAGGAGAGGGGACCCTGGTTGATCAAGAGCCTACTGTGTGCCAGGTATTGCTGAGGATGCGTTTGGCTCAGGGATGCTGGTCTGGTGCTGAGGAGAGAGGAAAAGATAGAGGAGAATAAGAGGAAAGCATGCCCTTGCTGAGGTCCTGCATGAAGGGATGCCTCAGTGGGCTCTGCTCTACCAAATGTGAAATGTACCTGGAAACCATTATTTCCTTGGTCCCTTTCCCCACCTCCTCTTTCCAAGCCCCGCAGCTCTGAGATATGGCACTGAGAGAGGGGGCCTACTCCAAATGAGTTAGATGCAGACCATCTGGCTTCAGAGCTCATGGAGGCCTTTTCTTTTGCACTTAGAGGCAGTGTTCTGGCTGCTGTTTGTCCTCCATCCACTTTCTATGACTCAAGTAGATAAGGAGCTTGGGGTTCTGGTCCTGAATAAGACCTGCAGCAAAGGGATAGGTCTTGCCAGATGTACAGTCCACTTTTGGATCCATGTATTCAACCTGTGCAGTGTGTTCCTGTTCTGGACCCTCCTCCTGCCTCCCTTTTTCTCTGACTGTAGACTGTCACTTTCTCCATGCCTTCTGATAGAATCTGCATCTGTCTCTGGCCTTTCTACTAAAGCAGCCCTTGCCTGCAGCATTAGTGCTCTGTAGGGAGCGGCACAGAGAAAGGCACAGGTTGGAAATAAATACTGGGATAAAGGACTATGTCACAAAGATACTGAAGTTCTACCACCTACACTGGTGGTCATCTATTTCTCCATGTATGTGTGCATAGTTGTGTTTGTGCAGGTGCACATGCATGCATAAGTATGTGGAGGCCCTAGGACAACTTTGAGTGACCCTTTTCAGGAGCTGCTCACTTTTTGGTTGTTTTTTTGGAGACAGTCTTTCACTGGGACCTGGGGATCACCCATTCTGCTAAGCTGGCTGACAGCAAGTGCTGGGATACACTTCTCTCCTCTGTCACTCTTCCCAATGCTTGGGCTGAAAGCATGTGTCCCCATGACCAGATTCTCTCTCTCTCTCTCTCTCTCTCTCTCTCTCTCTCTCTCTCTCTCTCTCTCTGTGTGTGTGTGTGTGTGTGTGTGTCTGTCTGTCTGTCTGTCTGTCTGTCTGTCTGTCTGTCTCTGTCCCTGTCTCTCATAATACTTCTGGGGATTAATTTCAGGTTTTCATGTTTTTTTTTAAGGCAAACACTCTAGTAATTGAAGTATCTTCCCATCCCATGGTGACCATATATTTCAGTAAAACATGAGCAGAGCTGGGGAAGCCTAGTCTAGCTAAAGTGCTATTCCACCCTGAGCTGAGGCAGGGAGAAAGGGTAGAGACTGAGGGATGCAATCAGCTCATCATGACATCTTGCTATCTGCGGTGCCAGGCGCTGTCCTTGGTGCTGGGACCCAAGGCAGGGGCCAGGTCTTCCTTGGGCACTGTTCTGCTTAAGGGGCAGCCAGAGTGGGGATAGGGAGATCAAAGAACCCCAAGAAAGCCACCCGTGGTATAAAGTAGGGAGAACTTCAGAAATGTGTTTGTCTGGACATGCTGTGGTAGGGGTATGATGGAGCCCTATTAGGGCTCAGGTGGGATTTTGCGGCCACTCTCGGGAAGCTGGACTCTGTCCTGAGAACTGAGGACTTCCATTGATGAGTTACAATATGAATCAGGGAGTCATAACTAAGGGGTGGAGATAACCAGAGTTGTGATTTAAGAAAGAGGTGTTTGAATAGAAAGAGGGTCTGGAGCCTTAATGACATAAGGTTAGGAAGCTCTATTTGGCTTTGGAGTATGTCACGTTCCCAGCAAGGCTAGGGGTGAAAAGAGAGAGGTGATCAAGAAGAGAAGTCACTGAGTATGCACAGCTTTCACAGTGGCATTTTTGTCTCAAAGCAGACGCCTGACACCCTGTTCCTCCTTCCAAGATCTCCTACCACTGTGACTTGCCTGGAGCTCAGACTTAGTGTTTTCCAGAGGAAGACTGCAGTAGGCATGTGGACAGAAGTGTAGAAAGGAGGCTGGGATGGACCTAAGCTGCAGGCTAGAGTGGCTAAAAACAGGAAGACCAGATGGGGAGAAGGTTCAAACATTATAGACCCCTCATTCCAGAAAGTTTTCCTGCCACACTCACCTCCTGCACCCACTGAGCCTGCCGACCTTCTGCTCTCTCTGACTCCTCTGAGAGGCCTTAGAAGGGTCACTCCATTATGACTGGCTGCCATGTTCTGACTCTAATAATAGCTACAAATCCCAAGCAGCCCCCTACGAACACCCGCCCCTAACCTGCACTCCCCACTCTGTTTCGAAGCCAGACAGGATCCCCTTTCTCAGCCCCTTAGTTCAGGGCCTCCCGCAGATCTCTGCCCATGGCCTCCCTCTGGCCTTCAAGGCAAGGCTTCATTTTCTTTGGCTGTCTTCTTTTCCTCTTTCCACGTACCTGGTTGGCTTCCAGGATCAGCCGAGGTTCAGACTTGACTCCATGGAAATAGAGATAGACACAGTCCTCCTCCCCCCTTTTTTATTTAATTTAGTAAAGAATAAGAAAAAGAAAGAAAGGAGAATTCTTGGCAGGGGTGGTACCTTCCAAGCCAGTGCTAGGAGACCCCACGGAAGATGCTGGAAGCTTGAATGAGACATGGCCAGGAAGCTTCTCCTGTCCAAGCGCCAGTGTCCTCCCCACCTCCTCTCGGGTCTCCCACTCTGGCAGACTTCAGGCCTCACACTGCCCTCTGCCTCTCACCTCTTAGGCGTTCCCTTACTCCCAGCCCCCCATGGCCATAGACATTGCCAAGCCCTGGCACTGACACATGGCTCAGCCCCTGCCTGGGGCCCTCTCAGCTCCAGTGACCTCTGGATGCCCCTCCCAGGCCCACCACACACTGTGGGCTGTTCCAGCCGAAATTCCCTTGCACCGTGGAAAGAGGAAATGAGAGCAGGGGTGGGGGCAATGGATGCTGGAAAAAAAGAAAACGAGATGGAACTGAGTTCTGAAAGAGAGGGAGGACTGAATCCTGAAAGAGAGGGAGGACTGAGTTCTGAGAGGGAGGGAGGACTGAATCCTGAAAGAGAGGGAGGACTGAGTTCTGAGAGGGAGGGAGGACTGAATCCTCAAAGAGAGGAGGATTGAGTTCTGAGAGGGAGGGAGGACTGAATCCTGAAAGAGAGGGAGGACTGAATCCTGAAAGAGAGGGAGGATTGAGTTCTGAGAGGGAGGGAGGACTGAATCCTGAAAGAGAGGGAGGACTGAGTTCTGAGAGGGAGGGAGGATTGAATCCTCAAAGAGAGGGAGGACTGAGTTCTGAGAGGGAGGGAGGATTGAATCCTCAAAGAGAGGGAGGACTGAGTCTTGAAAGAGAGGGAGGGAGGATTGAATCCTCAAAGAGAGGAGGATTGAGTCTTGAAAGAGAGGGAGGACTGGATCCTGAGAAAGGGGAACTGAATCCGGCAAGAGAGGAAGGACTGTCCTGAAAGAGGAGGAGGGCTGAGGGAAGAAGAGAAAGCCAGGGTTAGTTATTCATCTGGGGATGCACTGGGGCTATGGAGGGAGGTAATCAGGACAGATCCATGAGGAATCCAGTCCCTTCTTCTTATAGCAATATCTAGGGTTTTGCTTTAGCCCACATTTGGGGCTGGCTTTTCCCTGCTTCTTTTGGAATGGGAATTGCTATCCACCACGGTTTGTCAAAACACCCAGGGACATCTGAAGTGCTGAGGAGGCAAGGAGGACCCAGCTACCCAGGACCAGAGAGTGGGGTTCACAGAAGGAGCCTAGAGAGAGTCACATGACCTCATAGTTTGGCTTCTCTTCACTCCCCATCATTCCCTCCCAGATCCTTGCATCCCACTTTCCACCCTTAGGGTCTTTGATGATTCACTAGCCTCTCTCTGCCTGCCACAGTGTGTGTGTGTGTGTGTGTGTGTGTGTGTGTGTGTGTGTGTACACTTGTATGTGGCTACACACATGCATGTAGGCATGTTTACACACGTATGTAGACATTGTGCATATGTAGGCATGAGGAGCATATTCAATTTCATGTGTCATTCCTCAAAAACAATCTACCCTATTATTTTATTTTATTTTATTTTATTTTATTTTATTTTATTTTATTTTATTTTATTTTGTATGAGTATTTTGCCTGCATGTAAGCATGTGTACCATGTGCATACCTGGTGCATGTGGAGGTCAGAAGAGGGTGTCATATGCTTGGAACTGGAGTTATGGATGGTTGTGAACCATATGTAGGCACTGGGAACCTTTGTAAAAGTAGCCATCTTGTTTTTTTTTTTTGAGACAGTATCTTTCATTCTCATTGGATTAGACTGGTTGGCAAACAAACCTTAGAGGCTCTCCTATCTCCACCTCCCCATCTCTGGAATTGCAGACGTACACAATAATGCCTGGCTTGGTATATGGATGCCTGGAATAAAACTGAAGTCTTTATGCTTAGACACAGTCATTTTATCTGCCGAGCCAGTTCCCCACTGTGTACTCTCTAAAGTGCACCTGCCATGCAACTCCTACCAGATGTTGGCTCTCTGAGACATGCTCTGACCACCCACCTCTGTTCTCAGATACACCATTCCCTGGCATGGCTGCCATGTGGACGAGAACGGGCCATGCTTGCTCATGCTCAAGATGAGGCCAGGTTGCTAGATGATGGTAAGGTCATTTCATCCAGGAGCTGGCCTTCAGCTGAGGAGCCCAGAGAATACAGCTTTGCACCAGTAGCTCCCTCATGACTTCTGATGGAGATTGCTGCTGGGTAAAGTTAGATGAACTAGCTACTGCTTCTCCTTCTCCTTCTCCTTCTCCTTCTCCTTCTCCTTCTCCTTCTCCTTCTCCTTCTCCTTCTCCTTCTCCTTCTCCTTCTCCTTCTCCTTCTCCTTCTCCTTCTCCTTTTCCTTCTCCTCTTCCTCCTCCTCATTTTTCTTCTTTTTACAGTTTTATTATGACATAATTTACATGTCATAAAATTCATTCCAAACATCACTGTCATTGGTGACTTTAATAAATTCACCCAGTTGTGCAATCCCCACCACAGCCCAGTTCCAGAAGATTCTGTCAGCTGCTCAGCTTTCCCAGAGTGAGGAGTTTCCTTCCCTTTCTAGTTACTCAGTGTCTTCATCATAAGTAGGATTATTTTCTACTGGGAGAGAAATTATATTGAGTCATTTTCACCTCAGTGTGAATTAATTGACTACATTTATTTCTTTTATAAACACATTAAGTAAATAATTAGTGCTGTTTCTAGTATTACTGGTAGAAATCTTAGCCAGGAGTAGGTCCCTGGGCTGAAATGGCTACATTTATGGGGCTGAGGAGACGGCTCAGCGAGTAAAGCTTTTGCCTCTCGAGTTTGAGGACCCTGAGCTTACCCTCCTCCAGAACCCATGTAAAAAGTGCAAGTGTGTTTGGATGTGCATGTAGTCCCAGTGCTGAGGAGGCAGAGAGCTGGATTTCCAGGGCTCCCTGGATACCCACTCACTTGGTGAGGAACTGGCCAGTAAGAGGACTAGTCTCAAAAATACAAAGTGTGTGTAATAAAAAAACAACAGCTGAGGCTGACCTCTGGCCTCTGTATACACACACACACACACACACACACACACACACACACACACACACACACACACACCATGTCTTCAGCACTTCTGCTTCATCTCAGGTGAGTGGCATGTCCCAGTCTTGGCCTGACCCAGACAAACCAGAAGCTCCCTTGTTAACTACTGGGGTCTTGATCTTGAGTCTGGATTCCCATTTGACTAGAAACAGCAGATTTGTGCAGAATGTGCATGTCCAGGTGTGGTATGCCTGCATGAATGAAGATGTGTGAGTCAGGCTAACAATCCAGTGTGGCATCCAACCGCAGCAGCCCACCCTTCAGAATAGGGGCCATGGCACAGGAAGTGACTGGGCTGACACACTGGACAGTGAGGAGGCAGGACTGGGGTCTGGCAGCAGGCTTCAGACAGCTTGAGAGAGAAGGCTGCCCCAAGGCTCTTCCCTGTGCTTTATGTTCCTTGCCACTGATACAAACAAGGATACATCCTAAATCCTGGATGTGTAGACAAGAGACATCGAAAGGCTACACTCTTTCTGCACTCCAAGGGATGGAGAAGTGGCTTATGCATTCTTCCTTTGGTCCTTGATGAAGAGATGGTTGATGATGTGATATGAACATGGTCCTCAAAGCTTTCAACTTTCATTACAGAATTTATTGTCCACAAGTTACCCATTTTTGATGGGGTGGTAGCTAGAAACAGTTTTTGCCATTTTGTCACTGAGTCTAAACAGTGTGTCACTGATCCTCATTCAATCAACCATCTAACCATCCTTCCCTATTCTGCATTCCTCTCTCCCTACTTCTTTATCTATCAATCTATCTATCCATCCACCACCCACCCACCCACCCATTCCTACTTTCCTTCATTCTTCCCTCCTCATTTCATCCCTCCCCTCATCCACCCATACTATCCCTCCATCTAAACCCCACATCTATCCATCGATCAACCCATTGCCTTTCTCATGCATCCATTCCTTTTGGTATTCATCCCTTTATCTATCCACCCATATACCCTTCCATCCCTACTTCATCCCTTCCTCCACTTATATATCCAGTGACAGATACTACAAATCTGTTCAGTGAAGTTTTATTGGGAAGCTACCAGTTGCCAGGCTTTATAAACACAATGCCAGAAGAGTATAGTTGTCTCCTTCAAGGATCTTGCAGTCTGGTAAAGGAAAACAACAAGAACACATTTTCATAGTTGGGGGGTGTATTTGTGTGTGCAGAAAGAGAGTACATACTGCACAGAGGACCATGAACCAGGGCCACCAAATCTGCAATGAAGGTGCTGCCCAGGCAAAGAAGGCTAACGGAAGTAGTACCAAGTGAAATGTGATTGTGGAACAGGTTTCATTGGTGGCAAAACTTTTTGCAGGTAAGGCAAACCTTGACCGATTCTGGGGGTTGCAGGTAGGCAGGAGGATGACTAGAATTCCATCAGACCCTTGTATGCTGGATGAAGCAGACAGACAGGGTGTAGACTCAGAACACAAGCAACAATGCCACACAATTGTCAAGCCCTGTGAGAGTCCCCACTGGGGCTGCCAGCTCTGCTCTTGGACGTTTGAAGCTACCTGGATGAGTTTCAGTTTATAACACAGGGAGGTAAGAAATGTGGGGGAGGAAAATTTGTGCATACCAGTAAAAATGTACTCTGGAACCATGCCTGCCTCTGGACTGACTGGTGGTTGGGAAATGTTGGGCTAGAAGATCTCGAGCATTCCTTGAGGCTAATGTTCCAGCTGTCCTGGGCTGCAAGCTGCAGTGCAAAGCCCTTTCACCGAAACTTCTGTAAGCTGTGGGGGAATCCATGCCAGATCCTGAGTAAGTACAGACCCCCACATATCCTCCAAGATCCCAGGTGTCCAAGACCAGGTTCCCGACCTTAGGGCTCTGCCATCTGGAGAGCAAAGCTGGTTTGCCCTTGTTCCTTAACAGTAGCAGAGGGGATTCATAGGGAAAGGTATGGCTGTGAGCTCAAGCCATTTGTTTGACCCAAGAAGCTAGGTTCTGGTTAGAGACAAGACACCTATAGAACTCCACACCTGGCTCTGAGTATAGCCAAAGGTCCTCTAAATCTCCCATTGGATCAAGTGTGGCATCACAGGCCTTGTTTTTCAAACATGTTGATTGAATATCTAATATCTAAGCACCACGGGCTGTGAAATGTATTCAAGATGCTAGCAATGAGAGAATGAGGGAGTCTTAAGGGTACCCCCATTTCTGTCTGCGTCTTTCAAAAGGTAAGTATGGGTAAGCCAAGACCCTTTCTTCATGACAGAGGAACCTTCCCTAGGAACAAGCACAGCCCAATATCTGACTGTCTAGACAGCTAATGATGCAGGATCATAGTGGTCAGTGCGACTTTCATCTCAGTCAAGCCAGACCAGCCCTTCAGAAAGAGCATCTTCCTCTTTCTGAACCAACTTAGCTCCTTGCCTGGTTTCTTTTCTGCTTCCTGTGAGGTTCCCATGAGGCTGTTTTCACAGTGATACTAAGCTGTTGGGGTTTAATGCTATGTCTCCCCCAAAGCGTCCAGTCTCCTGCCCTATAGATTCCCCAGAGCTCAGACAGTATGGTGGGATAGGATGAGATGAAGATTGGTTCTTGGTAGCCAGCAATCAAGGTTACTCCATAGATTAACCACTCATTGAACTCTACCACGTTGCATGGTGTAAATAGAGAATGGTGCTGTTTCCCGTGCTTCCTGGCATCCCAGAAGGTCTAAACTGGAAGGATCCTTTAGAGACCATTGATAGCCCCTTTACCAAGTTATTTGGAAAGTTATCTGTTCAGGGACGAGACAGAAGGAGGGACACTTCATATATGCAGTGTCCAAGATGCCCATAATCCTGCAGTTAGTAAGCAGATGAGCTTTCCAAAAGCACTGCCCATTCTGAACTCTTTTATTCAGCTGCCTAAGTGGACAGCTGCAGGATCCCTTTTGACAAATGTCGGGTATGGAAATCGAGGTCCATGTAAGCTCTTGGTCGATCGTCACTGCTCTATTTACCACGAGACAGACATTGTCAGCACAACACCGTACTTTGTCTTCAGTACAAGGTTGTCTTCAGTGATAGTGGTTATACAGAGTGCTGGTTAGTGAAGAATGCTGTCTGTAGTGTGTACTAGGCAGCTTTTTCTCACTGTGACTAAACGCTTGAGAGAACAACTTAAAAGGAGGGCATGTTTGTCTCGTGAGTTCACTCCATCATTGGTGGACAATCGTTTTGGGCGTGTAGCCAGGCAGAAACATGGCAGAAGGCCCTGTGAGGATGGAGGAAGCTGCTTCACCTCCTGGCCATGCTTATAAGGAGCTCACTGAAAGCACTGAGCTGATAACATACTCTAAATATCCCCATGTAAAGTTTCCGCCAGCTGTGTACCTAAGATCTGTGCACTACTAATAAATAAAGAAAATGAAGGAAAGTCACATACATCAAAAGTACTGTAGCTGCCACCACCGGAAGAAATATCATTAGGTAGTGACGGCCACTGAGGACCACTACTTGTTCAGATAACCTTTCTCTGTGGGTTGGGAAATGTCATTTCTTTTATTAAGACCTGTTACTGCAGTGCTAGTTAGATGGCTCAGCAGGTAAAGGCACTTGCCACCAAGTCTGAGAACCTGGGCTTAACCCCTGGGACTCTTGTGGGAGTGAGAAGCAGAAAGAGAGAACTGACTATTTCGCATCATCCTCTGACCTTCACTTGAGCATTGTATTTGCATACACACACACACACACACACACACACACACACTAATTAAACCTTTAAAAGAACCTTTACTGGAGGCCATTGTGGAAGGTGAAGAGGCTACTGCTGATCACAGACTATGGAATCCAGAGCAGTGTCTGGACATGGAGATATCGACATGGTCCTATTGTCTTCTCTCCAGTGCTGGACCACCGGCACGATTTTCATTTAAACTTCTTTGATTAGATTTATGTACATCCAAGCCTGGGTTCCATAGTGGCCGCTGACAGTCTTATTCTGAACTTTCTCCATTCTTGACTTCCTTGTTGCTGGGTTGTGTTTTCAATTGTCTTTCCTTCATTTAGAGAAGGGACAAGGATAACCCCTAGCTATCTGACAGAGGCCACTTGCCTGCTGTGGGCTTTCACTGGGGTCTTCCACGGGATGCTTTCTCTGCCCTAAAATCCTCTGTGTGTTGCCTGCATCTTTTTCCCATCCCTGTATTTTCACCAAACCACCAACCTTTTCTTAGCTCAATCTCCATAGCTCAGTCTTTTATAGAATTTTATGTAGTTAGAGCATATGCATATCCATTTCAGTTTCGTTGTTCAATCAGCAATGGATGTTTAAGGTCCCATTTTTTTCATGGCTTGAAGATTCTTTGTTTTCTTAGTTGTTATTTATTTTGAGGCAATGCAACTACAGGCTTCCTACCCACACCAAATTCCCCAAAATAATGCCTCTGAGACTTTTTACATATGAATAAACACCTAGGTCAAAAGCCTTGGATCCTTCCCTGGCTCACTGGTAACTTAAATCTTGTTATTCTGTTCTAAGTTCTGCTACATGGCTGGTTACCTGGTCCTTAGTTACATGCAACCATTTTCCTCTGTCTGTGGGGCTGAATCTCCTCCACCAGCACCTGTATTTCCACCAGAAACCTCTCTGTACCGGAACTTCCACCTCCGTATTTCCTGCCTAAGCTAATAGGCCAACAGTATTTTTATTGACAGGGGATTCTTCCATAGAGTACAAGAGATTCTAAACAACAAGGTCTCACTGGGAAGCCCAGGTTTACCCAGATGTTGCTTTGAGGCTGGTTTGAGATGAGGCTGGCCTCAAACTCCTAGCACCCGTCTTGCCTCTGTCTTTTGAGCATTGGGCTATAGCTGTGTTTCCTTCTATGAATCAGCTCCCTGCTCACTGCTATGGTTTGACTGTATTTTCTTCAAAACTCAAGTTGAAGCATAATTCCCCTGGTGGTGACATTAGAAGACTGGACCTTCCAGGAGGCCCAGTAAACTCCTGCAATCCCAGCAGAAGCAGGAGGATCACGAGTTCATTATGAGACTGTTACATATCTCCTGCCAAAGAACTGAGGCCTCCAGAGGAAGAATCAAAGGCATAGTGGCTCTTCTCCGTGATAGGGGGTGGAGTGGGCAAACTCCATCGTCCTCCTGCAGGAAGCTGCTGCCACTCAAAGTCAGAGCCTTTGCTGGCCTCTACACACATTCTGCTTTGCAGTGTATAAAGTGTTTACTGGCTTCTGGAAAGTTCATCCTGCAAAACTGAAAACTCTGGTCAGGTCTGTGGGTGTGCTATTCATGCCTGTGGGGGGTGGCTGCTCCCCTGGAGGTTTCCTGAGGGGTCACAGTATATCTTACAAAGTCCCCTTGGTGCTTTGTCTGTGAAACCTTCTCTTATGCACATTCTCCACATCTACTACTGTTTTGTTAACAGCACTGAGAAGTTTGAGGAAGTGTAAATCAGTAGTAAAGATCATGGTATGGATTTCTTCAGAACTTTGAGTCTGTCCACCTGTCCATCCATCTAGTAAATCTCCTCAAATGGTCAGATCTCAATGAGTTTGGGCCAAGAATCCCCTGCTTCTAACTCAGCTATCTTGGTCTCATCATCCTTTTCCCAAATCAGGAACTTGGCTTTGGTGTTCCAGGGTGTGTTTCTGTGTGTCCAAGGGCTTTCTGATGCAGTATCATCCAGCCCTGAGGAATTAAGGCACACCCACAGACATGACCAGAGTTCTCAGTTTTGCAGGTTGAACTTTTCTCTTTTCTCCTTCTTTGTCATGTGGAAATATTCAGTCTCAAGATCACCCTCCTTATGATACTTATAGATTTTATTATGAGCCAGTAGCTAAGGCTCAGGTTTCCAGCGAAAGCATCAAGACTTACAATCCCAGCATTTAAGAAATGGCGGGAGGAGGGTCAGGAGTTTGAGGTTATCCCAGGCTACATGAGCCTCCCTGTATCAAACAACATAAGATAATGCAAACAGACAAAAGAAACAGACAAAAGAGTGACATTTTCATGGGTTTAGGAAGCCCTGAGATGTCAAGCAAGAGTACAGTGTGTGTGTGTGTGTGTGTGTGTGTGTGTGTGTGTGTGTGAATAGGCATGAGATGCTGAAGAGTTAGCTGAAAAAAGAAAGAGGACAGACTAACAGAAGAACATAGAGATACTGCAGAGACAGAGGCTGAGAACAAGAAAATCTGAGAGAGGAGAATGAGAAAGGCAAGGGTGGGAGTGGGTAGACTCTTCTGAATCACTGTGGTGTCTGCAGAGGTTAGCTGAGCTGGAGGGAAGTGGGGGTGCTGGGGAAGAGGTCCCCTCTGCTACTGTCTAAGCTAACACACAGAGGTTCCAATGTCTTCATGGTGTCTGCTGACCACACATTTTACCACTCAAATGCCCAGCCCATGCAAGTATAGGAGATACAGTGGCGCAGTGACATGGGGACACCACTAGGTGGCTGCTGGCTCCAAGCTCTGAGCTTAGAGGGGAATTCCTGTCCCTGTGACTGGAGCCCACATCCTGTTTCCTCTGCTCCCTGGAGAAGACAGGATGGAACTGCAATGGAAGGGCCTCAAAGTAGAATACAGCAAGTGTACAGATATGCTTTGTGGGAGCGGCTATTGCATGTCAGGACCCACTGCTGCAGAGGGTGGAGGCTGGCCCGACAGCTCTCTCTTAAAAGCAGTAAACAGAGTTGGAGCATGCGGTCCCAAAGCCAGCACCTTTGGTGGTCAGGGTTAGATTCAGTCCATGGTCAGCACCAAGGATGTGAGATCAAGGTTTGTTTGCGGTCAGACTGGGGATGGAGTTCAGACGGTGCAATACTTGCTATAGAAGCCAGAGGGCCTGAGTCCAAGCTCCGGAGCCTATGTTAAACGCTAGGTGTGGGAGTGAGCTTGCAACCCACACACCAGGAGGTAAAGACAGAAGGATCCCGGGAGCTCACTGCCCAGCCAGCAGAGCCTAACTGGCAAACCCCAAACCCCAGTGTCTCAAAGAAAAGCTAATCTTAGCTCTGGAGGAATGACACCCAAAGTTGACCTCTGACCTCCACACACACATGCACCTAAACACACACATGGACATGCCTACACGTACATGTACATGAAGAAATGGATCCATAGAAGTTTGGAGCATACACTCTAAGTAAAAAGGATCAAAGCCAGGGGATACCATCCTGGAGAGGGTAAACTTCTAGTGAGACTTTCCAAAGAAGAAACCTGGGAAGGTGGGCGGGACTTTGAGGGTCTAAACAGAATGGCGGCATGAACCAGCATTTAGTAATCGTGAACAGATTAGATGACAGCAGTTCCCAAAGGATGGCACCTCTTGGTCATCATTTGCCTCATCCCCGGGCACAAGGTAACATCCTTCCTGGATAAGAGGGCAGAACATAATTACCTGAGCTCAGGACTTCCTGGAGGTAGAGGAAGGCCTTTATTACATCTGGCCATAGGCACCTCTCCACGTCTTCCTGGCCCCGAGTGCCCTAGGCCCTGTGTCTGCACTTGGGTCTGCCAGGACAGGAGCTGGCGCCGGGTGTGGTGGACACAACCTGGAAACAGGGAGCGGCTGTGGAAACAACAAGGATCTGGCACGTGCCCATAGCCACGCCCAGGCTGCGAGCCGGCTGGGCCATCCCCGGGGAGAGCCAGAGCCTTGAAACCCAGAGCAGAGGGGCTGGGGCAGCCTAAGGATACATTTAGAACACCTTACTAGCAGGGCCATTGATCTACTGGCTGCTGGAGCTGAGGTCCGTTCTTTGTGAAACCTGACATTTTCTGTGGTAGGCATTTGTAGCTCTGCTTTCTCACATGCTGGCCAGAAAAGCATTGCTCTTGACACTTGCATCCTGTATCTGCCAGCAACCTCAGACTTCTATTAGAGGGTAGTGTCACTTGTCAGTCCAGGGGTCTCTCAAGAGAGCCCACCCTCACCAGCACAGGGTTCGCTGGCAAAGCTCTTTCCTGTCAGTAAGGGAAAGAGAACACCCTGAAGAACTGCTCCTGAGAGGATACCTCCCTCAGGAATTTCTATCGGTGTGGAAATCAGTGAAAGGCTTTCAGCTTAGGTTCTCTAGGGGATGAGGTCCAAAAGGGTGGGAACCCCAGAAAATGCCTCTGGGATGTAAGATCCTGAGGCTGCCTATGCAGTTAAGTAGACTGGGGTCCCCAAGTAGATGCCTCCAGCAGTGTGGGGTTCCGGAGTGTCATCACCCTCAGCTGACTGGGAAACTCATGAAATTCCTGAGTAGTCAAAGCAGAATGGATGTGTCAAGCAAGAACCTGGGTCAGGTTCAAGTCAGGGTCTGCAGAGGCAGCCAGTCCAGAGGCCATGGAAGTGATGCCCAGAGTGATTCTGCTTGTGAGACGCCCACTGGTGGCAGGAGATGGTGAGAATCTGGGGTCGGTGATGGTTGCTGGTAAGGGTTTTTGTTGTTGTGGTTAGTTGTAATGATGTCACAGTGTTATAGTGATGGGGTCAGAGATTCAGTCGTTAGGAGAGCACATGGCTCTTGCAGAGACATGAATTTTGTTCTCAGCTCCCATGTCTGGTGGCTTACAAAATCACCTGTAACTTCAGTTCTAGAGCAGCACCCGACACCTCTTCTAGCTTCTGCCAGCACATACACTCATGTAAACACACACACATGCACACACACACACACACATGCACACCTCCACACACATCCACACATCTACTCCCCCCTCTATATATGTATACACATATACATTATACATATACATTATACATATACTTTATACATATACATCACATTATATACATATACACTATGCATATACATATATAGTTATAATGAGCAGTGCAGAGTAATTCCAGTGGTGTGCACTAGATTGAAGATAGATGGTAGTTGTTGCATAGGAATGGCCTTAGGCAAAGGCGGTGCTAGGGGTTCCAAGAGACCTGCTTCAGAAAGAAGAGTTCTGGAGCAAGGGGAGTAAAAAGTTGGGGGAAGAAGGGACATAGGTATTCATAATAGCTGGGAAAGAATCTAAGTCACAAAGAGGGAAACAAAATCCATTTTCAAAAGTGGTCCACATTGGGCCTGAAACCGAGACACCAAGAATGAAATCCAAAGATGTGCACCTTACAAGTCCTCAAGGAGCAATGGAGGAATGAGTGGCGGCAAACCACCCCAGAGGGAAGGGAGGAGCCTGGCAGCGATGGGTGTGATGGTGGGGAGGCGGAGGTGAAGATGCACACCCTAGGAAGGTCTTCAGGGCCAGAGCCCCACACTACCTGACTGATCAGGGAAGGACTGACACTCCCCCTCCCCCAACATGTTTCCAACTGGGGAGGGTGTAGCTGTGGAAGGATGTCAGAATCCTTCAGAGAACATTTAATAATAGAACATGGTGTATCCTGGGTATTCTGACTCAGTTTCTCCAGGGTGGGGCTAGACATAGGTATTTTAAAATATGTTCCTACAGTGTTTCTGATCCAAACACATTCTCTCATATCTTTCTGTCTCTGTCTCTGTCTCTGTCTCTCTCTCTGTGTCCTCATGGTACCACCAGCTATTTTTAGCAACACCACTGCTGCCCCTAACCTGGGGGTTATTAGTAGCAAAGGCAGGAGAATCTTTTCCATGTCATCACCTCTCCACTCGCCACACCCAAAGGGTCTTGGATGATCTGACAGTCAGGACGTGGAGCCTGGGCTGGAGCCAGGACACAGATGCCTACTTCTCAGTAAGGACCCAATGTTAGACCCAGGGAAGAAAGGGAAGGTGTTGGCATCCAGTGCTTCCCGGCCCTGCACAATTCTGCATAGATTCCTGGATGCCCTTGAGAGGAACTTTGTGGTGGGAGGTTACAATGTAGCGGAGGAGGTGGGGGAACCCTGCGTCTAAGAAGGAAGAGGGGCTGACCTGGGGTTAATAATGAGAGGAACTAGACCAGAAGAACCCAGGCCAGGTCTGCTGTCACTTGGAAGAGGCTGTCCTGTTGCATTCTGGGACTTTCTTTGTGACTGACTCTCTGGTGAATGGTATCTCTTCTAGGTCAGTTTTTCTCATTTTGTGTTCATGAAACCCTCCCAGGCCCCAGGCCCCAGGCCCCAGGCCCCAGGCCCCAGGCCCCAGGCCCCAGGCCCCAGGCCCCAGGCTCCATGCGGCCTCTTCCTTGCCCTGAGTCTGGGATTAGACAGTGTGCCTCCCAGCTGTCTCACCTACATCAGATCTGCAAAGCCCAGGACAACCCTGGCACAGCATCTGCCTTTCTCTGTTCTTGGACTCCCGGCATGCCACATCAAGTATGGTGGTTTATTAACTGTGTGAGTTCAAAGCAAGAGGAGAGTGGGTGTGTCTCAGAGGGAAGCTAGAGCCCTGCAGTTCAGACCCCCATGGTGAACCCTTTCCTGACTCTTGGGGGCCAACACCAGTGGGGGGGCATGAAAACAGCTCATTCCTGAGGCCTTCTCTCCATCACGCTACGCAGACCCTGTGCCCTGGTCCTATGTCCAGTGTCTGAGACCACCTGCCACAGAACATTGCCTACCTGGAGCCTTCCTCAGACTGCCAGAGGCTTCTCTGAGGTGCTGTCTGGTCTGTGTGTTTTCCTTGAGAGATGGTGAGGCCACCTCAGCACACTGGGAAAGGGTGAAGATTAGTACGTAGAGTGAAGGGCATGACTTGAATTGATCGTGGGAACCTTCCTGGCAGGGAAGGAAGTAAGACAGGCCTTGGGAAAGGGGCCCATGGACCAGAATGGCTCACCTTGAAGAGGGGAGGATCTAAGGTGAGAGAGACAGTGAAAGGTCAAGCTCTGAGAATAGCTTGCTTTTGAGAAGCAGACAAGAACCCCAGGGATTGTTGAACCCCAGCTCTAAGGAAAGAATGGTGTAGCTGGGCACCCCAAACAGCAGCACTGTCAAGGGAGCTGCCTCTCCAGCTGATGGGTCCTTGGTATCTTCAGGTAAGACCAGGAACCTCCCCCAGGTGAGAACAGGAACATCATGACGACACCACCTCTCAGCTGGGGCCTGAATGACTTCCTCTGCCTTAGTCCTCTGTCCATCTGCTGCCCGTTCTGCTGTGAAGGACTCAGGTTTGAGTGTGTGGTTGCTTAGGACTGGAGAGAGAAGGAGAGTTTCTGCCTCCTGCCCAGTGGCTATAGAAAGGTGTTAGAAATCCCTGTGTTCAGGGCTGAGGAGATAACACAGTCGGGAAGCTCCTTGCAGGGATGCATGAGGACCCAAGGTTGATGCTCAGACAGTCAGAGTGGTGAGAGGACAGGCCAGGTGTGTGTGTGTGGGGGGGAGGGAGATTGTCCAGTGGTTAGAGCCATACAAACTTGAGGCCTGAATTCAGACCCCTGGAGCCCATGTCTTAGCTTGCTTTCTGTTGCTGTGAGAAAGACTGCAACCAGAAGCAAGGTGGGGAGGAAAGAGGTTATTTGGTTAACATATCTCAAACATAATCCATCTTTGAGAGAAGCCAAGGCATAAACTCGAGAAGGGCAGTAAAGTAGAGATAGGAACTAAACCAGAGGCCATGGAGGAACACTGCTTAATGGCTTGTTCCTCACGGCATGCTCAGTTTGCTTTCCTTTAAGGCCCAGTCCAACCTGCCTCATGGTGGCACTGTCCACAGTGATCTCAAGCCTTCCATGTCAATCATCAATCAAGAAAATGTAGCGCAGATGTACCTGCATACAGGTCAAGCTGATAGAAGCAATTCCTCGAGTGGGGTTCTCCCTCGATGACTCTAGTTTATATCAAGATGACAAGACTAGCCGAGACAGTATTCAGACGTCAGGTGGGCATGGCAGGGCATCTGTTATTGTAGCACCTGAAGGGCAGAGATAGTCAATCCCCAGAGCAAGCAGGCTGGTCAGGCTGGCTGTATTGGTGAGCTCTGGGCTCAACAGAGTCCTTGCTTCAACAAATAGGGTGGAGAATGAGTAAGGAAGCCTCCTGCCTCAACCTGGAGCCTCTGTGTTTATGAGAATCTACAAACACACACACACACACACACACACACACACACACACACGCACACACACACACACACCTCCATTCTTATTCAAGGGACAGGTGGAGAAGCTTCTAGAACATTGGTCCCTAGAAGCCTCAGATCCAGATTAGGGATGATAAGACAGGGTACTTCTGGGGTGAATGGCTATGTGAGCCATCTTTCACTTCTCTGGGGACCCACCCAGGGCATAAATATGTTC
Source organism: Mus minutoides (assembly GCA_902729485.2). Classification (NCBI taxonomy): domain Eukaryota; kingdom Metazoa; phylum Chordata; class Mammalia; order Rodentia; family Muridae; genus Mus; species Mus minutoides. The sequence continues at coordinate 21,525 of LR754008.1, forward strand.
ACATCCTTCTTCCTTCCCTTTGAGGCCATTCTCCATCACCTGGAGGTCTCCCTATGGGAGACAGCACTTAGAACCATAGAATCAAGCACACACAAAACCACACAAAGACTCATAAACACACGTTGAGCAACTTCATCTGCAATAGCTTGAGACAGGAAACAACTCAAATTCCCACCGACAGGTGTGTGGGTAACACATTCTGGTATATCCATTCAGGATATCATTAGTTGGTTGTTCAAAGAGCTACTGATTCATGCAATAGCTTGCACAGATCTCAAAATAATGATGCTGAATGAAAGTCTCCAGGCCCCAAACAGTACACAGTGCCAATAACACAAAGCTCTAGAAAAATATAAACAAAGTCATGGTGATAGAAAGCAGGACCAGAAGCAGGGATGGGGCTGGAAGGAGTGGCTCTCAGTCCTCAGCACCTCTGCAGGGATGACTAAGTAGCAAGCAGGCAGTAAACTGTCTCTACAGCCATCCGGACAATGACAAGACTGTGTGAAAATCCATAACCACTGCAATCCCAGGGAACCTATAGAAATAAGCTCAACAGAGAGCTCTAAAGGTATCCCAAGGGTATGGGTTTAGACTAACCTGGAGATGTTAGTGGGGGTAACGTCAAACCAGGCTGTGACGGGGAGAAGTATTCCATGTGCATCTGCAATGGGTACAGAGATAGACTAAAGGGTGGCAGGGGTATCCAGGAGGTATCCTGGACTTCTCTGTACCATCTTCTAACGATGCTTACCTTGTCCCCAGCCAGTTAGAAGTAGGAATAAGGATGTGGAAATGTCCCAGCCCCTCACCAGTCTCCCACGGCCTGAGTAAAGACTTTGGGGGTCAGTCTGGCAGGTGGGCTCCTCTGGACTCCATTATGAACCTTCACTAAACTCTTGTCCTTGGATGTTCAGGTTTAGACAAAGCTGTGGAGAAAGCAGTAAACAAGGCCATGGAGAGCAGGGGTTGTTTGCTGAGTGTGTTAATGACCGACCTGTGCTGGCCCTGATGGTCCCCGAGGGCCAGAGGAATGAATCAATTGGGAAGAGTGCAGACCTTGTTGGGCTCCTTAGGGACAAGCCAGCTGTGCTCCCCACACACAGGATGGCCTTGGGAAGCAAAGACAAACTGTGTTGCAGGCTGTGTGTGGCCACAGACAACCTAGATCATGACCTGCCTTAAGTCCCTCCTCAGTCAGATTTCACGAGGTACAGCCTCCCTCCAAGGCAGACCTGCCACCCACCCTGAAACATCAGAACCCTCAGATACTACAGAGGCCAGCTGTCCATGGGCAAGGAGGGCCTGCCTAGTGGCTTTGTCCTGACATGCCCTTCCCTGGTGGACTCACCATGGTTCCCAAATCCTTTCTCCTTCTACATAGACACTCTGTTGCGTTCCCTAGATGGCCCACTTCTAAGCCATCTTCTGTCTATCCCACCCCTCACTCCAGATAGTGGCTCGTTCCTCGTCATCTGTGAGTTCCATCTAAGCAAGAAACAGCAGCAAGGAAAGGAAATGGCTCTGTCACTGAAGTGCCTAGCGTGTAAGCATGAAGATCTGACAGCAACCTCTATAACCCATGTGGAGGGAGGCAGAGACAGACGTCTCCCTGGGACTTGATGGCAGCCCATCTAGCTGAGTCAGTAAGGCCCAGGTTCAGTGAGAGACTCTATCTCAATAACTAAGGAGAAAAGCAATGGAAAAGCAAAAGAAAAGAAAATACCCAGCATTGATATCTTGGCCTCTGTAGGAACATGTACATAGCCACACCTGTTCACACACATATGCACACACATGCACACACACACACACACACACAGCACATATGCACGCATGAATGCACAAAGCTCACACTCACACATGCACTCACACACACACACACACACACACACACACACACACACGCACACACACGCACACTCCAGTCACCATTAGCTCCATCCTGTATAGCTGGGACCCTCCATTACATTGTTCAACTTCTTAGTTGATTTTAAAGTGGAACTATTATCCTAAAATTCTCCAAGATGGCTGTTTGGTTAGACTAGTCTTGGACAGTCACAAGGACTCTGTCACTGGAAAGATGGCTCCCTTGAGCTTTCTAGGGTGAACCCATTCACCCTACCTGGAGAGCTCTCTTTCTACCATCTCCCTGGAGGCTCAGCCTGGTATAAAGATTGATTTCCCAGTTGCCTTCACCACTCTGGGAACTCACCAAGGTCTGTACACAGCATATCCCAGGCTGTCAGGCCCTTTCCCACTGCTATGATCTGGAAGAAGAGAGAAAAGTGCCCATAGCAAGCTGTATGTGGAAGGGCAGGTGGAGCCTAGAAGCTGGTCATTCGTAAAGTGGATGGCTGTGGAAAGCTGGGGACACAGAGCAGGGCATGTGCTCCTTCTTATCGATGAGATATGCCCCTGCCAATTCTGACCAACCTTCTGAAGGCAAGGCCTTGAGCACTAGTTGCTTTTCTCATGGCTGTACCTTAAGGAAGGAAGACTTGGCTTTGTCTCATACGCTGGCAGTACGTCTATCATGGTTGGTAGGATGTGGGAGTAGGAGCTTGAGACATCTGGTTACATTGTACCCAGGAAGTCAGAAAGCAGAGAGAAGTGAATGCAGGTGCTGAGCTTACATCTGTTTCCATGGTAATTCTAATATCATCAGCTTGACAATCAAGACAGGCTATCACATCCTGGAGAAGTCCTCTTTTTCCAGCTCCCTCTACACATGCATGTATGGGCACAGCTCAGCCACTGTGTGTGCCCCTTGGTAGGACATGAGGCCTCATAAGGTTTGATAAGATCTGACAATTCATAGCATAGCATAGGCATCCCCATCTGTGGCTCTCCTCTTGTCCTTCTGAAGTAGAGGAGGTGGGTTTAAACCGTTTGGGGGCTTAATATGTCAGGGATAGATATCGGAGAGAGGGATTGAATGGTGTTGGTGGAAATGTCAAAGCACTCCTCAGAAAAGAACCCCTGAGCTCCAGCCATGCCAGCTGCTGTGGGTAGCCTATGATCAAAGGCCAAGGGATGGAAAAGCCCGGTCCCCACCATGCTGTACTCCATTAGAAGAGGGAGGATGCTGCAGAGAAAGGTCTTGGACCAAAATGTTTTCCACTGGTGAATCAGCAGAGAGTGGTAACAGGAGCCAAGCTTGGCCTGACCCCAGTCACCTCTGAGTCACAGCTGAAGTCCCTTGCTAATCTTAACCCTTCAGAGATGACATGTTGGGACTTGTCACCATGCCTTGACCACCAAAATACCCTTAGGGTTGATGTAGCTCTGGGAAGGCCTGGCTCACCCAGGCAGGAGTCAGAGAACGGAATGAGGGGAGATAGAGATGCCCTGGGAGCTGTGCCCTGTTTCCAACATACCCATGACCTTGAGCAAGATGAGCACCCTGATCCTAGATAGATCTGACTCTCCCAGATCAGAGTTTAACTAGGTGCTGGGAAGAAGGGACCAAGGCTAGAGACTGCAGATAGCTTCGGGCAACATCTAGCCCTACATCTATGCCAGAAATACTTTCCTAAGTACATGTCCTTCAAGGATGTACAGCAAGTGACAGCCACCATGGTTTTAGGATCAGATGACTTGATTTGTTGTGTGGTTGGGGACAAGTTGTTTCCCAAGTCCCTTCCTATAGGACATAGTCAGGGCTTAGGCATTAAACTTAAAGTCATGTCAACTTGGATACAGTTGGGTTCTGATAATGGCATCCTGGAGCAAGTCATATGCCTTCACCAATTCCCTATCTGCATGTGAAGCACTCAGCTCAGAAGAGCATTGTAAGGCTTGAGGAAGTGGTGTATTCTCAATACTCAGGGCAAGACCTGGTCCATAGCGAATGTTCCGAAAACCCCAGCTGTGGGCATCACCAGGCTCTAAACAGAGAAAGGGCTAGCAAGTCATCTTTCCCTCCAGTCAGCTCCTTGCCCCCTGCACAGCTCAGGGTCTTAGACTTGGGCTAGTTAGCTCCTCCCATAGAGGAAAAGGATTCAAGATGCGTATCCAGCCAGGCTAAGCACAGGTGAGCTCTGGGAGGCCGGAGCAGAAGCAGAAGCCAGCCACAGGCTGAGGTTGGAGACAAAGGGCTTCAAGTAGGATATAAGGCAACAGCCTGAGTCCTAGAGAGCAGGAGAGGCCTGTCCCCAGCCTGTCTGTGTCCCAGGCTTCCACCTCACTCTGAACGGAGATGCAGCCCTTCACAGACCTTCCCAAGGTTTTGTTTTCATAGTTATTGTCTGACTAACCATCATGTCAAACTATCTTAAGACTGTCGAATAGGGCTGGCAGGGGCCAGTGCCCGACTACCATGCAAGAAGCATGCTAGCATGGGTTTGATTCCCAGCACTGCATAAACTGGGCTGGGGTAGCGCAGCCTTCACTTAGAACATCGAAGGCAGAAAGACTGGACTAGGCTAGCCAGACCTTAGGTTCCTCTCAAACCCAGTACTGGACCCCCCTGTCTCAGCAGTACAGTCCCTGAAGCTCAGGGGAGAGTGAGAACCGTCTTCTCCCTGAGCTGAGTGTGAGGATGCGAATTTCCTATCCAGTAACTTAGAGGTGGCCAGCAGGGATCAACATGCCTGGGATAAACATGGAGTCTCTTGGGGGTGAGGGGAGCACAGAGCCCTCTCACTTGGGGTGGGGGTGTCATCACAATGTCACCTTCCCTAGACCCTGGGACACATGGAGATCTTGGGTGCCCGATGGGAGAGATACTATGAACATGGGAGTCAGGGTACTGGGGATGTAGTGTTGAAGACCGGAGCTGGCAAATGACTAGGGAGTAGGGAGTGGGAGAGAAAATTACATTGGAAAAGCAACTCCAGGAGGGACCCCTAGATTTCTGCCCTCCCTCAAGTTCAGTACTCCAGACTATGGAAGAGAGCAGTTAAGACAGGAGGGGAGGAGGAATGAGAAATCCCTTGACAGAGGGAGCTTTGACTGGGGTCAAGGGAACAGCTGGGAATGCCACAGGCACATCTGGCTGCCGACTGAGGGAGGGTGTGCCTGTAGCCAGCTGGGAGCCAGGGACGTGGTGGAGACAGATAGGGCCCAGTTTACTGTCCAGCGGAGGTGTTGCTACAGGAAGGGGAGGAGGAGGTTCCCAGGGCGGAAACAATTTATCTGGGGCACGAGGAGCAAGCAGCTGGAGAGGGAGGCCAACGCGGTTTGCTTGTTTTCAAGGCCAAGCAGGACGTGAGGAAGGACTGGCCCATGCCAAGGCAGCCAGCAGAGCTGCCTTCTGCCCACGCCTGTCGCTCCACCAGCCACTGACCTTCCCAGAGAAGAGCTGAGCCCTGATCTCTTCCCCATTTGGGCCTGCCTTCTCTCAGGGACACCCCCCCCAGACTGCATGCAGGCTTTGTCTGCTACTGAGGGCACTGTGAGTAGCCACCACAATCCATCTACTTGACAGCCTGAGGGGACAAGGGAGCACCCCACTTTCCAGAGGGAAGAATAGAGTCCTGGGAGTATGCCTTGGATTTGATCCTCAACACTTGATGCCTGCCTGCTTTTCTGGTCCTGGGGAGGTAGAGGTAGGATGATCAGAGATTCAATGTCATTCTTAGATAAATATGGAATTCTAAGTCTTCCTGGGCTAATAGAAGAGACACAGCTCCTCACCTCTCTGACCACAAATAAAGATCTTCACCATTTGTTCAAAGCTGTACAAAGAGTCAGAGCTGTGGGAGGAACTCCAATCGAAGTCTATCTTATCCAGAGAATTGCTCAGATGTCCCTGCATATACAGACAGGCTGGCTCTGTCCTTGTGGGGCTGTCTCTGACTCCTCAGCCCTGCCCTCATCTCCAGGAGGCTTCCTCAGGGTAGCAGATCCTCTGAACACCGTAGTGAATGGTTGACACTGGCTTCCACCTACCTGCCCTGAGCCTCAGAAGCCACAGGAGGACACAGGTCACAGTAGCCATTGAATAAGATTTCCTAAACAGTGGCAGCATGAGGGTGGTCGGGGCAAAGGAGCCAGCGTCTACTTCTTTAGAACACTTTGGTTTTTATTCATTTCCATGATGAGTTGAACAAACAAACCTAAAGTCACAGCAGCTGAGTCAGGAACTGTTTGAATTTCAAAGTCCAGACTTGGAGTTCACACAGTGCATTAGTAAATCTACAGAAATGAACAGCCTTGCAACTTACTACAACAAAAGTTGGTTTCTCCCACTTAAGATTTACTTATTTTTTTAAAGATTTTTATAAATTATATGCATGCACATGTGTTTCTGTATGCGTATGTGCACCTGAGTGTGGTACTTTGTGGAGGTCAGAAGAGGTCAGTAGATTCCCCGGAGCTGGAGTTACAGGAAACTGTGAGCTACCCCCATGTGGGTGCTGGGAGCTGAACTTGGGTCCTATGCAAGAGCAGCAATCGATTTTGATCACTGTGCTCTCTCTCTAGTCCTTCTGTTCCTCAAAATCTGAAGCTGGGCCCCCAAGAGACTCTCCTATCACCTTGTCTGGGCTATGGCAGGTGGCAAGCCGGTTAGCTCACTCTGAAGCCCTGCTCAGAGCTGTCCATATGATTCCACTCACCTTCAGGGGGTTGAAGGCAGGGAGCAGATGGTATTCTGGTAGGTTCCACAGCCCCTGGAACAGCCATGGGAGACACCAGATGCTGGGCCATTAACGAGTGGGCACTGCAGGATTTTCTATACCTCTGAAGTGCTTTCACCATGCGGGACATTTGGGGATCCTTGGGTTTTGCAGAATTACACAGACAGCCATTACATTGAGCTCTGTTAGCCAGGATGAGCTTGGGGTTCAGTCTTAGAGCAGCCTGAAAGAATTTCTTTGGGAGAATTCAAAGAAGTCCAAGTCCACTTTGGTTTTTGTTTGTTTTAATGTCCTGGTTGACTCCAAACTGTCTACATAGGTAAAGGATTACCTTGAACTTTGACGTCTCTGCTGCCAGTTCCTGAGTATTATGATTATAGGTAAGCTCGTAGTGACTGGTCTTTCCCTTGTGCCCCAATTCCTGACAAGGGCAGTATGCTCCCACCCTGGTGAAGGGAGACACCAAGTCATGAGACCCAGACCAATGCTGTGATTCAGCTTGTCCTCAGACATGAGGCCTCAGCTGCCACACTCTCCTCCTCTTCCTCTTCCTCCTCTTCCTTCTCTTCTTCCTTCTCTTCTTCTTCCTCCTCCTCTTCTTCTTTCTCTTCTTCTTCCTCCTCCTCTTCCTCCTCCTCTTCTTCCTTCCCTTCTTTCTTCTCCTCCTCCTGGTCTAGCTCCACAGCCATGTCTTGATCAATGGACACAAAGACATCTAGAGAGCCATCTTTTCAATTCATATAGACACAGGAATGGAAACTTGGCTCACCTTTAGCCAGAAATCAGCTTTACAGGAGTACCTAGGTCTCCAGCAGCAATTTTGAGACCATGAGGGGATAAAATTGATGGACCAAGATTGGTGGCCCCAAAGTGTGGCAGAGTGTAGTCCTTATCCCTTCTGCTTCTGTCTAGTCTCCTCTGTGGTCCTTCTTTGAATGTGCCCTCCACCCTCAGTCACACGTTCCATCCTGGTGCAATCCCTTCCCCTACTCAAAGGCCCTATTTGCTCCTTTACACAAACTCTTGTTTGCCTGAAGAGAGCAGCACAGGACTTATTTCTTTTATTACTCAAACCAGTCAGAGCCTGATGAATTTGTTTTATTTTTCTGTAGCTCTGTTTTTAGCCCTCATTATCCATTTCATAAACTGTCAACTGGAAAAGAGCACACGTTCCTTGAGGGGTCTTAGTCAACTCTGAGTTTCCAGGACACGAGGCCAGGCAGAAGCTTTCTGGATGTTTCCAGAAGAGTGAGTGCCCAGCCATGTAGATTTGGGTATGGGTTCCTGTCTCAGGGAAGAGAGACAAAACTTGGCTGGAAAGTAAGACGGCACACATTTATTTGATTACAGATTGAGAACTGTGATAGAACACTGAGAGGTCAGCTAGTCTCTGTCCCACCAAACATCAGTCTGGTTGAGGCAAAGGCCAGGTCTCAAGCATCCTTTAGGCCTGTCTGTCTGTAGGTCTGTCTGTAGGCCTGTTTGGCAAGGGGATGCTGACTGTGGGCTGAGTTCTTGGCTGAGTCCAAACTGGGCTTCTACAAACACGGAGGTCAGGTGCAAAGGCTAAGTCTTTCCAAAGAGCCATCAGAGAGGCTCTACAGATTCAGATGACCTCACAGAAGCATCGCTTGTATCAGTCACAGTGTCCTCAAAGATTGTCACCAAAGTTGGCTCAAGATCAAAAGGGGGAAGGAAAGCGCACACCTCTTCTTAATTCAAGAATAAGGTCCAGGAAGCACACTCTGGGCCAGAAATGTCCCCCTGGTCATGTTTTTGGAAAATGCAGTGGAATGTATTTTTAAAAGATTAAAAAAATTTTTTTTATTTTATGTGTATGTGTGTTTAGCCTGCCATCTGTGTTTGTGAACAATGTGCATGCAGTACCCATGGAGGACAGAAGAGGGCGTCAGATCTCCTGAAACTGGAGTTGCAGATGGTTGTGAGCCACCATGTGGGTTCTGGAAATCAAACCCAAGTGATCTGGAACAGCGACCAGTTCTCTTAACTACTGAGCCATCTCTCCAGCCCTGCAATGGAGTCAGCTCTTGTCTGTTGTTCTCTCCAGATCCTTTGGTCTTCCACCTGAAAAAGCATACCCAGGTCTCCTGTTCCTGTGGTATGATTCTCTGAATGTGGTTTGTGGGTTAGAGGACTGAGCGGATGATGGACTGACAGAGCTGGGTTCATGGCCCAGCTGAGCTACATTCAGTGAACTTTCTAGTACTCTCTGGGTGCCACTCTTGTCCTCCACAAACAAGGAGCTAAGGACACCTCACCAACACCAGGGACTTGTACTGAGAACTTAGAGGCCCAAGCTCTCAGGGCAATGATCTTGGACACTGGGACACAAGAAAGGAGTGAGTCTTGATCGGGGTTTGATTTCACATAGCAGGCATCAGGAGGCTGCCTGAGGTTCAAGTCCAGGAAGCTGCCACCCAATCTGCACTCAGGAAGCTGATGACTACTGTAATGGCCACTGGGACCTCCCACATCTTCCCAGTTCTCCCCAGACACATGCCTGGATTTTGTTCCTCTGTCCCCTGGATTTGAGTGAACATAAGGTTCCATGAACACAAGCCAGTCTCCAGCAGAGGAACAAAGGCCAGTCCTGTGGCTTTCTGCATCTCCTCTCCTTATCACACTTCACAGGACACCAGGTTTCTTTGACTTGGGTCCCCAAGTGTGGGAAACAGGAACCAGTCATCCCCAGCCACCTATGTGGCATGAGAATTGTGTGTTACTCAACCTGATATAATCCATCCTGGTGGCCATGCCTGGACACAGGAATGTGACTTGCCCAGGAGCTAGAGTTACAGTAGTGGGCAGTTTAGGCTTAGGCTGTGAGACCATCTTCCAAGCCTAATTTGTACCCAGAATCCTGGCTCCAGGGCAGCCTAGGAAGTGTGACTGCAGCTCCTCAGGCTTTTCAGTAGCAGTAGGGACCATCCTGGGATGGATGCTAAAGGTCCATTGAACATGCTCACCACAGCAAGTTGGTCTTGGGGGGGGGGGTGTCAGAGGCACTGAAGCACAGAGGAGGCCGGCAAGTTAAAAGGGTAGAGCAGGACAGAGAAGGGAATTGATGTACAGGCCTCGAGGAGGCAGTGTGTGTGTGTGTGTGTGTGTGTGTGTGTGTGTGTGTGCATTTGTGTGTGCATTTGTGTGTGCTTATGTGTGTTTTGGGTGTATGAGTGCTCTGTGTGCCTGTGATCTATATGCTGCTTGGAAATTATTTATTATGACTACTGTAGTGGGACCTCCACTTCTAAGGGTCTGGGATGAAGCTCAGTTGGTAGAGTGCTTGCCAGGCTTGCACACGTGCCCAGGTTCAATCTGTGACACTGCTGAAATCTGGCATGCTGACACATGCCTGTAATTCCAATATTTGGTAGGTGGAGACAGGAGAATCTAAAGCTGAAGTTCCTACTTGGCTACAGAACAAGAGGTCACCGTGGGCTACGTGATACACTGTCTCAAAACGATTCTACTCACAGCTGAGGAGACTCACTGTGGTTGCCTTTTATCCCGTGCAATGTGAGATACAGCACTAGGGCCATTTCCATCAGACTGGAAACTGTGCGGACAGGGATAGCATCTCATTCACCTCCACCACGGTGCTGGGGACCCAGCAAACATTCAAGGCATCTCTTGTGAAGAAAGACGCCTGTGCTGGAGATGAAAAGACCCAATGTCCCTTCCCAGTGTGGTCTGGTTAATCAGAGCCTGGTGGGAACACCTCCTCCTGGGATCTCAATACTCTACTTCCCTTAACATGGCCCAAGATTATATTAGTCTCCTTGGCAGCCACAGCACACAGATGATTCATATTGAGCTTGAGGTCAACTGCAGTCTCTGGGTCTGTTTCACATGAACAGCTATTAAGTAAGGCAGGGCTTCCCCATCCATCCATATGAAGTTGATTTTTTTGAACTAAATGCCTTATGTAACATTTCAACTGACCGGGTGATGGCCCCTTTTCCGGAGACTCGAGGTCTTCTCAGATCCTCAGTCTGTTGACTCAGTGCGCTTATTCATTCCTTCACCCCGCGCCCTCCACCCCTGGGACCACAGAGGACTTCTGTTTAGATGGCAAAACTATTGAGCAAGATTGCTGAGGGGTTGAGATTGACTTGCTTCCTAGGGGAAATAGGGGGAAATAATTTGGTCAAAATGGTGCATCTTCACAGTCATCTTGACTGGGCTTGGAATTGCCTAGGAGACACACCTCTGAACATGTCTGCAAAGGAATTTCTAGAGAGGCTAAACTAAGGAGGAAAAAACCCACCCTAGGTGTAGGTGACCCATTCCATGGGCTGGGGTCCTGGACTGAACAGAAATAAAAATGAGCAAGCGCTAGATTCCCCTTCTCTCTGCTTCCTGACTTAGACGCAATGTGACCAGCAAGCTCCCGCTCCTGTCAGCATCCCTAACCGCCACCACAACACACTGTACCTCACACCGGGAGCCAAGACAAACCCTTCCTTTCAGTTGATCTTTTCGGGTATTTAATAGCAACAGGCAGAGAAGCAAACACATTAGCTATGCAGAGTTGTTTGTTCTCGTATCCACTCATGTCTACTGAAACTGACCGAGACTGGCACAGTAGAACAGTGAAGGACAGAGCTGCTTAGACCTTTGGGCCAAAGTGGGGGTGACTTCAGCCAGGAGCATTTGCTCCTCACAAAGCTGGCCTGTGCTGGCATCTTCATCCCCCTCCTGGGTGACTGGAGACACTCTGTCACTTGATCAATATCTATTGAGAGACATGAAGGTGTAAATTCTGAGACCTAGTAACCCCATGGCCATGCCAGCTGGGAATCCAAATCCTAGAAATGACAGTGTGGGACTTTGTAAGTCCTTCTCTCTATGGAAGGACAATTGTGTCATTAAAACAGCTGAAAACCAGTCCAAAGGCCACCAAACGATGTGCTCTCTCTCTCTCTCTCTCTCTCTCTCTCTCTCTCTCTCTCTCTCTCAGACACACACACACACACACACACACACACACACACACACACACACACACAAAACCTCAGAGACAATGCAGCACTTGAGGCAAAGGTGGAATGAAGGCATTTGATGGAGCAGTGCCATGCGCTCAGGGAAGGAAGTGAGCTTGCCTCCCGTGAGTGGCTAATGGCTTCCACAGGACTGACCAGGAAGCCTCCTGAGGAGGCTTGTGTGAGATGCCCACTCCCCTGCACTTGGCAGTTATCCTGTGAGAGCAGCCAGGCATTCCCTGGGAAGCACCGCAGTGTGCCCAGTGATATGAGGACACTATCACTATCACTCTCCATTATGGCGGTGGAGTGGAGGGCCCATAAGACTGTACCCCAGATCTGCTTCCCGGGGCAGTGCTGATGGGCTATGAATATCGTGTGAGGATCCGGGTGGAGCTTGAGTGCATCTGGGTACGGCAGCAAACCCCCAGCTCTGTTCTAGTGTAGGAAGAGGTCTCCTCATCTCTAGCATCCAAAGTCCACCACAAAGATCCCCAAGACCCACCATTAATTTCCATCTTTTTTTTCTCCATCTAAACTTTAGATTCTAAAGGCTTTCTGTGGCCATTGTCTCAGAGCCTGAAGCCCTCGGCAAGTCAGTGTGGGAGAGGCACCTGTGCTTCCCACCCCCACTGAGACCTCTCAAGGTGTTTCCTGGAACCTGTCCCCCAGCAGACAGCCACCAGGACTGCTCTATCCCCTTCTAGGATGGACACAAGGAAGGGCAGGAGCCATCTTTCTCCTTACCCATCCTTATGCATTTTGATACTTTCTCCTGAAGTGTACCTGAACCACTGTGTTTCTGGTCTAAAGACACCTGCGGCCCTTTGGTGAGAGGAGATGGTTTTATCTGGGTCTATCTGGACTCCTCCTGTTCTGTTCCGTCTCCTCCTTCTCTTCTACCTTGTTCTCTGTTTGGTGGGGTATACTCTCTGCTTGGCTTTTTTTTTTTTTTTTTTTAAATTTTGCACAGAGCCTCAGTGTTCCGTTGAGTCATCTGCCTTGGGGCTGTATTTTCTCCACTGGAAAGCAATCTACTTTCTCAAGGTCCACCCTGCACCACTGGCTTTGGGGCCACTCCCTTCCTGTGACCTTGTCAATGCCAGGGTGATAAAGCTCTTTTTTTTTCCAGGTCCCTATCACTTTCACTTCTGCCAGCATGTGCCTCAGAGCTGTTCAGCCTTGGGTGTATCCCACCAGCTCCCTTTTCAGTGATTAACTTATCAACCAGGCAAGAATGCAGCAAGCGCTCTCGTGTGGATGTCCTTGTGGCTAAGAGTTGACTTCTGCCCAGTTTGAGATCCCTGAGCTTGAGTTTGGAGAAAGTTTCCCTTAGTCCCTTCCACAAAAGGCCAGAGGCTTCATCAGCTCCCAAGGAGAGTCCAGAGGAGGAGCTCAGCAACACTGGCTCTTGAAGCCAGTCTTACAACCTGTTACAAGCAGAGAGGAGGTCCAGTCAAGTTACCATCACTTTTTGGCTGTGTGGCTCGGGGCCAGTTACTCGGCCTCTCTGAGTTTCAGCCCCAGAGTCTGTGAATGCTGGAGCTCTCCTCCCCATTTTGAAGGATGTTTGCTGTCATTGTTGTTTAATTTTTTTTTTTTTACCCAGTCACCATGGCTTACGGCCAAGAACAAGATACCACTGGCTGTGTCTTAGTGACAGAGAGGTCACAGGTGTTCTAGGGGAGGATGCACCTTAGAGTCCGTGAATTAGACTGATAGTCTCCCACAGTGGTGTTCTGTGAGGCTGATTTATAACACGCAAAGCACCAAGAGCCATGATGGGCAGACAGGGATGCCCATGTGCTGGATTTGGGGGATGTACTCATGAGCACTGTGACATCAACAGGATGTGAAGCCACTCCTCAGATACGAGGGCTTCAAAACAGAGTGTGCAGGCCCAGCTCTGCTCAACCACTGCACTGGAAGCCAGGATCCCCGAACTACCAGGTGGAGGGAAGCTGCGGACCAACTAGGAGCACACAAGTCAGACAGGCAAAGACCAACTGAATGAAGCCAGTAAACCCAGCGTTGAGAGCTGATGGCACCTTCACTACACATCCAGTGCAGGCTGCAGGTTCTGAGGGAGTGCCGTGCCTGTGGAGGGAGCTTGGAGAAAAACAGGAGCTTGACTTCTAAGCCCTGCCTCACTTCTCCAGCCCCAGCACCTCAGAAAACAGTTGACAGCACGCAGCTAGCCGCTGCCGGCCTTCCTGTGTACTGCTAACTCCCTACTGAAGCTTTCATCAACGCATGGGATATGTCTCTATCACAAGCTAGTGCCAAGTGCTAGTCTGTTGGGGATCTGCTGGGTGTGGTCCCTGCACAGCCCCCCCACGCTGTGGTCAGACCTGCTCCTGCAGCCCATACATCATCCTGACATGAAGAAGAGATCCTATTAATCATAACCCCTCATTTCATCAGCTACAGTACGCCAGGGGGAAAGCCCCCACAGAGCTGAGGTGGTGGCTGGGGTCAAAGACAGCAGCCTACACCCCAGGAAGACTCCATCTGTGAGGGACAGGGTCCCTTTCCATCCCTGCATGGATTCCTCAGAAAGATGTCAGGTCAGTCCTGGGAGGCGGGGGGGGGGGGGGGGCTTACAGACCTCAGCACCATTACCTAAAGTGAGCCCTGAGTTTTGTTTTGTTTTATTTTTGTTTTAAAAAAAAAGTCCCAACACCCAAGGTTGGTCTGCGTTTTTATTCAGTGTGTTAGGAACAAGATTCACATGCGGCTGCTCGGCAGTTCACCTCTCAGATCATAAAATGGCCAGTGACTGAACACAGGAGTCATCAAGTAGCTTTCAGGCCCCTCCCCGAACTCCTCAGGGCCAATTCCACGGAGTCCAAGTGACAAAGTACAGGTGTCCTGCCGCCAGGCCCCCGATGGCCTCACAGCTTCCTTGGCCTGAGGCAGGTTTCTCATAACTGCGGGCCCACAATTGAATGTGACAAGTTGACCTAGGTTGACCCTCCCAGACTCCCCAGTACATGGCAACTGCACAGCCACCCCCTCCCCAAGTGCTGGCCCTTGCCTGCTCCAGTGGTGACTGGGCTCCGGGAGGCCAGCTGGAATAAAGACTGTCCACAAGGGAATGGTCTGGCTTGGAGATGAGACAAGCTCTCTGCACAAAGGCTTGTCTCTCCATCCCTCCCAAGGCTGTTTCCTATAAACCCTTGCCTGTATTTTGGGCCTATAACCTCTTTATTCAACAAAACATAATGACGGGGGGTGGGGGTTGGGGGTGGGTGGGAAACAAACTTGATCCCAAAATACAGAAGAAGAAAAACGAAAATAATAGAAAATTCATAAATACATCCTAACTTCTTCAGTGGGGTCCACTGCGAACTCATGGGATTTTCTCTCCATTCGAAAACAATTTGTACCTTAGATTTCCTCGTCTTGCATAGATTCTTGAGTGTGAGGGTGGCTGAGAAGTCAGGGGTGATCGTAAACCGAGCCTGTAAACTGCAGCCAAATCATTTCAAAAGCAAAATTATAAAAATTCTTTCCAAGAATTTTATAGCAAAATAATTCTGTTTAATGTGGGATTTGGGTGCATTTTAATTCTTTTATATACTCTGGGGTGGAACCTACAAAAGTTAGACTGTCTGGTACCCAGGAAGGCCTCACATCCCCATCCTAGACTGTCTGGTACCCAGGAAGGCCTCACATCCCCATCCTTCTTCCCTCCCTCTCTTCCCACAGATCCCCTTTTCTTCTTTCCCTTCAAAACCTTATCCTCTGCAATTTCAAAGAACCATCCACTAGGTCTCCTGCTAACAATATTTCCTTATTCTAATAATTTCTGGGGGTGGGGTGGGGGTACCTATGCATGTACATATGTGTGGGGGTGTGGTGGGGGTATACATGTATGCACGTACGGGTGAAACTTGGAAGACAACCTTGGCTGTCATTCCTCTGGTAGTCTTCACATTGTTTTGAGACATGGACTCTCTACACCGGCCTGGAACTTGCCAAGTAAACTAGAATTGGCTGCCCAGTGAGCCCCAGGAGCCTACCTTCCTTTGCCTCCCCAGGCCCTGGCATTGCAAGCACATGCTGCCATGCTCTGCTCTTTTAAAACAAAAGGCCACAGGCTTTAGGAATTGAACTCCATTCCCAAGGCAAGCACTTTACTAAGTCAGCTCTTCATTTTCAACAACACTCCTCAGACCTTCCCTGGGGGGGCGGTATGCACAGCATAAGAAGGATCCCCACTTTCTCCTCCCTGGGCCAGCAGATGCTGTACTGAATAGATAGCAAGATAGATAAGTATGTAGGCAAGACAGTCAGACAGATGATTTTAGGTAGAATGAGGATAGTCAGATGGATAAAAAGATGACTGATGAATCATTAATAGGTATATAGACATATGAGTGGATGGATAGATGAATAGATGGACAGACAGACAGACCAATGAATACCAAGCAAGAGTTTTCTCTGGCCTAGATACCAAAGCAGAGGCTTCAACAATGACCATGGCTCTGATTCACCAGAGCTGTGGAATTTCCCAGAGCTAGTACAACAGACCATAATCTCTATCTCTAAGTCCTGCACTGTGAAGGAGCTTCACTCACTCACCAGTCACAGACTCCTGGGCTACTTAGTATCTTCAAGGAGCACTGGCCTCGCTGCTGAGCAGTGCTAAGGCCAGCAGATACACAGGTGAGCATCTGGGGCAGGGGTTAAGGTCAGCCAAGCATCTAAAAGTAGCTCCCTGGTGAGGTAGAACTTGGCAAGGCCTGTGAGCCCTGCAGAATCTGAGGGGAGAATGATAAGAGCAGAAGCACCCAGAAGAAGGGGACAGGGACTCAGGGGCTCCCAGGGTCACCCTCGCTAGGATTAGTAAAAGAAGAGGAAACAGAAGAGGGAGGAGAAAGGACAGAATACCCCGAGAGACTTGGGAGAACTGTTCCGAGGATCTGAGTGGACACGAAACTCTGAGTTCTGCTGCTACGTTGGGTTATATTCACTAGCTGGGGCTGTGTAGATAAGAGGCCCTGGAAAGAGTATATGGACAAGTGTTTCCTGCATCGTGGGCCACCCAGGCTGTCTGCAGGTAACACACTTGTCTTGGCTTGAGTGTCAACCTGCTGGGAAAGTGGGTCTCTCTGAGACCCCCTGAGTAGCTGGCAGAGCTGCCCATCTCCAAGCCTAGGATGTCAGTTGATCTCCTTGTGAGCGGTCCCTTCCTCTCTCCCTCTCCATTCCACACTCAGCTTTGCTAAATCTCCTCTCTCCTGCATAAGCTTAGACCATAAAGGGAGAAAGTATTACTCAACAGGAATGATAAGGATAGAAAGAGAGCTGGGGAAGGAAGGGCTCCAGACCCTCGGGAGTGCCCTGGAGACCTGCCATATTTACACTATGATTCATAACAGTAGCAAAATTATATTTATGAAGTAGCAAAGAAAAAATATTATGGTTGGGGTCACCACAACATGAAGATCTGTATTAAAGGGGTATATAGCATTGGGAAGGTTGAGAACCACTGGTCTAGAACAATCTTAATACTTGTGACAAAAGAGCAGACCCTACAGGAGAGCCTACTACTACCAAGGGCTGAAATATAAAATGGAAAATTCTAGAAACAAACATTTAATGAATCTTAAATAACTTCTATGGCTGCATATTGTATAATTATTCTATTTTATAATTAGATATTGCTCTTTCTCCCTTTCTGTGCCTTGCTTGTGAATTCAACTTCATTGCATGATCAGGATAAAATGTCATCCACGTAATTATGGGGTCCTTGACAATCTGCAGCCTTGGGAATTTGCAAAGTATCTGGGAAAGTGATTGGGGAGATTGTTGCTACCACACACATGAACACATGCACACACACATACACACACACACACACACACACACACACACACATATATATATATACATACATGTGCGTATGAAACATTCTAAGAAAAACACTTGACATGTTCACATAGGCGCTTGTATTCTAACTGAATTTAAGCAGTTGAGGTTTGTTCTAAACCCATATATTGCTTATCTGCAATAAAGGAAACAGACTGAGCATGAGAGAGTCAAGCTTTCCTCCTCTTCAGGGTCACACTGTCCTCCACAGTGGTCTTGGCAGTGGCAAGGAAAAAGAATGGTACTAGGCACGGTATTGTGCAAATTCCCAAGGCTACTGAAAATGATATCCCAGAGAAAAAGGGAGCCACTGTGTGTCAGAACATATAAACGTATAGATATTATTAAAATACGCACTAGTTGTGTTTTAGTCAGACTTTAAAATTTCATGTAAATGAGTATTTGTCTGAATGTCTGTAGAGCACATAGGCGCTAGGAATCAAGCCCTTGTCCTCTCAGAGAACAACCAGGGTTTCTAACTGCTGAGCCATGTCTCCAGCCCCAGTAGACACCACTTGTAAGTTCAGTGTTGAACTTTCTGTATCGTGTAAATATTTTCAGAAATCAAGATCAAGGAGTGCCAACCCTTTGTGTTGACACTGTGTCTTTTCACCAGGTCTGCACAGTAAAACTCAGGGAGTCTGACCTGCCTTGTTACCTGATTAGCACCCTCCTGAAGAATGTGCCTAGAAATGAGATTGCTGAGACAAATGAGATTTGTTATTTGTGCAACACTGCTGTGCCAGCGCCTCCTGAGGGGTTCCCAGCCCGTGAGCCTGATTGGGGCTTGCCACATGTTTACCAACCCAGAGGAACAGAGAGAATCTTATTCCAACATGAGTCTCTTTAAATCCTTAGTGGGACAAGAACTCGGACCTTCCCTCCAGGGTTGTCACACATAGATGAGGAAAAGGCTGTGAGGAATTGTATGGTTGAATGTTAAGCGTTTTTGTCATATATATCGCAAGTATTTCATTGTGACATATAGAAAGCCACAGGGGGGG
Organism: Mus minutoides; assembly: GCA_902729485.2. NCBI lineage: Eukaryota > Metazoa > Chordata > Mammalia > Rodentia > Muridae > Mus > Mus minutoides. The sequence continues at coordinate 39,993 of LR754008.1, forward strand.
AAATCATATCATCATGCACTCTTTCATATGACTCTTTTCTAAAACTTCTCTAACAAAATTTTTTCTAGACAACGTTTGTTGATATTTCTATATCAACAAATTATCAATTTGCCTCAGCTTTTTAAGCCTAGTAAAACATTTTCTTGCACAAGAGCCTACATCTCTCCGTTCCACCGAGTTCCCTTCCTCGCTTTCCAAATCTAATCATGACTAATTTGTTTGTAATCATTTCTGTTTTCCATCCTTGCAGCACTATTACAAAATACCAGAGGTAATTAAGTTACAAAGAGACAAAGGTTACTTAGCATCCAGTTTTAGAAGCTCCAACAAAAGACCAAGTAGAACTAGTACCCTGGGTAGCTGAGAGAGGTCTCAGCCAGCAGACACAGAACAAGACTTCATGTTTTGTGAGGCAGGAAACAAGGGGGAAGGCAAGGTCAGGGGTGCTGGACCATGCCTGCAACTCCAAAGGATCGTTATGATTTCAAGTCCAGTCTGGGATACAGAGAGAATACCAGGGCCACATGGCAAGACTGTGTGTTAAGAACATTAATTTTGAAAAAAAAATTGAGGAGGGAAGAGAAGAAGGAGGATAAAGGACAAAAGCAAGAAAGGAAAAGGGGAGGGGGAGGGACGATCTGGGAGAGAGAAGGAAGAGAAGGGAAGGGAGAGAGAAGGAAAGAGAAGAAAGAGAGGAGAAAGGAGGAGGAGATGGAGAAGGAAGAGGAATGTGGTGTGGAGGGAAGAAGAAAAGTGGATGAGTCCCACGATGCCATCGGAGTACGTGTACCAAATGATAGTAGGACTTCCCAATCGGGTCACACTCTCTGGTTGCCCCTTTTAATAGTGCCATCCTGGGGAGCCAAGACTTTGACACACGGAACACTCACTCAGAGTATAGAAAGTCTCACGTGTATCGCAGTCCCCACACTACATGTGTGTTCCCATGAGTGATGCGTAATGACATCCTTCTGTTCCTCATGCTTTAGACCCTCCCCGAAAGGACACCACCCCCTCGGGGATCTCGCAATTTGTTCTTGCTCAGTGTTGCATTCTGAATTCATCTTAAGAGACACGCTCGGGGGTCCTCTTATTTTAACGGAGGTGTAATGGGCTCATTTGTAAATATGCCACTATCAATCCACTTTCCTGTAACCGACGAGTATTTAGGCTTTCTCCTACCTTCCCAAAGCAGAGTGCTGTTCTTGTGACATTTCTGCAGACAGCTGTTTCTCCAGCACATGGCCAACTGTCTGGGGACTGCACATCATCAGCATCCCATAGTTCTCGTGTTATCTCTTGCAAGCCTTTCTTCTCCTACTTACTCTTCACAATGCTGTAGGTTCCAAGGGGCCATCTTGCTATGTTTTGCATGTATCCCTCTCCATTCTAAGGATTTTTTTGTTAATCTACGTAGCCTCTTCTAGCCCATGGGTTCTCTCTCCTGTACATCCTCTGGCCCTGTCCAGTCTGCTGTTCACCTCTCTGGGTGAGTCATCTCTTACTTCCTATTTCAATGATTGCAGATGATCTCTCAGTTGGCAGCTGACAGTAAATTTGCATGATGTCTCTGTTGAACTTTATTTAATTTAAATTAATGAAACTTATGAAAGTCAAAACTCAATCTGTGTCAGAATGAATAAGGGAGGTGGAGGCGTTAAGCTCGGTGCTGATCTGCTGAGATGAAAAGATGTTTAGATTTTATACAGATACACAAAATCATATATGTACATGTGACATTAAAGAGAAAATGTCTTGGAGAACAAAATGGACTGGTGGGCTTGAAATTTAAAGAGGATCTCACTTCATTCTTTCACGTGAATCTTTGGGCTCTGAAAACCTTTTTTTAAAAAAAAATCTTATTTGTGCATGTGTATGGTTTATGTATGTGCTTGTGTGTCCACATGTATGTAGGTGTTCACATGTGCCTATGTGCATATGCATGCAGAGGTCAGAGATTGGCATTAGCTGTCTTCCTCAGTCACTCACAGCTGGTCCCGGGCTGTTAAGAATGTTACATAAACCCCAGCCTATGCTCTGGCTAGGAAGCACCATCTGCCATTGTTCCCGTTGAGGCCCTCAGCCGCCAGTGAGTTCCCAGGTTGGAGAGATTGCTGCCTGGAAGAGCAAGCAGACCTGCCATCCTGTTCCACCCTGAGTTCTTGCTCTGACATTCTTCAGTGATGCACTGTGGCCTGGAAGTGTTAGCTAAGTAAACCCTTTCCTCCTGAGCTGTTCTTGGTTGTAATGTTTTATCAGAGCAACAGAAAGGACTAGAAAACACCTCCAAAACCTCTCTATGCTTCATTTTCTCTTCTGTCCCACAAGTCCACTTTGTTCTCCAAGATGCTTTCTTTTTAATGTCACATGTACATACATGACTTTATGCATGTCTATAAGACCTAAGCACCTTTTCACTTTAAGGGACTGAGCCAAATCATTAGAGACCTGAATCGAGCATTCCTGCTCCCTAGGTCAGCTCTGAGCTTAACACCTCCATCTCCTTTATTCATTCTGACACAGACCGAGTTCTGACTTTCATGAACCCTCTATTCCAACTACACTGCATAGCAAATTCAGATGTGCTGATCGAACAAGTCCATCTTTACCTCACTGATTCAAGATGCCACTTCTATCTCTTGGATAGTTTTAGTCTCATGGAGCTTTGTCTGTCCCGAGCGGTCTGTTTTGTCTACCCCTGCACAGCTCCATATAGCTGCGGTTATTCTAGATCATTATATATTTCAGTGTCTGGTCTGGAAACTCCCATCTCATTATTTTCTGTTTTCAAAAGTTCCCTGGATCTTCTCAAACTTTAGTCTATGGAATCCTATTGCCTACCTCTGGGGGAAAAATAAGAATCCCACATGGCTGTTGACGAGGATTACAAGTAACTTAAGAGTTTAATTTGTGGGAAACGGACAGCATCCTGGTGTCAGGAGCTCACAAGTGAGAGCACAGTCTCTCCCTGGTCATTTAAACACGTAGAGATCTGTCATGGCACCGAACATTGCCATTCTGTTTTTACAGTTTGTTTCTGTTTATTTCCTAAACCTGAAACCCTATGAATCTGATATCATGGCCCATGGTCTGCTGCGGCTGCAGTGAAGAACGATTCACTATTACATATTACTTCATATTGATAAATGGAAATCCTTTTCCTGAACAGCATTGCTGTTTCCAGCCATTTCCTCCTTCATTTTCTTGAGCTATCTAAATTGTGAATCATATCGTCTGCAAGGGACAGCAACGTTCCTAACTCCACTGAAAGATTTATACCAACTACTTAGTTTTGCTTATTCGAGTCCCAAGTTCCTACACACACCCACAAAAGTGCTAAATTTGTTAAAACTCCCATCTGTAAATGTCACTAAATATGGACAAAATGCGATAAAATATCAATGGTGGTTAATTTCTTTTGTTTAGTAAGCTGTGCATAAAATTAACTTCTGCAACTTATTTGGCCTTGTACAGTTTTTTATTACTTTTTAATTAAATTTATTTATTAGTGGAGGGGACATATAAATATGTGGAGTTTCGAGGACAATTTTTGAGAGTTGGTTCTTTCATTCCATCATGTAGGTTCGGGATTATGAAGCATGGTTGAAAGCTCTTTTACCTACTGAGCCATCCTGCCAGCCTTTGAGTCTGTGTTTCTCAGTTGTCTAAGTCAAGAATAGAAAGAGTGTATATTCTTCCTCTTCTAGTGATAAAAGATTAACAGGCACAGAGTTTACCTTTCCTGCTTCAACGGCTAGGAATTAGAAAAACATAAGTGACAACTGGTTTCAGATGTTGGACAGTAGATGTCCTCAGTGTAGTCAGAATGTGGGGGCTAAGACAGCTAATAATGGAGGGGAAGGGTTACTGGGCAAAGTAAGCCAGAGGCTTCATAAGACACACATGGTCTTTGATCATGAGAAGAGCAAGTCTCTATGAGGCTGTGAGAAGAATTATCAGGGAGCAGTAAGCTGAGTGATACTAGGATATTACATGGGGCTGTAGCGCCCCTACAGAACACACAGAGCATCCAAAGCATGAGACGCTTGTGGTGTGACTTAATTAGACCTTTAGTATGTAGGACCCACCAGAAAACTACCTAAAAAAGAAGCTTTGACAGGTTTAAACTAAATTACCAGTGACATAACTACTGACCATAACCAAAGCCCTTCATGTTTAAAAACAAAACCCAAAGTCTCAACAGCATATGGTTGACTAAGTCCATTTAGCCTCAGTGTGAAATTTCTGGTCATCATAAGAGGTATAAATTGCAACCCAAACACAGAAAATAAATCCAAATAACAAACAGTAACAATGAAAAACTTCACCCGATAGAGAGAACCATCCAACAGTGTTCACTCAACCAGCTAGCATGATGTAACTGGGAATTTAATAAAGAAATACAGAGAGGGGATGATGCGCGCGCGCGCACACACACACACACACACACACACACACATGATGTGCACACACATACAGATACAGACCACACATAAGTCTGAAGAGGAGATTTTATCGGACAGAGCTAAGAACACATTAGAAACACTAAAAGAAAAGTTGGAGAGCTTGAAGTCACAGCAAAGAAAACTCAAAAGTGCAGAGAGAGAGAAGTTGGGAGAGAACTCAGCAGATTCCCAGTTGTGTAAGGAACCAGGGCTGTGATACACAGCCCTTCCTTTGCTGTTAAGACTCAGGGGGGACAGGAGCAGAAAAGTGTTCAAAGACATTGAGCTTGAAAGTTTGCCAGATTCCATGGACATTAGAAACCACAGATCCAAGAAGGAAAGGAAAATCTTCAGGAAAGAGTAAAATGAAGAAGATCATATCATCACCAAAAATTCTGAAAACTCACGTTACAGAGAAAACCTTAAAGACAGCCAGTGAGGGAGACACACATGGACAGAGACAAGCATCATTGTGGCTCTCTTGTCAAAGACTACAGGAACCGTGAAACAATGGAGTGTTTTTAAAGTATCTAAGCAAAGTGCCAACCTAGCATTCTGCATCCAGTGACTAGTTTCTTTAATAACTGGTGTACAATTAAGTCATGTTCAGTTCAGTTATACAATTTTACTACAGGAAATGTTAAAGAACTTAGTTCATGTGGAAGAACAATTATACCAGACACAAAGTAGGAATCAACACACACACAAACACACAGACACACACACACACACACACAAACACACAGAGGGAGAGGGAGAGGGAGAGGGAGAGGGACAGGGATAAGGAGAGGGAGAGGGATAAGGAGACACATTGCACACTGGAAAAGGTAAATAAATGCATAAATATTAAATACATATTTTTATAAATTTTAAACTTTATTTAAAGGTCAGTTGATTGTTTTAGGAAAAATAGGAGTTTCTCTGCAGGAAAAAACAAAGAATGAGCATAGCAGAAAGCTTTAAACCATCCATGAAGCAGTGAGATGCCTTCTGAAAAGACTGACTATTAAAGGGATGTATAATAAATCCCACAATGATCTGTAAAAACAAAGCAACACAGCTAACAACCCACGGGTGGAGGCGAATGGAATCATAAAAATAATTAACTCAAAATGGGAGATAGAAAACAAATAGCGGGACAGCAGTAAGCACTGGCACAGCCATGCTGCGCTAAATGGAATGGCTAAAGTAGAAGCCACTGCGCTTACCTAGAAAGATCCAGAGAGTGGATGGTTCTGGTGTCTGTGAGCCGCATAGTCTTTGCTGACGTGGCTCGGCTCTGTACTGGGGCGCGAGCTCAGTTGTCCACAGTACAGGTGTGGACAGTGGGACTGCACTGACCCACAGCACGTAGCTTGCTGACTGTTGGTCTAGCATACTTTAAGGCAAAGACATACACTGTTTACACTGGTGGTAGAGCCATCCCCAACTATGAAAAAAAAAATGAAGGATAAAATTGCAGAAAGACAGAGAGAAAGAGTATGGGGCAGACAAGATATTCCGGGGTAGAGATGGCTCAGCTGTTAAGGGCAATTGCTGCTCTCTCGAAGAACCTTGATTTGGTTCCTAGCACCTGAGTTAGGAATCTCCCAATTGCTCTAACTCCAATCCCAGGGGCTCTGATGCCCTCTTCTGGACCCTACAGGCACTGCACTCAAGGATATGTAGACATAGACATACTACTAACGAAACATTTAAAAGGGAAACTGCAGTCCAAACTTTCACCGTCTTAAAATACCTAAAGACATTTGTCCCAGTGAATTTTTTAATAGTCATGTAAAGTAAAAGCCAACAACGACAACAACAATAAAAAGGAGCTGCCCGAATTATGTTGTAGAAAACATTAATGAAATGGAGGAAAGCTTAGGTTTTATATGTAAGAGGAGAGGATGAGATGAAAAGCAGAAGCAGGGATTGTGGGGGGCGCTCAGCTGGCAAAAGCACTTGTTGCCCACGCCTGGTGAATGGAGCTCTATCCCCAGAACCACAGAAGAAGAGGCAGATGTTCTGGGTGCAACCCCAGCATTCTTGCAGTAGTATGGGAGGTGGAAACAAGACAATCACTTAGAAGCTCTGGGTCAGCTAATGTGTAAAATACAGGGCAGGGGCAGAAGCAAGGGAGCCCCTGTCTCAACAAGTGGAAGGTGAGAATAAGCTCTTGAAAATTGTCCTCTGACCTCCACACGTGCAGTGTGCATCACAGCCATGTGCATACTCCGCCCCACCCACACACATAGTCATAGGCTTGTGCTATGGTTTGAACATGACATGTTTCTAAAAGGCTCATTGGAAAACTTGGTTCCAAGATAATGGCACTTTTTTTTTTGGAAGGATGTGGGGCATTTGGGAATAGAACTTTGCAGGAGGAAGTGGGCCACTGGGGGGGGGCCAGGCCTTGAGGTGTTATAGCCTGGTCCCACTGTAGGTGCAGAGGGATCAGCCATCACTACGACTTCCTCTTCCTGACAGACTGTATCCACTTTCAACTGTGAGCCAAAAATAAGGTCTTCCTCCATCAAGTTGCTTCTTGTTAGATGTTTTGGCCCAGCATTTAGTAACTACTACAGCCTGGAAGCTACTGTACCACCATGTTCACAAAGTAATTTGCAAGTATGGGTTTTAGTGTAGCTTTTATTTAAGGTTTGTGCAAAAGAGGAGAGAGTGAGAGAGAGAGAGAGAGAGAGAACTATAGAATAAAAGAGACACTCTGCAAGTGGTTGAAACAGTAGAAGACACAGGCTCATCTTAAAGATTACCTCCATGGAGCACTACACCTTGAGGCGGGGGGGGGGGGGCAGCCCTCTATTCTGATTACGGTTTTCGGAGGGTACCTCCTCACTCCAGGTCTTCCCTCTGATCCCTACTCAAAGCGCTCAGAAGTCTAAGATAAACTGACATGCTGCCTCCAGAGTCCCACCAGGCATCTTGGATGGCAGCCTGAGGGAGTCCCAGGGCATCCAGCTCCCCCAAGTCTGGCTTGGACAGCACTGCCCGTATCTGTAGCTGGACACAGACAACAAGACCCTGTCTCCCAGCTTGGGACTGCTGTGAGGTATGTACAAGGACAGCTAGCCACAGGAAGTGGTGACAGAAGTTAACAGAAACGGAAAGGACCCATGTGAGGAAGCCACGTCTTTCCTTCCCAGACCCCATTTTCTCTCCCTGGGCTGTGTTCAAACCCCGCTGTCTTTGGAGGGAAATCCATCCCATGTGTTTCTTATTCATTTCCTCTTAACTCATCCGAATCCTGTTTTGAAAGAGGCTATTGGATGGGCTACAAAGCTGTAGCAAAGCTCTCTGCTGCCACGCCTGCTTGTGGACTCACCAAATACCCTCCTAATCCATCAGGCTGTGGGGAAGACTGGCCCAGCATCTGCTCCCTGGTCTCTGCCCCTTGGAGTCCTTCCTCATCACTTCTGCAATCTGGTGAGCTCTGGGGCTGGGAACCCACATGCCCAAGGGGATGAGACTGTAAGCTGGGCAAGACCAGACATGTGAACCTGGAGGGAAGACATGGAGTTCAAGAAAAGTTGCCTAGAGCATCTAGGGATACCTAGAGCCGAGTGTGACAGAGCATAGCTGGCCATAGGAACCTCTGTTTGGAGGGGCACTGTACACCCCTCCTGTACATCCTCGCCATGCTGTACAGGTGAGCACTGGGGGGAAAGGGGTGTCTTCCCAAACCCATGACCAGAGTTTTAATCTCAGCCTTCTAAGAGTGAATTTGAAGGATGAGACCATATTCCAGCAGAACGTGACAATTGGTTCCTATCCTCAGGGTCTAGAAGGTGCTAATGGATCTGCTGAGGTATGCCCAGTGTAAGGTATGGAGGCATAAGCAAGTTGTCCCAAGAAGACATTTGGAAGCAATTAAGTCAAAAGACATGAAGCATGCCAGAGCCAGGAAGGACCTTAGAGAATGTTATGTTCCACCCCTAATCTCTGGCGTGTTTCTATAGACCCAGCCCCTGCTTAACCCCCCCCCCCCCAGAAGGTTTTGAAGAAGCCTAGATACCTCCAACTTCTGCTTTTGAAAAATCATTGGGCAGTTGTAAAAGGCCAAACCTACATCAGGCAATGCCTAAGGAGAAACCAAAAGGGAAGCCGGAATATATAGGGATGGAGGAACCTGAGTCCTTCTCTGTGACTACCAACACAGACTGGACTCCTGCAGCATCTCCCTCTTCTCATAGTCACTGGCAAGGATGAATTCTTCCAAACCTGGTAAGAGGGTGTATGCAGTCGGGGACCAGAGGCAAATCAGAAACTCAGGGGGCAACTGAGGTTGCTGGAGACAATAGGGAAGACGACGGGCAGCGTCAGAACCATTTTGTAGAGAGCTTCTTCTGTAAGTTGTTGTCACGCGGCTACTAGTGTGAACACCAGAGTCTGTATCTTCCTGTCTTTAAAATCCATGCAACCAAACGCATAGCTGGGGGTGGGTGGGGAGAAGAGATACTAAAGAAGGCTCTGTGCTAACAGTTGCTCAGGCTACATCATCAAGGAGATGGGGGCGCAGAGTTGGGAGAATAGGAGGAACATGGCTGCTCATGACTGGAAGGAAAGACAGACCACAGCTGGGCAGTAAGTAGCAGCCAGTTGGGGGGTCTCGGCTGCCACAGCCTTAATGGTCTGTGACGGTTGCACTCAGAAGCTACCAGCAGGTGGCAGTATTTCAGAACAAGAAGTTTAGGACTGGTAGAGAGATTCTGGTCCTTTGCTTGCCAGGAATGTTTGTCAATATCTCATGGAATCATCACTGAATGATCGTTAGCCCCATTTTACACACGAGAAGAAGGTTTAGAAGACCTAAAGTCTAACCCCGCTGTCTAACTCCAAATCTAAGCTGGCTACTGAAGAGCATAATTCATTCCATTTGAATTCCACTAAATTTCCATCATGTAGTAAGATCATGATACAACTTGATACTCAAAGCTATTTAAACCACACCCCTGCTCCAGGAACCAGACAGCCTACTGATTTCACCAATGACAGATTCTGATACCCAGTGACCGTGGTTATGGGTACACCCAGGGTGACAGTTAGCACAGTGGTCCCAGGCTTGGTCCTGGCTCACACATGCACTGGCTGGGTGGCCTTGGGTGTATCAATTGCTGTCTCGGGGCCTCTGTGTTCCTATCTATGTGTGACTGAGTATAATGTCAGCCTTTGGAGAACATGGTAAGAGAACACGTTTGAAAATTTTGCCATGGAGTTGGTAGTGTGTTTTACTGAAACAGCAAATATCAACTATGACAAGCAACGGGAGCCAGATGGGTAATTAGAACGTGTTTACCAGGCTGGACAGTTTGGCTGACAGAGGGGAGCATGGCTTCCAGCCAGGAGAATAACATGGCTGTGGAGACTTGATAGCCCATGGTCCCCACAATGACACAGTAGTGGGTAGGCGAGGAGCTCAATAACCTGGACACTGCAGTGTGTCGCAGGACTGGGGAAACCTGGACACTGCAGTGTGTCACAGGACTGGGGAAACCTGGACACTGCAGTGTGTCGCAGGACTGGGGAATATAAACTCTCATCATTTCAGACTCAACTAGACTCAAGGAGATAGAGTACTCATGGTCGTGTGTGTGTGTGTGTGTGTGTGTGTGTGTGTGTGTGTGGTGTATGTGCTCATGTAGGTGCATGCACACATATGTAGAGTGCATGTGTATGTCTTTGCATGTGCTATGGAGTCTAAAACAGTTAGAAAACAGTGTCCCCCATCATTCCCCACATTATTTTTTTTAGGCAAAGTCTCTCACTAAATTTGGAGTTTATTAGTCTGCTAAGCTGGCAGACTTCTGGACTCCAGAGATCCAACTATCTCCATTACCCAACCCTGCTTCCCTACAGAGCTTCTATGTAGGTACTAACATTGTGAACTTAGGTCCTCACACCCATGGGACAGGAACATTATCAACTGGGTCGTCTCTAATCATTATGGTATCATCATTAAAAAAAAAAAAAGACAACATCAACAACAAAAAACCAAAAAACCTTCTTGCAAGCCCGCTATGCACCCAGCATTATCCCTGACTGGCTTTGTTCCTTGCCACATTCTCGTGTTATCTCTGGTACTTCTTCAGACACTGCTCTGACCTCACCTGAGCCAAGCCTTTTGGCCCCCTTTCCATCAGCCCCTTACAGGCCCAACCCCAGTCTCTGCCTAGCACAGGGCAGCAGCATGCCTCTTGTCAGGAGTTCCTAATTTGTTCAACCCCAGTCTCTCCATCTGTGGTTCCACCACGAGGAGAGGAGGACCCAGCTGAGCAGATGGTAACAAGACTATTTATGGCCTCCTGGCTATCTGAAATTAGTCGGAGGAGATGCACTCTGGGGGGAGAGCTGGAGAAAGGCTGAGTCCAGGCCTCAGGGTCTGCGGGCAGGTGTCATCGGAGGCCACTCTCAGAGGAGAGAGGAGAGGGTCTACAACTGCAGGGCCTCCCAGCCCCTTCTCGCCACCTTCACTTCTGCTTCCAAGACTTCAGAAGTGGCAGCAGAGACGCCTTTATGTTCGGCCCCAAGCTCTGCATCCCCCAGCCCTGCTTTCCTGCTTCTGGTCTTCTTCTCCAGAAGAGATAGAAACAAAAACAAGTGGCTCTTCGGAGTGGGCGGGGTTGATGAGCAGCCCTCTCTGCACAGAGGTACATTCCTTCCTTTGACCCTCAGCCCCTCAAACATCATCACTCATTCCATCACACACAGCTGGAGCTGGGGGAGACCATGACAGGTGGGCCAGCAGAGAAGAGGGGATGAGACGTCATGGCCTCCTCCCCAACCCCCAACAAGACAGATATGCCCCCTCTGGACATGCTGGGGGAGATTATTTTAACAAGCACTTTTGTACCAGGAAATCAGTGTGTTTAACCTAACAAGCAAAGCACGGCCCAGCGGGGCCCATAAATCTAGTTCCCACCTATTAATTTTATGGCCTACATAAAGCAGTGTTGAAGTCCAAAGTATATGTGACCTAAAAAGGGATCGCTCATTCTGACACATATACGACGTGGCCAGGACTCGAACCCTGACCCTGACCCTTACTCCAGGAAGCATTGCAGGGTGCAGAAGATCAGACTACAGAGACCCGCCCAGGCTCCTTCTGGAAAGATGAGGCATCTGGAGTAGGCAACTGTGCTGGGAACAGAGGATCTGGATCCTGCTGAAGGGGAGCCGGCGAAGGACCTTCTACTCAGCAAAGCCCACGGCTGGCTGTGTGCTGGTCACTGCCTAAAGCCACCTGGAGGAGAGAACAAACGGGGACAGAAATCTAGCCAGTGCTGCATGAATCCTCCCTGTGGCCTGGGACAAGCCAGTGTGTGTGTCCAAGGAGTGGGCATCTAGTGTCTTTGGATGAACCCTCGTCTCTTCTCTGACGTCTTGAACTCTCACCCCAAAACTCTGTGAATCACCATCCCACCAAGCAAGCCACACAAGCCCTCCCAAGGAAACCCACGACAAGGGTTGACGTCGAAGTGGACTTGCATGCCTGCTTCCCCGTGGTCGACCATGTTTCAATTGTCTCTATCACCACACACTGACCACAACTAGGCCACTCTCTCCAGCCCACAGCAACTGCAGCCTGATTCCCACAGAGTCATTGGGACATGGACCACCCCGATACAATGGAACGTTGAAGTCATACCATCTCAGTCCCACACTGACCTTGCAGCAAAGGAATCAATCAGACGAAGCTAATCCCAGAACATACTTGCTGCATCTCTGGCTCCAGGCCGACCTCCCAAATCCAAGATGGCAGAGTGCTTGGTGCTCTCTGGATGCTCCTCCAGCCTTTCTCTGTGCTGTCTGATCCGAGGGCTGACGTCTAGGGAATACATTTGTCTTTCTTGTTCTTGAGGGTCCTGGCTGGGGACTCCCCCCAAAGCCCTTATTCCTGAGTTAAGGAGACTATGACACTAGCAGAGGCATGGCTCTATAAAGTGTGCTTTATCTTGAAAAGGGATGTGGAATTCATACCCATTACATATATTTATTAGCTGAATTATAAAAACATTTCTCGCCGGGTAGTGGCGGCGCAGGCCTTTTATCACAGCACTTGGGAGGCAGAGGCAGGTGAATCTGTGAGTTTGAGGACATCCTGGTCTACAGTCCTAGGACAGCCAGGGATATACAGAGAAACACTGTCTTGAAAAAAGAAAAAGAAAGAGGAAGATAAAAGTGTTTCTCTTAGGTTGGGGTTCTCAGATTCAGGACCAAGTCCTGTTGTGAGGACAAGATCATTGATGTGGGCTGTGATTCCAGGAAGTGCTCTAAGGAGGGAAACGGCTGGGGGAGCGAGGGAGCCCATGCAGTGTACACCATGAGGAAAGATACCCGTGTACTATAGAAGGAGACCTCTGTACACAGCAGGAGGAGGGGCAGTCTCTGGTGAGAAGAGACTGATATATACCTCAAAATGAAGCCACTGCACACAGCAAGAAGCAGGCTGCTGAGCACTGCGAGAAGCTGATGTCCGCTGCAGATGGCACTCCTGCCACTCAGCAGCCACTCAGTACCTGTTGGCACACATGGCGTAGGAATTCAAGGCATGGGCCATGATAGCATTTGCTACGGCATTTTCTTTTACCTGGCTATCCATGTAAACTTGGCTCCAGAGTCCTCCTGGTTTCTGCATTCTGAGAAGCCCAGTTTGGGACGTCAAGGCCCAGAACTCTCCAACCAGTACAAAGTTCCAACCGCCCATACTTCCTTTCTACAGTCCCTATGGTCTATCCTCACCCTGTGGTCACACACCAACTTCCAATCCCCACCACATGGGAAACCTACAGCCCGTGTCAGATACTCATGTACTCCTAACTTTACCTGTACCCCCAATCTCCAACACAGTCAGAAAATGAGCAACTAACCCTTCAATACAATACAAACCTGTGTGCATCCCGACTCTTAAATCTTCAATCTTAGGTTACCCTCAGTATTCTGATCCCTCAGTCCAATTCTGGCCATTCCCAGCTGTGCGTCGATCCAAGGCACAGTCCCTTGGGAGTATTTAGCAGGCCACATGTTTATCTCTGACTCAGTGACACGACACGTAGAGATGTGCCAATTCCTAATGCACACTGGCTCCTCAGTTGCAAACAACACACAGGCTAATCCTAGACTCCACAAGACACTGATCCCCAAACCCCAGAAAGTGGTCATCGCCAGCTTTCCAACCACACGTTGACCCCAATCCCAATTGCTGTCTGTCACGCGCAGCTGAAGCCTTACGTAGACTCTTACCATCCAGTCGAAACCACCGGCATGGATGCCGCAGGCTAAACACTCACCCCATGAACCTCAACCAAACAATGACCTCAATCCCGGCTACCCCAAGACCAGGCATTCTGATTCCAAAGGAAGGCTACGCCCGGAAGTGCAGGTCCTCACTCGCCCTCAGCCCTAACCAAAGACTGACCCACCAAACTTAACGTGAGAGAGACTCTTTCACTCACACGTGAGTCCACAAACCCCAGCTACACCCTCCCAACAGCCCAAGAGAGCGACCCTACCTCATCCTTACGTAAATCCCCAAATTTGATCTATACTTTTCCCCTTAGCCCACACATTCCATCAATATTATAACAGAAAACAAGTTGCCTGTCATAATTAACTTCAGCTTTCTTAATCCATAAACCAAGAACCACCTGGGAAGAAAGACCCTCAATAAAGAACTGCTATATTCAGACTGATCTATGGCCATATCAGTGAGTTATTTTCTTAATTGCTAATGGATGATGGAGGGCCCAACCCACTGTGGGTGGTGTCATCCCTAGAAAGGTGGACTTGGGCTGTAGAAGAAAGCTAGCAATGAGCCAGAAGGAGCAAGCCAGTAAGCACCATCCTTCCATTGTCGCTGCTGCATTTCCTGCTTCTGGTCTCAGCCTTAGTGTCCCTGGATGTTGGACTGTAACCTACAGGATGAAATAAACTCTTTCCTCCCCAATTTTTTATTATTTATTTATTTATTTTTATTTATTTAGAGTGTTTTATCACAGCAATAGAAAAGCTAACTAGAGTGCTGCCCTAATCTCTAACCTGCTTACACACTGAGTACCCCATGAAAAACCTCATTGCCCCTCCACTTAGGGCACTCTGATAGCAGCCCAGACCATCTGATGATCCTGGCACCCAGTCCCACTGTGTGTTCAGTCCCGCATCAAACACATGAGTCCAACTCCAGCCACACCTTTCCCCTTCTACCTTCCCCATACCAAAAGATCTGACCATCTGGGTTTAACACACCCCGATTCTCTAACACGTTCTTGTCTATGCCCCCACACTTGCCCACAAGCAGGCATGATATCCAGCCAGCACCAGCAGAAACTCTCTGTGTTCTATCTGCACAGCTCAGGGGAAGGTACCAGAAGCCTTGCCCAGCATGGGGCAGTCCCACCAAACTCTCCCCTTTACGTTAAGTTTTGTCCTTCTGCAACATGTGACCTCCTCCACGACCTCCTTGTGCCAAGTGTGGACTTCCCAGGACTTAACCTGTTTACTTAATTTGATCACACCAGTCGGTGTAGCATGAAGGGCAGAAGAGTTAGGAGCCTGAGCAACTGTCCTTCCCAGGTGCCCACACAGATGGATGATCTTGATTGGTGGATCTTGATTGGGATGTGGAGAGCTGCTTCTCTTTTGTTTATTTAATCCTGTATATACCACCAGTTAGCAAATCTCTGTCAGAGAATCAAGTTGGACCACGTTCGCTCATCTACTGATCATCTGTGGCTGCCTCTGTGCTATGATGACAGAGTGGAGAAGTTTTAGGGGAAAAAAAGAAAACTATGTGGCTTCAAAGTAAAAAAAAAAAGCACTATCTGTCTTTTTCAGAAAAGATTTTGTCCCCACTTATGCGTACCCCTACTTTCCTCTCAAATGGTAAAGTCATGGTGAAGAGTGCTGTATGGAGGCCTCCTTTTTCTGGCCTTCCCATAAACACACCCTTCCATGATGTGATGATTTTTATCTCAATGGTGGTAATAGAGCAGAGCTGTTAGATACCCACCCATCCCCCACCCCCAATCAGAGGCACCCCCCCCCATTTGGGTAGCAACACAGAGATGCCCCCTCTTTCTGTGCATCACGGAGGGAAAGACTCCTTTAACATTACTGCTTTTCTTTATTGAAATCTAACCCCCTGGTGCTTACCACCCTTGGCCTTGGGCCCAGACCTGCCAAGGCCCCAGCTTGCCAGCCCTGGCCAAGAAGTGGGGGTTATGGGGGCTAGAAGGAGCTCTAGCCAGGATCCATTCCACAGTACTGCTTGCTTATAGCCTAAGGCACGCCAGCCCCTCCCTTCTTAACGTCTTGCTTACAAGACAGCATTTGGAGACAATTTCTCATCAGACCCTCTTGTAAACATCCTCCTGGGTGAAGCAAGCCTGAAGGAGCACTTATTAGAAACACCTGTGCCAGACAGCAGGCCTGGTGAATGACAGCTTGCAGACCCACAATGGGCTCCCCGCCAATTCAGGCTGGTCAAATGGGTAGGATGGGCAGGCAATGGGGGTGAGGTTTGGATGGGGAGCTGTCTCTTCCCCTCCGACACCTCCCCATTAATTCTCCATGTGGTCAGTAAGCTGCTGAGGCAGGGTCCTTCCTGTCCTGGTGGGAGAGACCCAGAGGTCCCAGAGAGCCCCAGGTCCATTCATCACCTCTTAGCATTAACACAATTCTTGCCCAGCATGGTGGCATACGACTGTAATCTTAGCACTGGAGATGTACAGAAATGAAGAATAAAAAGTTCAAGGTCATCCTTAGTGACATAGTTCAAAAACAATTTATGCCGTGCTTTGAAAACCCAAAATATTAACAACAATAATAACAACAATAATAATAGCAACAACAACAACAACCAATTAAACAAACAATACCACTGCTAATGTACAACAAATACCACCGCCACCATCATCACCATCACCACCACCAACAGTACTAGGTTCCTTATTCAGTTCCTCCAATTCCTTTGTTTTCACAGGGACACCTAGCCATGCGGCCATATTCAATTTCTTGCTGTTTTTAGTAATTAAGATTCAATTATTTTATTATTTTATGTGTAGGAAT
Source organism: Mus minutoides (assembly GCA_902729485.2). Lineage (NCBI taxonomy): Eukaryota > Metazoa > Chordata > Mammalia > Rodentia > Muridae > Mus > Mus minutoides. The sequence continues at coordinate 56,501 of LR754008.1, forward strand.
GTTTTGTGTATGTGTGTGTGTGTGTGTGTGTGTGTGTGTGTATGTGTGTGTGCACTGCTTTCGTGCCTCATGCCTACAGAGATCAGAAGAGGGCATCAGATTCTCTGGGAGCAGAGCCATAGACAGTTATAAGTTACCATATAGGTACTGGCAATCATCCTTGGGTCCTCTGCAACAGTGACAGTGCTCGTAACAGCTAGTCATCTCTCCAGACCCCTTATTGGTGTAAATGACTGGGGGAGGGATCTTCAAGGTTTTCAGCAGTGGGCAGGTTTCAGGGGCAATATCGAGGACATCTCGGGCTATAAGTAGCCTTGACTTACTAGTAAGTCCCAGAAAATCATGACACGCTGTCCAAGGACTAAAACTTCTGTGATATCATCCCTGCTTCATCAAACACCATAGCTGTAGATTGGAATACACCAGGAGGGGAGGAGGGAGGGAAGAGCTACCAACTGGACTCTGAAATGCTAACACACCAACTCTTGTGCTATGGATGCTCTGCTGCTGGTGTGTGTGTGTGTGCACTGTGTGGGCGCACACGTGTGCAGGCTTATGTGAAGGCCAGCATTTGACCTCAAGTGCCTTCTTCAGTTCCCACATTAGCTTTTGAGACAGGGTCTCTCACCAAACCTGAAGCTCCCTGATTTGACTAGACTGGCTGACCAAGAAGACACAGGGGTCCCCTTGTCTCTATCTCCTCAGTGCTAGAATTAGAAAGGAGTGCTGGATTGCTGGGGATTTAAACCCAGGTCCTCACCCTTGTGTAGCAGACACTTTATTCATTAATCATGGAGTCATCTCCCTGGCTCCTGCTGCTGCTGCTGGTCTTTTGTTTGTTTGTTTTATTTTTATTTTATGTGTACTGGCATTTTGCCTGCATGTATGTCTGTGCACCACAGGACTGCAGTATCTACAAAGGCCAGAAGAAAACACTAGAGTCCCTAGAACTGGCATTACAGATAGTTAGCTGCCATGTGGATGCTGGGAATCAAACCTTGTCCTCTGGGAGAGCACAGCCATTCTTCAGCCCCTACTTCTGGCCTTTGATTTTGATAGATTCTATTCGTGTTCCCCAGTCCCCACAACCACCATCTGGGTTCTCCTGAACAAGCTCTGAACCCTTTCTGGCTCACATGAGCGGAACCCCTCTATTTGTGAGCAGTGGTGCCAGGTTAAGCCAGGTACTGCCCCGGGTCATCTTTGAACCCATAGTGGAGCCTAGAAAGGAACTTTCTTTCTGTTCCTGGGTGGGCCATCCCATGGTAGCACTTTGTTCTTAAGAGAGCATTGCAAAAGGCTGTCTCGGAGCCTGCCTCAAACAGGCCAAGTTCATCCCAGCCCCAATGTTAGTGTAGGACAGAGGTAATAGATTTGGAGGCAGCTGGAAGGCAGCTTCAGGGGTGAGCTGAGCAGAAGGAGAAAACACAGGACTTCTTGAAATAAATCAGTGAAATCTCAATTCCGATAAATCCAGTTTCAGAAAAAAAAGAAAGAAAGAAAGAAAACAGCAACTGGTAGAAAAAGAAAATGTAATTTATGCCCATTGAAAGGAGGCCAGGTTTAGATTGATGAAGTCTCCTGTTTACGTAATAAATCCATTTCCATTCATGTCACCAATATATTTATCCACACATCCTGGTCCAAGTCAAATCTTCATTATTTTATTATTCAACAGGGGGCAGAGGGGAGGGCAGGGGGACAGAGTTCTGTGTCGAATTAATAAAGTCTCACTCTCTCCCCCAGATGTCTCCTCACACAGGGACGATTTATTCCTAAGAAGGACAGAGAGGAACTGGGTGCAATTTATGTGCTTTGAAAGAGACCCAAACGTAATTAGGCAAAGTCTCAAGTTCAGGGAGAAATAAATCCCAGAGAAAGTAGCCGGGGGTAAAATTTACGTTCTCTGAAAGTCTGGAAGCCTCTCCCATACCCTCTCGGCCCCTCCCCCAGGCCACCGTGCTTGGTCCTCCAAGCCCGCCAGGCCTAGGTGTAGTCTCCCACCCCCTCAGCTTGCAGAAGGCCTATTGTGTTCTCTGGGAGGGGTGTTCCCCAGAGAGGTGCCGGCTCTTCTCCTGAATGTCTTCCCAAGCACATCACTGTTCTCAGGAGAATGGGACAACTCAGGTCCTCTGAGGGGTTAGGAGTGGCAGATGACAAGACAGCCTAGATGTGTACCCAGAAAAATGACCTTTCCCTGGGTCCCCCTTCATCTTCCACAGCCAGCCATGGAAGAAGGTTCTGGAGCAAGGATCAACCAGGCCTCAGAGTCCAGGAGAGCCTTCCTTTCTCTCCTACAGTCAAGTGGTGCTCTCTTGGGAGTGAGGGAATGGCAGCAAGCTGGGCACTGAGTTGTCGGGCAAGTGTCAATCGGCATTTCTGAATCTACACATTTGGAGACCCCAGAGTGGCTAGAGTGGGGAACATGGCCGAAGGGGACTACGCTAATGTGGAGGGAGACCTGTGAGTGGGTAGAAGAATAGAACATTTTACCCCCTTCTGGATATAAGAGAATTGTTGAAGAGGGGCTCCCTAAAGGAGTGTTCATCTACCTGAGGCTCTTTTCTATCTCCCAACTATACACCTTGGAGGGTAGCTGATTATTTGTGGGGTGTTTGTAGGAGTTTTCTCTGTGTGCAAGTTCCCCACAGAGCCTAGCAAGCAGCAGCATCCCGCCCTATGTAAAGGATCATATCTCTCTGAGGGAACTTCTCTCCAGCCCAGTTGTTCCAGGAAACGGGCCCATGATTCCTCTCTCAGTAAACAGACTCCCTGTAATCAGGCAAGAAGTACCCCAGGAAGGACCTAAACCTAGATGGTGTTTGGCTAGTTCTAGACTCTGGCCTCAGAAATCAAGGACGGATGTGTCAAGATTAATGAAATGTTGAATAAACTAGCAGCATATCTATCGAAGAGTGAGCGGGCAGAAAGGAGTTGAGCAGTACCCAGGTTTCTGGTTTGATCAGCTAAGCCACTCATGGGCCATTTGCTGCAGTGGGGTACACTGTAGGGCAAAGAGTTAAGGGGGCACCAAAGATGAGTTTCCCTGAAAAGTAGGTTTAGGGGAAGAGCAAGGATTTGACGAGTTCTGTGAGTTGACTGAGACTATGCTATAGCTTCTGGGGGTAGGGTGAGGGGAGTGTCTAGTGGGGACCAAGTTGACCAGCAGACAAAGGTGTAGAGCAATGAGCAAGTGGCTGGAGGCTGAGCCTGGTCAGGATGGCAGGACACAGAGCCTGCAAGGGATGGGGAAAGACATACCCAGGGGAGTGAGAGAACATGGCGGGAGGGGAGTTCGGATCCACCAGTGTCTACTGTTGAGAGAGAAAAGGCAATGAAGAATGAAGACTAGGGGACTAAGGAGATGGCTCAGTTGGCAAAGTGCTTGCCCCAGAACCCATGTTGCATGCTTCTAACATTTGTAGAGGTGGAGACAGGCAGATCCCTGGGACTTGTTGGCCAGCTAGCTTAGCCAATTGATGAGCTCCATCTCCAAAAGCAAGATTAACAGCTCCTAAGGCTGACCTCTGACCTCCATATACATGCACACACAGACATGTGCACTCTCATCCACCTGTACATGTGCACACATGGGCAAGCACTCCCTTAGACCTTGGGGGAGCTGCAAGGTCAGATGTAGGACCCACCTCTCTTTCCAAGCCAAATACCTGGAGTCAAGTTCTTGTTGCCACTGGCTATCAAGGTGACCTGCTAAAACCTTGGCATCTCCAGCACTGATGGACAGTGTCAGGTCTCTAGTTGTCCCTGGTTGGGCCACTTTCAGCCTTCTTCCTTCGCTGTTGGTTGAGAGAGTCTTGTAGTCCCAGCTATAGAAGCCACAGCGCTTTCTAAGCCTAACTCATCCCCAACAGCCACACAGATACATAGAGAGCTGGAAGGGAGGTATTGCTGACACCTGTCTCGAAAAAGTTCCAGCTTGGGGCCCTCTCTGGCATGCTGACTCCAGAAGGCAATCTGCAGGGACCTCACCTCTGAGAGACTCATCAATATAGCAGGGGGGCTCGTCTGATGCAACTTACAGCTCATTACTCAACTGTGGGTCACAGCATATGCTGATGGGAATGGGGCTGAGGTTCAGGCAAAGCCCTGCTGCTTTTGGTGATGCAAGAGTTGTCCTGTGTGTGACACGGAGCCCTTCCACCCTCCAGCTTGCATTGTCTGGAAGTGACTTCAGGCTGAGCCTGGTGACCTAGCGGGTCTGGCCAGGTGTTTATAAGAATTCTAGAGGGAGTGAGGAGGGACCTGAGGGCCTGAGGTAGAGATTGTGTGCCGGAGCTGTTACCTCTGGGGTGTGGTTCTTTCTCTGGAATCGCGTTACTCCTATGGGGACTGTTGGATCTCACTCTGATTTCCCTGATCTAGACAGCAGAGACTCTGGCTATAACTCAATGCTTTTTACAAGCTTCTCTGGGAAGCCAAGACTCTGCTGGCAAGCAGAACAGGGCAGCCCAGAGGAGCTCAGCAAAGCAGGACACACGGGTGCCAGGACACTTTCCATCTCTGTCACTCAACAAGCCACTTGCTTCTCACAAAAGCCCAGACACCTGAAGCCACCCTAGGAGAGTGGTGCTTTCAGGATGGGATGGTTGTGAATAAAGAATCTACTGTGCCTGACCCAGGCTTTGTGAGGGGATGGAGTGAAGTTAGTGGAGGCCGCTCCCAGCCAGTCTCTGCCCATTCTCTTCTGCACTTGCCCTAGGAGGCCCTTGTAGAGACAGAGAAGGCAGAGCAGAACCAGGACAGGCTGAGATAAGGAAGCAGCTAAGGCAGGGTGGGCTTTCTGTGATGTCTCTACTTAGGTCTGCCATTACAGAGTACAGGGAATCTTGGTGCTATGAGGGCAAAAGACTGGAAGTCTGACTTTTTCATTTCCTTCATTGATTGGTACTTACTCTTGATGCAATAGTCTGTGTGAAGTGACCCTAGAAATCCAAGAGCAGACTTCCAAGCTACACGCTCTTCAGAACGAAGCTCTTGGGAACTGGAGGATGGAAGCACAGCACCAGCAAAGGGCACATGTGTGATACCCGATAGCATCTTTTATAGCAGCCCAGGCCGCTGGTTCAGGATTATCCCTTGGCTTTCAGAGTGCTGAAGCCTTTGCCCTGAGTGTTAGGCAATGCTTCCTACAAACTGTCTGCTGGACGGACCCCACAGGACTGATCTGACGCCAGTGAAGGGTCAGCTTGTCTGCTCTGTAAGAATTAGATGAGCAGATTTGTTGCCTTCATACTGAGCATCTGCTTCTAGAAACATCTCTTTTTAGATGTTGATGAATAGTTCCTCCCACTGATTCCTGTCACCCTATTCTACCCAACAGGGGAAAAAAAAAAACAAAAAAGTTGACTGTTATCCATTTTCACTCATCCCAATGTGAAACATGATGCCCTAGTCTTGGCCTCCCAGGCAGGAACCTATCTGGATCCACTATAGGGTTTGAATGTGACTTGGGTTTGTCCTGAGAAGCTTGGTGGCCACCCCATCACTCTAGAAATCAGAGTTCCTTTTTAAAATGGATCAACAAGTCTTGACTCCTAAGTCCTCCTTTGTGCTTTGGGACATGAGATGTCTGGTTATGCTGTGACATTTTTTTACCATGATGTGTCAAGAATTCATTTCTCTGGGGACACAAGCTTTTCTTATGATCTATCAAAGCTATGCACTGGGGCCAGGTCATAACCCTTCAGAACTGAAGTAAATGAACTTGGAACCTGAAGCTGAACTTTCACCGAGAAGTATATATGAGGGGACTCTGTGTTCTCATTGTCCCGTTTTTTTCATTCATTCATTTATTTATTTATTTTAGTTTTTGGCTGTTGGGAGGCTCCCATCAAATATTTTGGAAGCAGTCATCAAGACTAGTTTGTGTCTATATGCATTTTTTTGGTATCCCCCAACACACACACACATACGCGCACACACATGACATTTTAGCTTTTCCCTCATACCACTGAACCAGACCCTGTTCTTGGCGAACACCTTCATTTTTATGGCTAGGCAGCAACTGCTTCGCCCATGTCCCCAGCAGAGCTCATGGCTATGCCTTAAAATAACGAGCAGACGTTTTACTATGGTCATGTGCTTGAAGTTGTAACCTATACTGTCTTTTTCTCAGCTCTGTTTGAAAGTTCAGGTTATAGTAATAGTCACTGTGGAGTAGTGGCTTCCCCTTTCTGTTAAGACATTCCTCCCCAAATCAGAGAAGGTTGCCCTGAGCCATCTGAGAGCTCAGAAAGAGGCCATGTAGCTTTGAACTCATTGACATGTCTTTTGGTCCTCAGCTTCAATTTCATCCTTGTAATCAGCAGGGAGCTTCGTGACTTGCTTGTGCATGGAATCGGCCAGTCATTTGGGGGGAGTTGCCATTTATGGCAGTACCTATTGCGCTCAGGAACAATCCACAGAAGGAAACCGTCTCTGGTTTCATAACTACTGACATACTTTTTTATTGCCTTGGTTTTGAGGGTTCTGAAAGAAGCTTTAGGTTTCTCTATTATCTCGGACCTCCGTTGAGGCAGAGTATCATGGCAGCAGGTATGTGGGCATAAAAGAAGCCCTTCTCTTATAGTGACTAATAAACTTTAGAGAGGTGGAGCACAGGGAAGGAGCTGAGGACAAGATATGTTTTTCAGAGGCCTAACTTCAGTGACCTTCTCACTCATCTCTGAGCCAATAATACCACCACCATCATACATGGGTGAAGTCAGAGTCTTCACGTTCCAATTACTTCTCAAAAGCCCACTTTTAAATACTGCACCAGGGACCAATATTTTGGAAGGAGACACATGGTATCTAAGTCATAGCATCCTCTTTGTCTAAGTGCCCCGGAAGCTCAGAGCCAAGCTAACCTATTTTCATCAAAGTGTACAAACATGAACATGTCCACAGCCTAGCCTAGTGGATAGAATTCTCATCTTCAGACTTATTGGTTATTATTAAGTTACTGTTCGTGGAAGTTGCAGTGATTTCTATTTCCATCAGGTGATCCAGAGTTCATGCTTCTGCCTTCAGTCCTTAATAGGGGGGAGTGGTGTGCTTGGTAATAATAACCTCTTCTGCTAAATTGAGGGATTTGAAGTGTCTCGCCATTTGTTAAGTTTGCATTTCCTCATCACTAAGAGCCTCCTTTTGGGTCTTTGCTGACCCTGTAACTTACCTGTTCAGAGCCCTTTCTCTTTTCCTTACTTTTTATTTTTGACATCTGCATGATTGGCAAGACCTCCAGTCTGCTTCCTTTCTGCTGCTGACTTCCTGGGACTTCCCAGATCTGCTCAGCCCCATCTTGATTTCTTTAGGCATCTATTGGTATGCATTCATGCAAATTTGCCAGAGAGCCTAAGGGTTGTATTAATCAGGGGCGGCTGACTCTGATAAACAAGCCCAGATTGAACTGGCTTAACAGAAATGAGCAATTCAAATGCCTGCTTTGCTGGTTGGTGACTCTTCCTAGCAGCCCCGTGGGTCACAGAATTCCCAGCTAGCCCTTGCATCCAGCTGGGGGAGGTTCTCAGGCACAGGCCTCAGGACCTCAGCACTCTTGCCCATTTCCCTGGGCTGTGACTTAGTCACCTAGTCCCATGTCCCTCCAAGAGAAGCTGGAGATGCCTTGCTCCGGAGTCAGAGGAAGTGAGGACTGGACTCTCAGAAGCTCTGCCTGATGTGGCTGTCAACTCTTCCTATGCTGCCTGTGGTGACTGCGAGGTCTGCAGTCCTGGTGGGGTTTTTTTGTTTGTTTGTTTTGTTTTTTCTGTCCTGGTGTCACTTCAGTAAAGGTGAACACATTCAAATGTGGTAAGACTGGCAGGAGGAGCTGGCCCAAAGCTCAGAGCTCCCTCAGCACTGCCTCAGACAGGAATCACTTAGACTTATATAACTAGGCACCTTTGCTGGACAGAGAGAAAGGAAGGCCAGAAAAAAACACAGTGGCTTCCATTGCTGGGTAGAGGCAATTCAGTCTAAGAAAAACAGTATCAGAGGTGCCCAGGCTTGCAGGAGTGAAACGGGCTTGAAAACAAGGGAGTGAGGGGAAAGCTGTCTTCTCTGTGAAGGAGGGCTTAGGCAAGTGGCTGTGCCAAAGGAAGAGTGTCCAGGACTTTTGAGAGTTGTCACCACAGTTGTCCCCTTCCCGAACCAGGCAGGAGCAAACAGAAACAGATGCTGGTCCTGTCCTTGTGGGGTTTACTGCCTGGAAGGGCAGACAGGCCTCATCTCATCATGGTTAGGCCTTGTTATCAAATGTGAGGAGAGCAGAGGGCAGAGGGCAAGGCCCATGCACAGAAGCGTGAGAGGAGCATGCACACTGGGCCACAGGGGCTAAGCAGAGGGCAGCAGGGGAGGGGCAACACCTGAAGGAATTTGCAGGTCACAGTGCCTGGAGATTAGGCACTTAAGGTTGGCCCTACAGCACTTCAGTTGGTTCAGTTAGCAATAAGGACTTGAGTTTAATCCCTAGCACTCCATAAAAAAGTGGGATATAGTGGCAGGCATTTGCCATCTCAGTGTGGTACGGTGGCAGAGACAGGAGGATATCAGGGGTTTATTGGCTGGCCAGCTTAGCCTAATTGAAAAGCCCCAGTCCTCATAAGAGATCTTGCTTCAAATAATAAGATTTATGGTTTCTGTAGAATGACAAAGTTAGTACACGTGTGCACACATGAGCGGGCGTACACACACACACACACACACACACACACACACGCACACACACACGCACGCCAAGCCTCTGCTCAGCATCATATCACTCATTTCCCACAACCTGGTCATAGCCAAAGAGGAAATCTAAGCGGGAAGCTGTTGTAGTAAATATTTAAAATAATCCCAGCCTGGGGCTTCTACCCGGTCTTGGTCATTAAATATTTAAATATTTATTACGACACGAAGCTAGGTAAGAAGTGTCCAGGACCTCAGCCAGAGAATGGCCCTCCCGCAGGAAGTGGGTAGGGTCTTTGGGGGACAAAAGTCACCTGTATGTTTGAAGTACATCATCCAGTTTCCTCCCCTGCCTAGACCTGGAGCGAGGTCCAGTGTGCCAGTGTGCCTCTAGGGCCAGGACCTGGGGAGAAGACTTTGTGCCCACTCTTCTGTTTTTCATTCACCTAGGGAACAGGCCTCTGGAGATGAATGAGACGGCAAGGCTTTGAGAGTTTAAAAAAAGGCCTGGGTTCAAAATCAGCTCTATCTTCTCCCAGTGTATGAGCTGCTGGAAGCTGCTGCCATTTCTGGTCTTACATTCCCCAGTCACCTGATGAGCAAAACAACATTCATGTCTGCACTGTACAAAGCCAAATGAGGACCCTGGGTGCAGGAGTCTTACACAGTCACCCAGACCTTGTAGGGATGGGGCGGTGGCAGGCTGCATGTTTAAAGTCATAGTTATCTGTGAGATTTCTGAGAAGATAGGTCTTTCCAGGTTGTTTTCAGAAGCTGAGGACTCTGATTTCTCCATGAGTGTACAGCCCTCCTACTCTTCCTTGCAGCCTCTGGGGACTGAGTCACAGTAGCCAGCTGTCCTGGCTCTCCAGTTACCGTTACCTATAGGAGCTTTGTTAAGTCCCATTCTTGCTCACATCCTGTGATGACCTCCTTCCAACCTTTCATATCCCTGCCTTTCCTCTAGCAGGAATCTCTTCTCTGTTATAGCTACCCTCTAGGCTCGGAGCACTCAACCCCTATGACATAGGCCAGCCCACACCTGCATGAGACCTTCCCAAGGCTATCCCCTTATCCAGTGCTCCTGAGTGACCCCTGCCTCCCCCAGGACCCTTGCTTTTCTCCTTAGTAACTTTTCTGTCTGCTGGGGCACCCAGTCAAGACACCAGCTGAAGACTCCTGTTGGGCAGAGGAAAGAGCTCCCTTGGTAAAAGCACTTGTTCTCCAAGCAGGAAAATCTGGGTGTGATCCCTAGCACCTGTGGCAAAAGGAAGACAGACACGGTGGCGTGCACGTATCAACCCAGAACTGGGAAGGCAGAGACAAGAAGATCCTCAGGTCTCATTGACCAGCCCGCCTAGGTAAATCAGGAAGTATCAGGCCAGCAAGAGACCCCACCTCAGAAGGCAGGGTGGATGGCTCCTGAAGTTTGACGCCAGAAATTGACCTCTGACCTCCACATGCACATGCTCTATATACTTTTATGTATGTACACATGCATGCTCTCTCTCTCTCTCTCTCTCTCTCTCTCTCTCTCTCTCTCTCTCTCACACACACACACACACACACACACATTCAAACAGAGACAGAGAGAGACAGAGAAATAGAGAAACAGAGACTGCTTTTGCTAAGAACCAGGCTCTGGGCTGGAGCTGGGGCCTGCTAGAGAGGCCCTCTCTAGCATGCACACTGAGATGGCCGAGCCAAGAACAGCTTCATCCCATCCTGTCCTGAACCAGCTTGTGTTAGCTCAGGATGGGAAGAGCATTGAGGGGAAGCTTGAATACCCAGTGACAGCCAGGCTGCAGTCCCCCTCTGCAGCCACTAGGCCATGCTGCTCTCCTGGGCTGTGGCCAGCAGCTCTTCCTGCAGGAGGTGGCAATACCAGCCAAGCCTCTAGAGTGGGGAAGAGCCTGGAGGACAGCAGAGCAGGAGGAGACCACAGAAAACTACAAGTCCTGTGCCTCCAAGACTCCCCAGGAAGATGCTGCTATCCTATGACAGAAATATGGGCTGAAATTCACAAGGTCTAGCATAGAGATTCCAGAGACAGGGCAGACAGTCCCTGGGGATCCCAGTAGATTTCTGTCCCCACCCTGATTCCATTCCCTGCTTCTTCCCTGGCCTGAGGTGGTAGGAAGTCATTTTCCTAGTTGCCAGGGTGCCTGGCAGTCTACAACTCCTTGGCAACCCCAAGAGCCTGGCTTCTACCTACTGACCTTGGACCTCTTCTCTCCTACCCGCCTGCCAGAGCTTACCAAGGTGTCTGCTCTGCTCTAGGCAGAAGCTTAGAAGGGTGCATAAGACACCTTCTACCTTCAGCCTTGGAGTCCAGATCTTCTGCAGCCAGAACACTGGGCAGGAGAGACAAAGGCTGGTAGAAGGAGCGAGACTGTCTCTCTGCATTAGGAGGAGCTCATGAGGCCATGCCTAGTCCTGGGGAGGTTAGACACATTTAGCTAGTGGCAGACTCCAGGCCTTTGATTCTCTATGAAAACTATGAATGGATCTGAATTGCCTTGGAGGAGATAGACAGAGGCCAGGAATGGTTTGGTTTCAACAACATAAAATTTTATGTTCCTTAAACACACCAAATCACCCTAGATGGCCATTAAGACATCACGGCCAAGGGAACGTTCTGGCTGTTTCCTAGATAAGGTCAGGGTTCACCTGTGAGTGACAAGCTGACTGCTCCCAAGCAGGCTGGTGTTGTGCAAGGGCACGGCGATCGCTGCCATCTGGAACACACTATGCCCCACCCCGGAGGCTGACAGGTCTGGTGTGGTTATCTGTCTCACCAGGAGTTTGCTTAGCACAAGTTCCATCCGCAGGGCCCGGGTCCTCTCCAGCCTTGTAAAACCATCACAAATTCACAATTAGATGTGTCTGAGGGAACGAGGGCCTCTCCCTCTTCTTCTAAAGCTGATTCCATTGTGTGATGCTGACCCCCTCCCCCCCACCACCTCCCCAGGTAGAGCTTCAATTCCACAGAGACATAGACTGTGTCTTCTGTTTCATCAGTTCAGCAATTATTGACTGACCACCTGCCATGGGCTCTACCTGCTGCTTCAGAGAACAGAAAACCTGGCAGGAACGTGGTTTTCACCCTCAAGAAAGATGCTATAGTCCATGGCTTGTGGATCCATTGGTAGTTGATGCTATTTTAGATGCTAACTATTTTGAAAGCCACAGTGTTCCTGAGAAAGGAGCAGAGCTACTTTTGGTCCCATTTGTCAGGTGAACAAACTGAGGTCCAGCAAGGATGACTACTTCTCTCCAAGCCATGCAGTACATTCAGGGCGGATCTTAGCAAGAATCTCTTGTCTCTGTATGCTCTGTAGTCCCCTCTGTCAGCTTGGACCATAGGAGCTGTTCTTGTTTCTTCTATTTTGGCTCCATGAACAGCCACAGATGACCCATCTACCCCCATGCATCTGGCTTAACCAGAGCGTCACAGCACCAGCGGCTGTACTCTGTCACTAGAGATGCATCTAAGAAAATCCTGGATGCAAGAAAAGAAAGATCTGAAAAGCTTTAGTCTTTGGTCTTAGCCAAATACTCTCTAGGAAGATGGCTTTCACTGACAAGAAGCAAATCCCACTTTGTGCGGTGCCTTGAAGGTTCTGCCAAGCTCAGTGGATGGAGGTCTGTGTTCACTAGAAGAGACCAATATTCAATAGGGGGCTGTATAAAATAGAGGGGAGTGTCTATGTTCAGCAGTGGGGTGGGGGGGTCTGTATTTAATGGAGGGAGTCAGTGGATGGATCTATGTTCAGTGGAGGGGGATCTATATCCAGTGCAGGGGGTGTCTGCATCCAGCGAGGGCAGGCCCTGTGTTCAGTGGAGGGGGTCTGTGTTCAAAGAGGAGGTGTATGTGGTTAGTGGAGGGGCCTGTATTCAGCATCAAAGAGCTCTGTGCTCAGTTGAAGGCTCGGTGAGGGACCTAGCTTACTGGTTTAGAGGCAACCATTTTCCAGTGATGGCTCCACATCACCCTTTGAGCTCCTTGAGGATGCCATGTTCCCTTCTCAGAAGTTAGTCAGCAGACAACTGGTTTTGTGTCTGAATACACAGCCTTTTATGTCTAAGCCAGGGGGCAAGAATGAGTTTTCTGTGCTAGGGAGAGAATTCTGAGGGAAAGAAAAAAGGAAGCCAAATGACCTAAACCAGATGCGGGCTCTGGGCAGCTTTGCTTTAACGGTGCCTGCCCACTGGAGATGTGCTCCTTGGATGACACGGGGTCTCCTGAAGACATTTCATAGATGTGGAAGACTTGGCTGCAGACAGGGAGGGAGGGTGAGAAGAAGGCAGATGCTGCCACCTGGCCTGGGCGAAGTAAGCAATAAACTTAGAGAGCCAGAGACCCGGTGGGCAGACACAGCTTCTGGGGATGAAGTAGTGAGAGTCATACCCACTGGATGGGGCTCATGGTGACAGTCTGGATAGGGGAGAAATGACACTTTTTGTCTTGACAGGAAACAGAGATGTCAAAGCTGGGATTAGGGATCAGGAGCAACAAAATGGGGCTGCTTAGGAGTGTGTGTTAGTGTGTGTGTGTGTGTGTGTGTGTGTGTGTGTGTGTGTGTACATTAATGTGTATGTGGGGGGTGATATGTAGGGTGTTATGTATGGAGTATGATGTATGTATATAAGCATGTCTTTGAGATGGGATGTATGTGTGTGTGGTGTGATATATGCCTGTACATTGGTGTGTATGTGTGTGGTGTGATGTGTGTATACATACATGAATATGTTTGGGGTGTGCTGTGTGTGTGTGTGTGTGTGTGTGTGTATGTGTGAGTGTGTGTGTGTGGTCACACTCACATCATATGGCAGTAAGATGCAACTACTGGCTTTGCTTACAGTTCCCACTATTTGTCCTCAAATAAATCACCACAGCTTTCTACAACTCTCTTTTTCTACCTCGAGAGTAAGCCCCATCAGATTCCTCTCCCCATATTTTCTACCCAGTCACACTCAACCCCTGCGCCACACACACCAAGGCCCTGTCTTCTCCAGGAAGATCCTTGCTTGCCACCACCTTTCCCTCCTGTGCCTTTGGCTTTCCACTGGTGAGGAAGGTTGGACTCACAGGCTCCTCTCACAGAGACTCTCCTCATGTAACTGGGCCACAGAAGGCACTCGGAGGGGGGGGGGAGGCTAGGTTCTGCAGCATGGACTTGACTCACAGCAGAGGTAAGAGAAGCAAGAGTGGGTGGCAAGGGATGGGGAGGCCATGTGCTCCTAACTGCTATGCTAAAAGTGGAAAGTGGGCTGGCAGCCACGGAAGTTTGGCCTTCTTCCTTCCCTCACCATCTGCCTTGCAAGGAAGAGAGCAAGAAGAGGCCACTTCACGCTCCTCACTTGCTGAAGTCCTGGCTTGGCACAGCCAGGGACAGAGTAAGGGAACGTGGCCTGTACTATGACTTCAATATGATACATCCCCCACAGGCTCGTGAGTAGATTGCTTGGCTCCCAGCTGGTGTGTTATTTTGGGAAGTTCTGTAAACTCTAGGAAGTTGGACCTATTTAGAGGAAGTAGGTCACAGGGCAGTCCTTTGAAAGTCACACCTGGTCACCACTTTCTTCCTTACAGTTTCTGCCATGATGTAATCAGCTTCTCACAATTCCCTCCTGTCACCATGACTTCTGCCCAGCTCCATGGAACCAAGCAACCATAGACCTAAGCCATCTAAAACCAGGAGCCAGAATCAATAATCCCTTCCTTAAGCCATTGCTCTCTGGTATTTTGATCATAACAACCCAGAAGTCATCAATACAGGCCATAAGTCCCTCACCTTATCCCAGTGAGTGGTTCCTCCAGCCATCTTGGTTATTCAGGTTGTGTTTACTTACCTGTCAGGGGCACAGTGGTGTCAGGACATGATGTCAGGAATGGTTGGTTACTAGAGATCACGCTAACACAGGAGGGACCCAGAAGGAAGAGTCACCTGCCCCGCAGCAGATCAGAAGCAGGGGCAGGATTATTAAGTAAGAGGATGCCCTGGTTTTAGCCCTTCCTGGTAGAAGACACAGATGACTCTGAGCTCTGAGTGAGTACGGATTCCTTGATTCCTTGCTGTCTCCTGGAGGGAGCTGAAGTTCTCCTGCTGTGGTAGGTTATCAGAAAAGTTCAGGGGGGAGGTAGGGGCTGTCATCAATGTGAGCGCTCAGTCCCCTGGTGCTTTTCAGCACAGTCTAGAGAGCCCAGCATGGAAGTCATCCAGAGTGCCTTTATCTCGGAGAGCTGGGAGGGAGACCAGCAACGCCTTTTCATCAGGAGGAGGGAACAGAGAAGAAAAGAAAGTGATGTTCAAGTTCATGTTTGCCCAGGATCTTTGTGTAAGAGGATTGCTAGGCAGTGCCGGGGAAAGGAGAGGCCACTTGGATGTCAGTATCTCAGTAAATCTGTTGAATCCCCCAAGAACCAGCTTTATTTCAAGTGTCAGCTGCTTAAGGGTCACTCACAACGATGCTCAATTGTATGCGGTTAATAGGAGGCGCAGAGACCGACGTTCTGGCCCCTATCTCCCTACTCTCACCTGTCTCCCTGCATCTACCATGGTGTGGTATGCTCGAAGGACCAATGCTTCTGTCACTCAAAGGGTTCTGGAACAACTGTGCCAGTGAACAGCTAAACGCACATAGCACAGTCACAAGCAAAGTTCTGTTGTCACAGGTCTCGTGGGTGAGACTAGGGTGGGAGTGGGGATTTTGGAACAAAAAGACTTGCTGGCACCTCTAAAATTACACTCCAAAGAGAAGAAGTTGGAAGAAAGCTCGGGGAGGATAGGAGGGTATATAGCCTTGTATGCGTCCAATCTGGAGGTCAGTCTGGAAGCTCCTCACTAGTGTGCACCCCGTTACTGCCCCCCTTCTGCCTCCATTTCCCCTCTGTACATCAACAGGGTCAAGAGGACATTCCCCCCACCCAGGTCAGCCCCTGCCCAGAGCTAAGAGTCTGGGATTCTCTTTAAGATTGCTCAGTCCATCTGTTTCCCATTGAGGAGACTGCGTTTTCTCAAGTGCAGCCTCCCCCTCCTCTGCAATCCACAGATTCCCACCATGTGACCTCTCTTCTCCCAATGGTGTGCTGTTTTATGGCTTGTTGTTCTGTGTGCGTGATTTGAGTTTGGGGACTTTTTTTTTTCTTCATCCCCCCCACACAGATTTCCCCTCCCTCTTCCAGAAAACATAGAGTCTGAACTTTTCGCTGCCAGAAACCCACAGGAGGACGGTGCTGAGGACAAGGGGCAGAGGGAGATGGATGTCTGCACTGTCTCCCACCGCTGGTCTCCCGGCTTCTACATCTGTCTCTTCCCTGCTTGAAGTGCTGGACCCGATGGCCCTGCACATGAATCAGTGGGATCTGAGGCCAGAAGGGAGGCTGGGGAGAAAGACCCAACTCGGTTCAACAGTTCAACTGGCTTTTATTGAGCCACCAGGGCCTGTGTGCTGGGGCTGCTGCAGGGGGGAGGTCTGGCTGAAGCAGACTGCCTGGGAGGGTTAGGCTCTCAGGCAGAGAAGCCAGGCTGAGGCCGAATGCTTGCAGAGGGATGCTCAGATGGAAGATGGTAACACCTCTGGCCAGGGAGGCCATAGACCAGGCTTTCTTGAAGATGAGATCCTCAGTCATTCACTTAGCCACTCCGTAGTTGCACACTGGGTTTCTTCTAGGAGTCAGGCCCTGTGATCCTTAATGCACAGGGTTTAGGAAGAGGACACCAAACAGAAACATGGGTACATATATGTGTATGTGCACACACATACTTTGAAGGCACAAAAATTCTAAGAGCCCACTCTACAGAGGTTTCATGTGAACTAGCTAATCCTTAAGGAAGTGACATTTAAGCAAGGCAGAAAGAGCAAGAACACACAGAGGGTGACCCTGGGGACCAGGAGCATGCATTGCGAAGGTGCTGAGACCTGCAAAGGCTTTGCACCTCCAGGCAACTGCGGGGAGGTGGGGGGGGGGCTGTAAGTAGGAGTCAAAATGAGCGAATGAGCAGGAAGAGGAGACACTGGGGGAGGGGGAAGATCACTAGCCAGGTGAGGCAGGACTCAGCCTAAAGTCAGAGACAGGGGTCATTTTGAGGTTAAGATGAAGGGTCATCTGTAGCCACGCTTAGTGTTCAGGCACTGGAGTGAGAGGCTGGGTCAGGCTGTGGCCAGGGCTAGGTCTCTAGTGCCAGAATTAAGTATTGGTTCATGGCCAGGGTTAGAGTCAGTTTGAGGACAAGTGCAGGGGTCAGTCCGGGGACAGTGTTAGGATCGGTCACTCATTAAACATTCAGTGAGCATCTCCAAGGCCCCCCGGGCGGACAGTGATGATCTCCAAAGCATTTTGCCCTCCCAAATGTGGAGTTGAATGGAAAAGTAATCCTTAAGGAACCGCCTGCTGGTTCACTAATTCCCATTGTGTGATGTGGGGAGAGTGTCAGGCTCACTGAGGCCTCAGAGCTTGGTTACAGAGCACAGACACACTGCAAAGGATACCACCACCTCCCAGGGTAAAGCAACCACCTCTGGTGCTCCCAGGTCCTGTGGGCTGGGAGTTAGAAAGAACACACCAGGACTGTACCACACTTGGGGCGCTTCAGTGGGGCAGACCCACTGGACGCAGGGGCTGGTGCCAATCTGAAGGCTCTTCATGCAAGCACATTGTCACATACCACACTCATACATGTGTGCTTTCTCCCTCCCTCTCCCCCCTCTCTCTTCTCTTCTCTTCTCTTCTCTTCTCTTCTCTTCTCTTCTCTTCTCTTCTCTTCTCTTCTCTTCTCTTCTCTTCTCTTTCTCTCACACACACTTATATACCTAGATAAACATGCATTTAAACAATTCTGTCTTTTACACACACACACACACACACACACACACACACACACCATACCTAACACACACATGCCTAACCATGTCACCAAGAGTAATAGTTTCTCCCTGTGGCTTCCTCAAGACATCTCAGCTTCAAGGCCATGAATGCTCACACAAGAGTACACAAGGAGGGCAGAGGTAGTTCGGTCACGGTACAGGAAGGCATGTAGATAAAAGTTTCTCAGACATCGGTGGAAATCCCAACTTCCACAGCTGTCAATAAAGAGCAATGCTAATGGCAGGGTTCCATCCGTGAGAGAGGAAAGGGAGTTTGTACCTGGAGTGTTCCCCACTCTCCCATACAGAGAAGCCAAGCCCTTGGCTAGGCAAACCCAGGCCTGTGGGATACTGGGAGATCCAGGGGAGGATTCGGGATTGAAGATGCTTCTACAGGTGAGACCCAGCACACACCCTCCTAAGCACAGTGGAGACGGCTGTCAACTCGTGGACTTCAGTTCTCATCCTTTGCTCTCAATTTCCCTCTTATTAGAGCTTAGGGGGGTCACAGGTGGTGGCCTGGGTCTGTAATTCCATCTATTCAGGAGGTAGCGGCAGAGGCAGAAAGATTCCAAGCTCCAGGTTGACTTGAGCTGCAGAGTGAGTTCGAGCCCAGCCTTGAAGGTCTAGTGAGAACCTGTCTCAGGATTTAAAAAGAAGAAAACTTGAGACTGAGCATGTATCTCAGCTGGTAGAGCACTTGTCTAGCATACGTGCAGCCCTGGGTCCTTTTCCCAACACTGCATAAACTGGGGGCAGCATCGCATGGCTCTAGTCCCAGCAAATGGGAGGTAGAAATAGGAACTTCTAATAGTTTAAGGCAATCCTGGGCTACAAAGCATGTTAGAGGCTACAGAATGTTTACATAGCGTATGGGGTTAATCCCCACTGCCTAAGTGGGGCGGGGGTGGTCAGGAAAGCTTACTCCTAACCTAAGTAGATTGGGTTAGCATAGTCCAGTTGATTTGGGGGTTCCCCAAAGCCCAAGGAACCCACAGACAGGTCTGATTTTGAGTGGATGTTGTCTTCAAAGCCTTCGATGCCTTGTAAGATGGTAACTCTAACAGTTCTGCCCTGTGTTCCATAAGAATGCCTTACCTCATGGAATCCTAAGGTTCAAATCTTTTCTCAACCCTTCCAGAGGGGGGAAGTTGGCGTAGGTGTTTTGAAAATTCGGACTGGTATTTAGGGGACTTACTATGTACAAAGACCTTCTCAAGGCACCAGATTCCAGGTGGACCTTCTCCTTCGCTCTCATGCATGGATCTTCCTCTGTTAGCTGGACTCTGTTTTTTCAAGGCAGGACTTAAACCTGGTGAGGTAGATTGAGTTATGATGCAGGCAGCCAAAAGGCATCAACGTGGAGATGGGCTTCTGGAGGCCTCAGAGAGCCTTGGTATCTGGTTTAGAAAGGTCTGCCCTCTGAATGCTATGTGCACTTTCACTGATAACCTCTGAATGACCTCTCTCTGGGTCTCAGTTTCTTGGTCTCCTTAGGTCTCCCTAGAGTCAACTCCATCTGTGCTCTGGGATCCTGGCAGCGCTGGAACAACTGGCTTCACACACTTTGGCTGTGCCTGGAGTGCTGCAGTGGCTCTGGCATGAATGACCCTCTTCCTTACAGGCCTTGGGAAACTCCCTGAACTTGGCCCCAGGGCTGGGGTCAGGCGGGACGTGTGACCCAGATGACCTCATGTTCCTGCTCCTGCAGCTGGTGACTCACCTCCGGGGTGGGAGCCGACTCAGGATCGGAGATCCAAGGCTATTTGAGAACTGGAAGCCTTGTGAAGCTCTTTCCTTTCAGAGCCCCAAGCAGACTTTGGCAGTTTTTAGCTCTCCCCTCCACAGGGCTCAGGATGATAGACTAGATAATTTCCATCAGGGCCTTCAGCCTGTCTTCTTCTAGCTTCTTCAAGCCAGAACCTCGGGGCTCAAAGACCAGCCTGGCTGTGTGTTGGTGACTAGGCTCCTCTCCTCATCTAGGCTTGTGTCCATGACTCTAATTTCACCAATCAGTAGAGATTAAGATCTCCAGTCTCTGCCAGGCACTGGCATAGCCTCATAAGAGACAGCTATATCAGGGTCCCTTCAGCAAACTCTTGCTGTCCTATGCAATAGGGTCTGAGTTTGGTGACTGATTATGGGATGGATACCTCAGTGGGGTAGTCTCTGGATGGTCCATCCTTTTGTCTTAGCTCCAAACTTTGTCTCTGTAACTCCTTTCATGGGTATTTTGTTTCCTATTCAAAGGAGGAATGAAATATCCACACGCTGGTCTTCCTTCTTGATTTTCATGTGTTTTACAAATTGTATCTTGGGTATTCTAAGTTTCTGGGCTAATATCCACTTATAAGTGGATGCTCACAGTCATCTATATGATGGAACACAGGGTCCAAAATGGAGAAGCTAGAGATAGAACCCTAAGAGCTGAAGGGGTCTGCAGCCCTATAAGAGGAACAACAATATGAACTAACCAGAACCCCCAGAGCTTGTGTCTCTAGCTGCATATGTAGCAGAAGATGGCCTAGTCAGCCATCATTGGGAGGAGAGGCCCCTTGGTATTGCAATCTTTATATGCCCCAATACAGGGGAACGCCAGGGCCAAGAAGTGTGAGTGGGTAGGCAGGGGAGCAGGGCAGGTGGAGGGGAGAGGGAACTTTTGGGATAGCATTTGAAATGTAAATTAAGAATATATCTAATTAAAAAAAAGAAAAAATAGGACAAAATTAAAAAAAAAAAAAGAAAAAAAAAGATCTCCAGTCTCTGAACCCTGTGCTCTGTCTGGGTCCTCTCCCCTTCCCAGCTAGATGTCAGTGACCTTTGCCTCACACATTTTGGCTTGACAAACCTGTGGCTCTAAGTATCTGTTTCCCAAGTTTCCCCATTTCATCAAGGCAGGGTACTCACTTCTGACCTATCATTACCATTTGGCTGGGCAGAGGGCAACAAGAGAGAACTCCTCTCAGGCACTCTCCTCCTGATGCCTGGAAGGTGAGCCAAGAGACCTCAGAGGCCTCCTGTTGCAAATAGGAGTGTAGGACCATCAGCCACATAGGACCATTTAAGACACATAAAACGAAACTGAAGATGACTCAGTCAGTATGCTGCTTGCTTTGTGAGCATGAGGACCTGAATTTAATCTCTAAAAGCCATATATCAAGAAGAAAAAATCAGGAATGGTAATGTGTACTTATGATCCCAAGGCTCAGGAGGAGGAAATAAGTGGATCTCTGGGGTCTGTTGGCTGGCCAGCCTAGCCATTTCATAAGTCCCAAGTCAATGAGAGACCCTGTCTCAATAAAAAAGAATAAAAAACATGAGCATATCTGAAGAATGGCAGCTGAAGTTGTCTTCTGCCTTTACACATGAATTCATACATCTAAGTACATCTGCACAAATACACACACAGACAGAGAGACAGAGACAGAGACACAAAGAGAAGAAATTCAAAACTCCATTCCTTAGTCACAATAGCCACAATTCAGTTTCTGGAGAGTTCTATGTGACTAGGAGCTCCTTTGGCATTCTCCACAATTGCAGAAAGCTATGGGTTATTCTAGAAAGTTCTACTGCACAGCACACTTCTAAATGGTGAACCCCAAAGGTGTCAGGTCAGGTAGGTGTCAGCCTTGTCCTCAAGTTTGAGGAGCAAATAGATGCAGGAAGCCACGAGCTTATACTGTGTGATGTTCCTGAGGCTTGGGAGTGGGGTCCTTGCTTCCACAAGTGACTTTTTCCTACTTGACACAGCCGACCTATGGGAACTAAACAAAGAACAGGGAAAGCAGAGGAGGAAGACAACCACGTTCTAGCTTGTCGGGTAAGTTCTGTCTATGATCTGAACAACCCTTGTGATCGGTGATCCATTCAGAGTCAGTTCCAAAGGCCATGTTGGGTAAAATCTGGAAGACTTCCTGGAGGAGACTAAATGAGAGATGTGGGTTGGATGGTGAACAAGGCTTTTATGAGGCTTGTGATTGACTGCTACACTTTTGACTGCCTACCTGGGAAGCTGAGATGGACCCAGGTCGCTGGCGGGCCTTCCATCCATTACGCCAGAATGGAGAAAACATCCAGAGCACAAATGTTGATAAGAACAGAATGGCGCCAGGCCATCTGGTCTTCCTTGAGGGTATCAGAGAACCTTGGAGAAGCTATGGAGATGAGTCAGAGTGGGGACTGAGAAGCAACTCCCTGCATCTTTCTACTCAGAGTTGGCCAAGAGCATGGAATGGCATGCATAGAGAATAAAGGGTGAATTGATGTTATCATTACTGATAGCCAAGGGCAGAGCTTATCTCAAGACTGAGAGACTGAAATGAAGTAGGTGGGGTTTCAGAGTCTGACTGAGAACCAGGGGACTTACTGGCAGCTATCTGCATGGGGTGGTGGTGGTAGTGATTAGTTCTTGGTGATTAATCCACAGCAGAAGTTGGTGAACTCCAGAGCATCTCTGTTCTGAGGTCCAGCATAAGTTGCCCAAGACCTTCCTGGCTCTGCATTCTTTCAACACTTCACCCCAGCTCCCCTACCACCTGAAGCCATGTATCATGGGAGTCCAAAGCTCTCAGCACCACTGTCTGACTACCTCCTGTTAGGGTGGCCCATTAAACTCCATTTTCAGCATGTAACTGCTTTTCTAGTCCAGAGTCTTCCATTCATTCTGAAAGTGTCATGGTCTGGGTCTTCACAGCAGCTAGGCCAGTTCCTGCTACCAACTTCTGTCGTAGTTACTTTTCTATTGCTGTGATAAAACACCCTGATCAAGGAAATATATATACTGTGTTTAATAGGGTACCCTTCCTGAGGGTTGGTGTCCACGATGGCAGAGCAAAGGCATGGCATGGCATGGCAGCAGGAACAGCTGAGCGCTCACATCCTGAAGGAGTCAGAGAGCACAGTGAGGATGACAGGGGGGTTCTGAAGCCTCAAAGTCCAATCCTATGACTCACCTCCTCCAGCAAAGTCACTTCTAATATTTCCCAAATTGTTCCACCAACTTTGGACCAAGTATTCAAACATTGAAGTCTAACCATCACACCAAACATTTGTCTGTTCCTGAGGGGCACACATGGACCTAACAGGTCATGCTAGGGCCTCTCCCAGGAATGTCACATCTTCTCCTCCTCCTCCCCTAACCTCTCTGGCACCCCTATGGTCTTCCCCCAGCTATAGTAACCTCAAGGCTGCTGGTCTTGCCTCTTGCTTCTCTACTTTCTCCATACTTATACCAAATGAGTTTCCTTGTATTACCTGAGTCAGACCTCAGCACCAAACCTTTCTAAGGTGTTCCTGCTCAGCCCAGTATTCAAAGGCTTCCACCTTACTTAATCTTTCTCACCACTCTCGCATTGCCCCTGACAACCAGATCCTGTCATTCCTGACTTTGTCCTTTCCTGCTCTGAGACTTCTGTCCCAGCAGGCCCTTCCTGATGGTTTTGAGTGTGTCTTTTGCCACAGAGGGATGGAGGACTGAAACCTGGGACCTGCTTCTCTATTCCTTGGCTTGAGACTCTAGATCAGTCACTCACCTCTCTGAGCATCAGTCTCCTCATGCATTAAGACACTATGGAGACACTATGAACTTAACAGAGTAGCCTATGTCTAGAAAACTGCTTTTGTGACTCTAATGTAACATCCAGATGACAGGGCTGTAGGATGCCTGGTCTCTTTTTCTTTTCGTTTTAGATTTATTTCTATTTCGTGTGTGTGTGTGTGTGTGTGTGTGTGTGTGTGTGTGTGTGTGTTATTTGCCTGCATGTGTGCCTTTGCACCATGTGTGTGCATGCTCATGGAAGCCAAAATAAGGTTCTAGATCCTCTTAAACTAGAGTTACAGATAATTGTCAACCACCATGTGGGTGCTGGGAACCAAATCCATATACCCCGCAAGAGCAGCAAGTGTTCTTAGCCATGGACCATCTCTCCAGTCTTAAGATTTAACTTTATAAGAGTGGTTTATGGCCACACAAAACTGAAAAGTTATAGAAATTTCCCATATAGCCTTTTGCCCAACACATGTACAGCTTCTGAGATTGCACATCCCCTGTCAAACTGCCACCTTTGTTACAATTGATGAAGTGCCCTGTTCTTGGTGGTATATGCTCTATGGATTAGACAAACATATATCAGCACATACCAACTAAGTATTGTATAGAAGGTTTCCACATCCTGCCCTTAACCTCTATGCAAACTGGAAACCATCCTGATATCTACCCTGTCTCCACAGTTTTGTCTCCTCCAGAATGGCATGTACTTGGGATCATAGTATGGCCTTTCTAGATAGGTTTTACTTAGCATATGCATTTAATATCTTCCAGGGTCACTTCCTTTTAATGACATACAGCACTTGGTGCTACCAGTGTTGTGGATTTTGGGCATGTTTAAGGTATGAGGAGCTACTGTGCTGTTGGAATGTGCATCTTCCCTCTGGCATGTGGTCTCATTCACATAATGCCATTTGTGTACTCATTAGTGAGAATTGTCTTTAGACTACTTTTAATTGGATTGTTTGTTTTGTTGTTTTTAACAGTTATCTTGGATGTGGTAATTTGAATGGGAAGGTCCTCATAGGCTTGGGTGTGTGAACCCTTGATCTTGGTGGTTGGTGCTGGCTGGGGAGGTCACAGAACCCTTAAAAGGTGGAGCCTGCCTGGAGAGGTTTATAGCCCAGCCTCACTTCCTGCTCTCTCTCAATGCTCTCTGTGTGTGGATAAAGATGTGATTGGACAGCTTCTGCTCCTGCCACCATGCACACCTGGTGCCATGCCTCCTTAGTCATCATGGACGCTCCCTTAAGAACCATAAACTAAAGTAAATCCATTCTTCCGGAAGTTGCCTCTGGCTCTGAGATTTCACCATAGCAACAGAAAATTAACTAGTACTCCTTTATCAAATATATCCTTTGCATTTTCCCCAAGCCTAAGGCTTGTCTTTCATTCAGCATCATCTACAACAAGGCAGAACTTTCCAATGTTACTGAAAATCAGATCACCAACTGTATTCTTTTTTGTTTGTTTGTTTTTGTTTTTGTTTTTGTTTTTTTCAAGACAGGGTTTCTCTGTATAGCCCCGGCTGTCCTGGAACTCACTTTGTAGACCAGGTTGGCCTCGAACTCAGAAATCCGCCTGCCTCTGCCTCCCGAGTGCTGGGATTAAAGGCGTGCGCCACCACGCCCGGCTACCATCTGTCTTAATTTGGGTTTCCATTGCTGTGAAGAGACATCATGATCAAGACAACTTACTATAAAGAACAACATTTATTGGGGCTGGCTTACATTTTCAGAAGTTTAGTCCATTATCATCATGGTAGCATGCAGGCAGACATGGTGCAGGAGAAGGAGCTGAAAGCTCTTTATCTTGACCTGAAGGCAACCCGGAGAACTGGCAGGATAGGCCTCAGGCAGTTAGGAGGATGCTCTCTTCCATAATGGGCAGAGCTTGAGCATAGGGGGAAAACTCCAAAGCCTACCCCAACAGTGACACACTTCCTCCAACAAGGCCACACCTCCTAATAGTACCACTCCCTATGGGCCAAGTGTATTCAAACTACTACACCAGCTATCTTCTTCTCCTTCACTACTCCTTAGGTTTGCACTTCACAGTAGCATTTTAATTTCTTCTTTCCTCTCTCCATTCAGAATGAAGTGTTGTAAAGACAGGGACGCACATCACCCTTCACTACTTAATCCTCTTTGGTGAGCCTGATGTAGAAGAAGTAGAGGATAAAGATTTGAAGAACTGGGGGCAGGAAAGCTGGATCGGAGGGTAAAGTTACTTGCTTCTGAGACTGACAACCTGAGTTCAATTCCCAGGACTCACACAGAAAGACAAAACTCACTCCTGCTAGCTGTCCTCTGACCTACACATGGGCATCACACAATAAATAGATGTAACTTTTAAAGTTGAAGAATGAACAAATGGTTATGAAGGAAGAGATCACTTATGTGTCTGAATAAGTACAAATGAGTAGAGGTTGCTGTCTTGGTCAGGGTTTCTATTCCTGCACAAACATCATGACCAAGAAGCAAGTTGGGGAGGAAAGGGTTTATTCAGCTTATACTTCCCACATTGCTGTTGATGACCAAAGGATGTCAGGACTGGAACTCAAGCAGGTCAGGAAGCAGGAGCTGATGCAGAGGCCATGGAGGGATGTTACTTACTGGATTGCTTGCTCTGGCTTGCTCAGCCTGCTCTCTTATAGAACCAAGACTACCAGCCCAAAGATGGTCCCACCCACAAGGGGCCTTTCCCCCTTGATCACTAATTGAAAAAATGCCTTTCAGCTGGATCTCGTGGAGGCACTTCCCCAACTGAAGCTCCTTTCTCTGTGATAATTCCAGCTGTGTCAAGTTGACACAAAACCAGCCAGCACAGCTGCCATGGTGTCATTCTGTAGTTGCTGCCCACTGTGGTTTTTGAGGCAGGGTCTCACACTGGGGCCCAGGCCTTCCATTTAGGCTAGGCTGGCTGTTCAGTGAGTCCCAGGGATCTGTCTGTCCCTGTTTTCCCACTGCTGGGATTACAAGTGCATGCCACCACACTTACATTTCAAAAAAGACATCAATACTGGAATAGAGCGCAATGCCTCATGTTTGTGCAATAAGAACTTTAGTAACTGAGTTATCTCCCCAGCCCCCAAGAGAAAAAAATAATTAATGGCAAGGAAGAAACGCATGGCTAGTCACCCTCTGGGCCCCTGTCATTTCTGCACTCTGCTTTCACCCCCTCCCTACCCTCTGCTTCCATTCTGCATTTCCTCACCAGCTGTGGGAATGGGCTACCCCATGTGGCTTTGACTAGCCTGGACCTCACACTGAGGCTGACAGGCCTGGATCTAGGGAGAATAAGTAGACCTAATCCAGACAGGCCTTGCTTTGCCCAAGAAGTGGGTTTAGAAACAGAATTCTGTGACTGCGATTTCCCCAAGCTGTTGCCTCTCACTGGGCCTCTGGACAGGAGCCAGGACTCTGCCACCCTCAGGGTCTTTTGCCTCCCACAGTTCTCAGGCCCCTCAATGCATAATCTCTCCTCCAGGACATAAAAATATGTTTCAAGGCAGTAACTAGGGAGGTCATTACTTCAAAGACCCTCTTGGCAAATTCTTTTATTGGTCCCAGTTTAAAAAGCCAGAGTCTTCTTATAAAGGGGCTTCTTAAGGCAAGGCCCACCTGTGAAAATACTGCCCTCTTTAGGAATGGAGCCAGGCAGGGAAGGGCAGGCACCAGGCCCTTGGGTTTCTCCCAGAGGAAGGCTTGAGAGGAGGCTCTGAAGAGCTTAAGAAATGGGCTCTTCCTGAGACAAAGAACGTACTCCAGGCCCCACACTCCAGATGGGAATTAACGCTTTCCCAGCCTCCTCGGGTCTCACATCAGCATCCTAGCTGGTGCAACACACTTATGCCTTCTAAACAGTAACTCAATGTATTGAAGGGATGTGGCCAAGCCAAACTTGTTCATGGCTTGCTCACCAGCCCTCAGAGCCTTGCCATCAACCCCCATCCCGTCCCCATGAAGAAGAAAGATGGAATAAAGTCACCAGATCTGCTGCCCCTGTGAGCAAAACTCCCTAGGCCTGGTCCACCGTGTCCTCAGTTGCTCCCCTCCAGTTGATATGAGAGAGCTGTCTGCTGTAAGCCCTTACACCCCTGGGAGTGGAGTCTTCACAGAGATCTGTGATCAATTATCTCTGCTTTCCCAGGCTATGGCTCTTGCATTTAGCACCCTGGCTTCATTCTTCATCCACCACTCTCTAACCTCCACTCCCACAGGCATTTATGGTGCTCCAGTGCCTGACAACTTAAGGAGAAGCAGCTCTAGCTGCAGCCCAGCTCCCTTCTTGCACTCACTGCTGACTTCTTACAAGTGCACACACCAGCTGCCTTTCCTTCCTCCTTGTTTCTCTCATTACCATTAATCTCTGTTTTGTCTCTATAACAATATACCTAGGGCTGATAAAAGGAAGGTGATTTTTTTAGCTTGCGGTCCTAAAGGTCCAAGATGGGATAGCCCCAGGTAGTACATCTCTATGAGGACACCTTAGGTATTGTAATTACAGTGGATGGGGCACATGCTCAAGTGATCACATGGTTAAAATAGAAAACAGAGACATTTGGAGTCAGGCTTAGTGTGTGTGTGCGCGCGCGTGTGCGCGCACGCTATTGTGTGTGTGCGTGTGGGTGCCTGTGTGTTTGTGCACACATACATGTATGTGAACGAACAATCTTGAGTATCCATTCTCACCTTCCTCCTTGTTTAAAACAGTCTCTGCTTTGTTTTTTACCACTACATATGTCAGACTATCTGGCCCCAAAGCTTTCTGGGATTCCGCTGTGTCCATCTCTCATCTCACCATAGGAAGTCTGGATTACAATTTCTTGCTTCTCTACTTGGCTTTAGGTAGGTCTAGGGATCTGAACTCAGGTCCTCCACACTTATACAGCAAGTGCTTTACTAACTGAGACATCTCTAGGTTAGGTGTTAAAAATATTTTTAAATATTTATTTTCATTTTATGAGGATGGGTGTTCTGCCTGTGTATATGTATGTGTACCATGTAAATATAGTGCACATGGAGGCCAGAAAAGGGAGCGTGTTGGATCACCTGGGACAGCTATGATTGAACATCCCAATACCAGACTATTAACTCACTTAAAACATTCTGAGATGATTTTGATTTTTTGTAACTTCATTGTGTACTTGGCAAGAATGAACTTTGCAAATGACAGCACCATATCACAATGTTACAAAAAAAATAAATGTAGGTATGCTCTTGAAACTGGTATGCCTCAGGTCGGATATCCTAGACTTACTAATGTGTGGCTGAAGACAATTTCATCCTACATAGCCCATATAAGCCAAAAGGTTGGACACAGTGCTAAAGAATCTTTATCAGGTCAGCTCTTTCTCCTGAGCTTAAACCTGTAAAAAAAAAATCCACCTATCTTACCTCTTATGCTTTTATTCATTCATTCATTCATTCATTCATTCACTTACTAGACAGACTGAACACACTGATGTGCTAGCCGCTGTTCCCAAGAACAAAGGAGACCCAGTCTTTACTCTTGGGGAGTTTAGCAATCTAGTGGCAACAGTATACATTAGTACATAAGAAAGTGTGACTGTTTATACACAGCAAGTGACAGCAGAGTAATAAGCCATGATGACCTGGGGTCAATGAGGCTGTATGGGTTAGAGTTTGTGGTGGTTTGAATATGCTTGACACATGGGAAATGACAGGATTGGGAGATGTGGCCTTCTGGGAACAGGCATGACCTTATTGGAGGAAGTGTGTCACTGTGTTAGGCAGGTTTTGAGGTCTCCTAGTGCTCAAGTTCAAGCCCAGTGTAGAAGAGAGCCTCCTCCTAGCTACCTTTGGGAGAGAATCTCTTTTGGCTGCCTTTGGATCAAGGTGTAGATTCTCAGCTCCTCCAGCACCAAGTCTGCCTGCATGTTGTCATGCTTCCCACAGTGATGATAATGGACTAAACTTCTGAAGCTGTGAGCCAGCCCCAATCAAATGTTATTCTTTATAAGAGTTGCCTTGGTCATGGTATCTGTTCATAGCATTGGAAACCCTAAGACAGGGTTAGATAGGAAGCAGAAGCATTATAGAAATATAAATACACATATTTGGTCTAGAAAGACGGCTCAGCATTCAAGAGCCTTTATTGCTTCTGTGGAGGACCTCAGTTTGGTTCCTAGCACCCACACAGTGGCTCACAACTGCTTGTAATTCTAGCTCCGGGGGATCCCCTGCCCTCTTCTGGCCTCCAAGGGAATCTGAATGCATGTAATGCACCTAAACTCATGTGATCAAGGGGGAAAGGCCCCTTGTGGGTGGGACCATGTCTGGGCTGGTAGTCTTGGGTTCTATAAGAGAGCAGGCTGAGCAAGCCAGGGCAAGAAAGCCAGTAAAGAACATCCCTCCACGGCTTCTGCATCAGCTCCTGCTTCCTGACCTGCTTGAGTTCCAGTCCTGACTTCCTTCAGTGATGAACAGCAATGTGGAAGTGTAAGCTGAATAAACCCTTTTCTCCCCAACTTGCTTCTTGGTCACGATGTTTGTGCAGGAATAGAAACCCTGGCTAAGACAGGGACCATATACCCACACACTCAGCTCCACTCTTTCTCTCCTAAATGATGGCTTCTTCCCCCATCCCAGAATAATCAGAAAATTTCCAGAAGATAGTTGGGCTTTCTATCACTGCAGTATACCAGAATACAGAGCTCTCTATCCCTTGCCTTCTTCTCCTTGCTAATCTTACCATCCACTTACTCAGGCACACCTCCTTCCAAGAAGCTTCAATGGCCGCTACCAACACATGTGCCTGTCTCTTCTGTGCTCCCCCAGGATCCTCCCTGCCTCTCTCTAGGCTCTTATCTCACTCTTGTAGAGTCACAGGCTTACTTGTCCATATGCCTCTCTTAACAGTGAAGGCTTGAAGAGAGAGCAGGGGCTTGGGGTAACGCAAATGTCCGGTGTGTATTTTTTCTGAATTAGCAAAGACTTACAAGAGGTGTACAAGAATATGTAAATATGGTTTTTTCTGCAATGTTGGTGCAAAAGGCAGAACACAATTTTTCTCTATAGGAAGACCACAATTTATAAAAGAAATAGTTGAAAACTGTTGGAAAAACTGCATCATGGAATAAAATGAGGGAATAGAAGGAGCCAGGTGTAGCTATAGTAGATGCTCTTCTGTGACTTTGTGACTTTGCCTCTTCTGACAGTTCAGTTTTATACTGATGCTTTGAAGTTAAAAAAAGAAAAAAGAAAAAGAGGGGGAAGGGATTTTAAACTTTTTTCTCAGAAGCAATAAATTGCTCTCACCACCCCATCCTAATTTCACACTCACACTCTTCCTAATTTTCTCAGAACGAGAAGCTCTGTCTTGGACAGGAAAAGCCAAATTTTCCCTTTCAGTGGGAGCTGACTGACCTGTCTCCTCCTTGTCATCTGTTCTCAGGCGCCATCTGCCAGGAAACATGTTCTCACTTCTTCCTCATTCTTGAGGCTTTGTGTGGCAAAAGTTATCACAGGGGAGGGGCTTGAGTTTCATCAAAAAAAAAAGAGCTCTGATGAATATTTATAGAGACTCGAACACCCCAGGTGTAGGCTTCCAAGTCCTGCTTTCTGTCCCCCCAAAGAGTAACGTAACCCCAGAAGATAAAATGAGGCAAAGGAGTTCATTGTTCCCAGGTGGTATTTCCTCTCAAATCCTGGTGTAGAACCGAGCCAGATCTCCTTTCTGAAGGAGGTCCATCTCAGATGCCAGCCCTTTCACCTAGCAAGAAAGCTCAGTTCTGCACTGTAGGCTGCAGGGGGGTGGGGGTGGGGGTGGAGCACGTGTGTGGTATGATGGTACCCTTAGCTATCACCTAGCAGCAGTGATCCAACAGAATAACCCACTGCACCAGCCCAGGGAAAGGAAGTAACCACACAGAGACCGAGCACCCTGGAAGTGTGGACTGATGTCCATGAACATCTTTTTCTGAGGAGGAAGGAGAGGGCAGGAAGTGAAAAGGAACCTCATCCTCTTACCAGAAAGCGATTTTTTTAGTTGACTTTTCACACACCCCAAGTCATTGTGAAATCACACTGCCTTTGGTACTCTGCTCTCTGTCATTGCATGAGTTGAAATGTACTGGTTCTCACCAGCTAACTGCCTTGGAAGCTTTAGATGAAACCTGTTTTGAATAATTTCACACTTTCCCATACCTGTTAGAATACCTCCTTCTGTCAGCTTCATCATTTTGGGCCAGGATAAGTCACTTGGGGACTATAGAGATGATGTAGGGGCTATTAGCAGTGTCTACTCTTGAAAGGTCCCAGTTTTGGTCCCCAGCGTCTATACAGCACCTCACAACCCTCTGTAGCTCTAGTTCCAAAGGATCTACTATCCTCTTCTGGTCTCCTAGGGCAGCTTGACCACATAGGGTGCATGTTCATAAATGCATGGAAACAGTCATACACATAAAAATAAGAATCAATCAATCTTAAAGGAAAAAGATACTTGGACATCCTAATCCTCTCATAATTACATCTAAATACCCCTGAAACTTCCCATCCCCTAACTTTGTGTCCTTTTAAAAAAATATGACTTAAAGCTGAATTGTGGTGGCACACACCTCTGATCTCAGCACTGGGCGGCAGAGGCAGGTGGATTTTTGAATTTGAGGCCAATCTTGTCTGCAGAGTGAGTTCCAGGACAGCCAGACAACCAAGGCTACACAGAGAAACCCTGTCTTGAAAAACAAAACAAAAGTATGACTTAAATACAGTACAATTTGTGCTGCCAATATATCCATCAGAGTGGGGTTGACCTATGAAGAACTACCCCATAGAAAACTGACTCTCCCAGAAACCATCAACTGTCTGTATAATTCCTCAGTTAAGGTTAGAGGCTCTTGAGGCCCTGCCACTCTACGATCCAGTGTTGACTGCTGGATCTTATACAGTCCAAAATTGATCACATAATTGGCCACAAACAGCCCTCAACAGATTCAAAAATATTGAAATTGTCCCGTGCATCCTATCGGATCACCATGGACTAAGGCTGCTATTCAATAACAACATAAGTAGCAGAACACCTTCACATGGAAACTGAACAACACTCTACTCAATGATACTTTGGTCAAGGAAGGAATAAAGAAAGAAATTAAAGACTTTCTAGAGTTTAATGAAAATGAAGCCACAACATACCGAAACTTATGGGACACAATGAAAGCATTCCTGAGAGGTAAACTCATAGCTCTGAGTTCCTACAAAAAGAAAATGGAGAGAGCTTACA
>LR754008.1:89655-102863 GCA_902729485.2 Mus minutoides
AAGAGAAAAAAAAATTCCCAAGGAAGAAATCCATGAAAGCAGGTGGCTACCTATTTGGTACATTCTACCTGCTGTGTACATTGACGTTAGAATAATCTTTTCAAGACCTTAAACCAACCAAGACTAAAAACTGGCTACTTTCATGACTCTCTTTAACCTCACAGGATCAAGTCCAGATATCTTAACCTTAATGACAGATTACATGTGACAAAACATGTAACCAGTTAAAAATTATTCTAAGTACTTGAATCTTGATATGTGGAGGAAAATCTGGTCCTACTGGATAAAACAAAAGGGGCTGGCTGTGAAGAGAAAAGAGACCAGCTTCAGAGTTGTTGACTTTGAGACAAAGATGAGGTATGTTGCCAGCCAAAACCAGAAGTTTGTCCAGAGATGTAGAATTCAGAATTATAAAACCACAATATGTAAGAGTTTTGAGGAATTTGGGACAAATCTTATCCAAGTTGCCTTTGTGCAGAAGAGACCATCAAGAATGGGATAAATGGAAGGAGCTCCTGGACCAGATGAACAAATACATCACAGAAGATGCTTCTTCATGTGTCTCACCTCTGTGCAGACTTGTTTCTCAAGCTCGTTTCGGACCCCGTAAGGGTCAGTGTTGCAGCCTGTTTTCCTGGCCGATGGAGAGGAGCCAACAGTGGAGAGGTTTTGGCTGGCCAGTTTATTTTATATCCCAATACTTGACCTAATCACTCTGATTCAGAAAATATTTTATGCCTAAGACCTGAAAATTCCTTCCTGTAGAAGAGAAAGATGAGGAAAAGGTGACTGGAAGGGAGAAGCAATGGCCCCTCTGGTGTCCTCAAGGAAAGCAAAGACCTGAAGGTCTCAGCGCAAGGAGTGAGGAACATGTGAGATGAAAAGGGAAAGGCTTGGACCAAGTTCAGCGAATGTGTAGAAACAGAGCAAGCAGGAGAGGAGGACGAGGACAGATTGAAGGGGCAAACAGGAAAGAGGAAGACAGAAAACAGACAATTCATACATCAGGGACCATTTAAGACACAGGTGACACAAAATAAAGAGGTGCCAGGACCCATAGCTACCTGATTCCCAACCTTTGGAACTCCACGGAGTATATTATTCCTCCCTGTCTGGAACTCAGACTTCTGTTAAACCGACACTAGAGTAGCTAAAACACAGGGCTGTTATGCAAGCATGTTGAGAAGAAAAACTCAAGAGCTATGCTTAGAAAAGAGCCAGAAGAGTCATATGTCCTTCAAAGGCAGGGCAGGGAGTATAGGGAACTGCTGCAATTGTCCAGATGAACAGTCAGAAACTGCATAAGCAAAGAAGAGGAACCGGGCGTGGTGGCGCACGCCTTTAATCCCAGCACTTGGGAGGCAGAGGCAGCGTATTTCTGAGTTCGAGGCCAGCCTGGTCTACAGAGTGAGTGCCAGGGCTACACAGAGAAACACTGCCTCAACAATTGAAAAAAGAAGAAGAAGAAGAAGAAGAAGAAGAAGAAGAAGAAGAAGAAGAAGAAGAAGAAGAAGAAGAAGAGGAGGAGGAGGAGGAGGAGGAGGAGGAGGAGAAGGAGGAGGAGGAGGAACCAGAAGAAAGAAAGACCCCTAACACATTTCTCTAGGAACCAAAATGCAATTAAAACCTCTAGGATTGAACCATTCCCTAGGAAACATGAACATTTTTCAACAGGGATACTAGATACGATAGTTTGACAATATATATCACTTTCCAAATTCAGGAGTGCCTTGTGATACACTAAGAGTAAGAGTCTTAAAGTGCTTGGAAGTTCTCGATTCACATAAATGCCTTTGTGAATGAGGTCAGATGCCTTATGAAAGGGCTCAGCTCACAACCATCTATAGGGCAGAACACAGGGTCTCCAATGTAGGAGCTAGAGAGAGTACCTAAGAGCTGTAGGGGTCTGCAAACCCTATAGATGGAACAATAATATGAACTAATCAGAACCCCCAGAGCTCATGTCTCTAGCTGCATATGTATTAGAAGATGGCCTAGTTGGCCGTTATTCAGAAAGAAAGGCCCTTGGTCTAGCAATGTTTATATGCCCCAGTACAGGGGAATGCCAGGGCCAAATAGTGGGAGTGGGAAGGTAGGGGAGCAGGGTGGGGGGAGGATATAGGGGACTTTTGGGATAACACTTGAAATGTAAATAAAGAAATTCTCTAATAAAAAAAAAAAGAAAAAGAAAGGGCTCAGTGGTGGAAGCTGGCCCTATCTCCCCCTCTGCTTTCTATTATCTACAAACCCAGCAAGCCAACTCTCACCAGATAACACATGCCCTGTCAGGTTTCCCAGCCTCCAGCCTGTAAGAAATTAAAATATCCATTCTAGAAGCACAAAACTGACTAAAACATTAGGTGATTAAGAAGCAAATATAAAACATAAAGACCTACAGACACACACAATTGAAATAACAATAGTTGAATTAAACTTTAAATAGGTATATGTGTTTTAAAGAAATGCATATGTAAGCTTCACTAATTTTCCCTTTCACTTTATTCAGTGTGATGCTAATCTTTATATTTCTATAATAATACTTTACTGGCTGCATGTAATTTTATGGTACTGTGTCTCATCATTCCAGTTCCCTGCGGGAGTCATTTAGGCAGTATACAAGCTCTTAAAGACTTCTATAGCTAACAATGAATTTTTGAACAAATTCCTGGACATGCAATTTCTTAGGAAAATAATTTGTGCCAAAATGGCCCTTCAGAAAGATTGTACCCATTCACATTCCCAGCAGAGTTAGACGGCACCGTGCCTGTTTCCTTTGCCAAGAATGTGTCTTTCTTCTGGTACTCTTAAGCCAATATATCTGTTTATTCCTGAGACTATCCTACAAAAATTCTTCTTTTTAATATTTGGAGACTCAACAATTAATTGACTTTTCTATCAAGTTTTAAGAATTCTCACAGTATAGAAATGAATCCTTTGACCTACATTTTGTATTCAAATTGTTTTCTTACATTTTCTGTTAAAGTTTTTTTTTTTTTTTATTAATAAAAATCTTTGCCGGGCGTGGTGGCTCACACCTTTAATCCCAGCACTCGGGAGACAGAGGCAGGCGGATTTCTGAGTTCGAGGCCAGCCTGGTCTACAGAGTGAGTTCCAGGACAGCCAGGGCTATACAGAGAAACCCTGTCTCGAACCCCCCCCAAAAAAAAATCTTTTAAATTTTTTGAGACAGCCTTACCTGAGTGGCAGGGGAGAACACATCTCCCATGGGCTCCTTCCCACCCACAATCTATTTATTTATTTATTTATTTATTTATTTATTTATTTATTTATTCGTTCATTCGTTCATTCCTTTTCATCTCTATCTCTTCCGAGCCCCACCTTCACAAACTCCTCCCCATTATTCACTTTCCTTCACCTCAGAGATGGGGAAGCCTCCCATGGGTACCAACGCCCCTCACTCCCGGCACATCAAGTCCCAGCAGGACTAAGTCTATCCTCTTCCACCAAGGCCAGACAAGGCAGCCCAGCTAGGAGGAGGGGATCCAAAGGCAGGCAACAGAGTCAGAGACACCCCTGCTCCAATTGCTAGGGGACTCACATTAAGACCAAGCTGCACACCTGCTACAAATAAGCAGAAGGCCTGGGGACATGCTCTTTGGTTGGTGGTTTAGTCTCTATGGGTCTCCACGGGTCTGGGTTCCATCGTTCTTATAGTCCTTGAACACTCTGGCTCCCCCAATCCTTCCCCCAACTCTTCTACAAGACTCCCTGATTTCTGCCTAATATTTGGCTGTGGGTCTCTGCATGTTTCCATCAGCTGCAGGATAAAGCCTGTCAGAAAATAGTTATGCTAGGCTCCTGCTTGTATGCATAGCAGAGAATCATTAATAGTGTCAGAGGCTGGCTCTCTATCATGGGATGGGTCTCAAGTTGGTTGGGTCATTGGTTGGTGGTTCCCTCAAATTCTGTTCCATATTTATCCCTGAACATTTTATAGGCAGAGAAAATTTGAGTCAAAGGTGTTGTGAGTGGGTTGATGTCCCCCTCCCTCCACTGGAAGTCCTTCCTGGCTACAGGAGGTGGATCCATATACTCAAATGATAAGAGTCTCAGCTAGGGTCACCTCCATAGACTTCTTAAGACCTTCCCCTGTCCCAGGTCACCAGCTCATCCCAGAGATGCCTCACCTCACCAATTTTTGTTATCTCTTCNGTCAAAGGTGTTGTGAGTGGGTTGATGTCCCCCTCCCTCCACTGGAAGTCCTTCCTGGCTACAGGAGGTGGATCCATATACTCAAATGATAAGAGTCTCAGCTAGGGTCACCTCCATAGACTTCTTAAGACCTTCCCCTGTCCCAGGTCACCAGCTCATCCCAGAGATGCCTCACCTCACCAATTTTTGTTATCTCTTCCGGTCCTATCATGTCCTCCTCCACCGGAGCCCCTGCCTCCTTTCCCCACACCTGACCTTTGCCCCATTCCCCGCCCCACCCACTCTTCCATCCTACTCCATCCCTCAACCTACCTCAACATCTACTTTATTTTCCCCTTCTGAGTGAGATTCAAGCATTGGACCCTTCTTGTTTCTTAGCTTCTTTTGGTCTGTGGATTGTAACACAGTTATTCTGTATCTTATGGCTAAGATCTACTTATAAATGAGTACATACCATATGAGTCTTTGTGGGTCTGAGTTACTTCTCTCAGGATGCTTGCAAATTTCACGATGTCTTTGTTTTTAAGAGCTGATCAGTATCCCATTGTGTAAATGTACCACAATTTCTTTATCCATTCTTCAGTTGAGGGACATCCAGGTTGTTTCCAGTTTCTGGCCATTATGAACAAAGCTGCTATGAACATAGTTGAGCAAGTGTCTTGTGGTGTGGTAGAGCATCTCTTGGGTATGTGCCCAGGAGTGGCATAGCTGGGTCTTGAGGTAGAACTATTCCCAGTTCTGAGGAACCACCAAATTGATTTCCAAAGTGGTTGTATATGTTTGCACTTCCACCAGCGATGGAGGAGTGTTCCCTTTGCTCCACATCCTCACCAGAATGTGCAGTCACTTGAGTTTTTGATCATAGCCATTCTGACAGGTATAAGATGAAATCTTGGACTCATTTTGGTTTGCATTTCCAGAATGACTAAGGACACTGAACATTTTTTAAGAGTTTTTTTGCCATTAGACATTCATCTGTGGAGAGTCAGATGAAACTCAATTCACTGTTTAGCTCTATATTCCATTTGTTTACTTGAGTTATTTGGCTTGTTGGTGTCTAATTACTTGAGTTCTTTATGTATTAGTGGATATTAATCATTCCTCTGTCAGATGTAGGGCTGGTGAAGACCTTTTTTTTCCCCATTCTGTGGGTTACTGTTTTGTCCTATTGATGGTGTCCTTTGCATTACAGAAGCTTTACAGTTTCATGAAGTTCCATTTATTTATTGTTGATCTTAGCACCTGACTTCTTTCCAATTTGCATCATCTTGATCTCTTTTGGTTGTCTTACTGCTTTAGCTAGAACTTCAAGTACTATATTGAATAGATACAGAAAGATTTATTATTTCCTGCCATCTACTCTTTCTTGGGTGTGTTTGCTTCTTTCTGTTGTAGAGTTTTCAGATGTGACTTTAAGTTGCTAGTATGAGGTCACTCTAATTCTTTCTGAAGGCACGTAGTGCTATGAGCTTTCCTCTTAGTACTGCTTTCATTGTGTCCCATAAGTTTGAGTATATTGTGTCTTCATTTTCATTGAATTCTAGAAAATTTTATTTTCTTTTATTTCTTCCTGATCTAGTGGTCATTAAGTAGAGAGTTGTTCAGTTTCCATGATTTTGTAGGCTTTCTGTTGTTTCTGTTGTTGTTGAATTCCAGCTTTAATCTATGATGGTCTTGATGGGATACAAGAAGTTATTTCAATTTTGTTGTATCTGTTGAGGCTTGCTTTGTGAGCAACTACATGGTCAGTTTTGGAGAAGGCTCCAGGAGGTGCTAAGAAGGTATATTTGTGTGTGTGTGTGTGTGTGTGTGTGTGTGTGTGTGTGTGTGTGTGTGTTTGGATGAAATGTTGTGTAGATATCAGATAGGCTAATAAACTCTGTAATTTTCATTGTTTCCCTGTTTAGTTTCTGTCTCAATGACCTGTCCTTTGTTAGTGAGAGTGGGATATTGAAGTCTCCCACTATTAATGTGTGGGGTTTGATGTGTGATTTTAAAAATGTTAGTAATGTTTCTTTTACAAATGTGGATGCCCTTGCACTTAGGGCATAGATATTCAGAATTGAGACATCATCTTGGTGGATTTTTCCTTTATGAAGGAAAGTATTAAGTGTTCTTTCCCATTTCTTTTGATTAATTTTGGTTGAAATTCTATTTTATTAGATATTATAATGGCTACTCCAGCTTACTACTTGGGCCTATTTGCATGGAAAACCCTTTTCCAGCCCTTTACTCTTAGGTAGTGTCTATCTTTGTTGCTGAAGTGTGTTTCTTGTATGCAGCAGAATGATGAACTCTGTTTCCTTATCAATTCTGTTACACTTTTTTTTGTTTGTTTTGTTTTGTTTTTAGTTTTTTTCGAGACAGAGTTTCTCTGTATGGCCTTGGATGTCCTGGAACTCACTTTGTAGACCAGGCTGGCCTGGAACACAGAAATCCGCCTGCCTCTGCCTCCCAAGTGCTGGGATTAAAGGTGTGCACCACCATGCCTGGCTGTATTTTTTTTTAATTGGGGAATTGAGTCCATTGATGTTGAGAGATATGTTAATGACCAAAAGTTGTTGATTTCTGTTATTTTGATGTTGTCAGTGTTAGTGTGTGTGTGCACATGCGTGCACGTGCGTGTGTGTGTGTGTGTGTGTGTGTGTGTGTGTGTGTGTGTTTCCCTTCCTTTGGTTTGCTCATGTAGGTTTATTTATTTACTGCATTTTCATGAGTGTAGTTAGCCTCTTTAGGTTGGAGTTTTCCTTCTGGTATCTTCTGTACAGCCAAATTTGTGGATAGATGTTGTTTAAATTTGGTTTTGTCATGAAATGTCTTATTTTCTTCATCTATGGTGATTGAAAGTTTTGCTTGGTATAGTAGTCTGGGATATCTGTGGACTCTTAAGAGTCTGCAAGACATCTGTCCAGATCCTTCTGGCTTTTAGAGTCTCCGTTGAAAAGTCAGGTGTAATTCTGACAGGTCTGCTTTTGTATGTCACTTGCCCCTTTATCCTTACCGCTTTAAATATTCTGTTTGTTCAGTACCTTTAGTGTTTTGAATATTATGTGGTGGGAAGATTTTCTTTTCTATTTGATGTTCTGTAAGCCTCTTGTATGTTTATAGCATCTCTTTCTTTACATTAGGGACATTTTCTTCTGATTTCATTCAAAGTATTTTCTGGGCCTTGCAGCTGGGAATCTTCTCTTTCTTCTATTCCTATTATTCTTAGGTTTGTTCTTTTTATAATGTCCAGAATTTCTTGGATGTTTTG
This sequence comes from Mus minutoides, assembly GCA_902729485.2. Lineage (NCBI taxonomy): Eukaryota > Metazoa > Chordata > Mammalia > Rodentia > Muridae > Mus > Mus minutoides. Next base: position 97,085 of record LR754008.1, read on the forward strand.
TATCAGGAAATTTGTTTAGATTTAACATTTTCTCTGACCTATATATCAATTCTCCAATTGATCTTCTACCTCTGAGAATCTCTCTTCCCTGTCTTGTATTCTGTTGGTGATAATTGCCCTTATGGTTCCTGTTCTCTTCCTTAGGTTTTCCATCTCCAAGATTCCCTCAGTTTGTGGTTTCTTTATTGCTTCTATTTCTATTATCAGGTATTGCACAGTTGTATTCATTTCCTTCACCTGTTTGATAGTATTTTCTGTATTTCATTAAGGGACATATTTATTTTCTCTTTAAAGGCCTCTACTATCCTTAAAAGACTGGATTTAAGGTCATCTTCTTGTGCTTTGGCTGTGTTAGAATATCTTGTTGTAGTAGAATAGCCGGGATCTAGTGGTGCCATAATGCCCTGGCTTTTGCTGACTGTGTTCTAATGCTGACCATTAGCCATCTGGTTGTCCCTGGTGTTGGCTAGATGTTCCTGATGCTGGCAGAACTCCTCAGGGAGATGGGCAGAGCCATGGGCCAGCCGATGGAAGTTAGGGGACAACATGCAACTCACCTTTTGAGCTCCCATTTTAAGAAAATACTTGTTTGTGAAGCAGCTTGGGCCTTTCTGAATGAGCTGCTCCTTTAAGAGCACACAGTATTGGGATAGTGAGTGCATTCAGAAAGATGAGGGAAAGTGGAGAAACCACAAGGGACCATCTGTACTTAATCCAGTCGCATGGACATTTGACACTTCAGGGACAGTTTTCATTTAATTGAGATTCAAACTACACCTGTACTTTTAACACTTGCCTATTACAAGTTAATATTTGAGGGACTGCTGTACCATTTAAGAAATTATTTCTTTTTTCCAACTTTAAGATTTTGGAAGCCAGGGCTTGGTGCCAGGAAGGCACTCTACTACCAAGCCACATTCAGAAAACTCATTTCATTTTTAACTTTTTAGAAACTCTGTTCTAATGTCTGTGTAATTGTCCACCGGTATAATGAGGCCCTTTAATAATGAATGTCAGTAAAGATATGGAAAGACAAGAATCCTCACTTACTGCTAAGAAGGGTATCACGTGACCAGCCACTTTGGAAAGCAGGTTAGATGTCACCTCATAACTTGAATACAGTTGCTGGAGTAGTTCAGTGATCCTGCTCCTCGGAGTAGACCCTGGATAATTACCTTTCTTATTTCTGAAACGACCAAATGCCAGACAAGAGCAGCTCCAGGGAGGAAGATCTTGCTTCTCTCCCAGTCAGAAGGACAGTCCATCATGCATGGTGGCATTGTGGTAGCAGCACTCGAAGCTGTGGCTGTGGAAGCTTGCTCACATTAGCAAGAGAACAGAGAACAGAGCAGCAGAGCTGCCCACACGGAGCTGCCTTCCTTCCCACCACCCTTCTCTCTGTTGCTTAGTCTTTCTGCCACTCACATTCAGGTAATGTCTGAAAATGTGCTCACAGATGCACCTAATGTGCGCGAGTGCGCTCGCACGCGTGCGTGCGTGCGTGCGTGTGTGTGTGTGTGTGTGTGTGTGTGTGTGTGTGTGCACATACATGCGTAAAGATCCAAGTTGATGTCCTGAGTCATCATCAATTGCTCTTCTCACTGAACCAGGTGCTTTCAATCAAACCCAGAGCTCAATGATAAGGCTAGTCTTGCTACCAGTTTGCTTTAGGAATCCCTTATCTCATCCTTCTGAAGCTGGGATCACAGACTGGCTGCCATGTCTACCCAATATCTATGTGAATTCTGGGCATCCAAACTCTGGTACTCAAGCATAGGAGGAAAGGTCTCTACTGCCGAGCCATCTATACAGAGCCTGATAATCTATTCTTCATCTGGATGCTGAGTCTACAGATTTGTTCAGTAAGCTGCATCCAGGAATCTTAACTTCTCAGTGTATGAGTGGTGGTGCATGACACACTCAACCTACCACTCAGAAGGCTGAGGTACAAGGATTATAAGTTTGAGGCCAGCCTACACTACAAAGCAAGACCCTATATCAAAAATGTATATACATATTCAGTGAGACATTTCTCTCAGAACTAGAAAAANCCTCTCTCCCTCTCTCCCTCTCTCCCTCTCTCCCTCTCTCCGTGTGTGTGTTCGTATGCACCTTGCCAACTGAGAACTTCCTGTCTGTTTGTCTTCTGTCCTCTTTATTAGAATCTGTAAGCACCTGAGCAGGGCCTTGAGCCTTGGCCCTGGGCTTCCAGCGAGTCGAAGGATGTCCAGACAGTAGAAGACACCTTCTCAGACAATGGTGCTCAATCAATGTTTAACATGGTTAAAAGGAATCAGATCTAATGAATGAATAAATGAAAGAGTTTTGTATTTGATTTCTCTGTACTTGAGTTCATACAACAACTCATGGGTTTACTTAGCAAAGGCTTAAAAAATGTTTGCTGTATTGAAGAACTAACACTGAACCAGAAGTAGGAATAAACAGGAAGAAGCCGTAACTCCTTACATAGCAGATGTTGTTCCACTGGGAAGCTAGGAGGAAAGTGATGTGGAGTAACAGACGCTTCGTCTTTAATGTTGCCTAATGTGCAGGTGCAGATATAGAGAAACTTCCAGAAGGCAGTAACCACACAAAGAAAGGCAGAGTGGCTGAGGAGCACCCATGTCTGGGGACAGCGTGACTGGTCCATTTCCAAAGCTTATGTGCCCAAGGAAAGTGCTAGAGAATGTGGGGTGTCCACAAGAAAAGAGCTACATAGTACAGGGGTGTTCTCAAGGATGGAGCTAGAGGGTACAAGAGGTGTGCAGAAGGAAAGAGATAGAAGCTAAAAGGGCATGTGCCCAAGGAAGGAGTTAGTGTGTGCCAGGGGGTGTGCTCAAGGCAGGAACTGGAGAACGGCGCAGGGCATGCTGGGAGAGACTTCTTCAGTTTCTTGCACCAGAGCTGACTTAGAGAAGGATGGGCTCACACCACAGCACCAGTTTCCAGCAGTTTTCTGGGTCAGCGCTCTTGCTTGAATCAACTCTAGGAAAGTGAGCTTCGGAACTTAGAGATGCTACTGCATCTCCAAGGGTCCAGCTCTGTCCTTTGCAGAGAGGGGCCAGCTTGGGTACTCCAGTGGGATTTCTCATCTCAGAGTCTTGAGGAACAAAGAATGCCTCTGTTTTCTACACCTGGGGTGATATTGGCAAACGTCTGTAGGGAGTCTAACCCTCCTCCCCTCACTTCCCAGAATTTCAGAGGTTAGCAAGGATGACATTAACAGCCTCTCTGTATTGGGCCATTCCTGTGGCTCATTTAATTGTTGTGAGAATCCCATCTCTAACCCTACTTCCTAGACTGAGAAGTTGATAAAGGCACCAATGCACAGTCTGTATGAGACACAGCTATTCTTACTCCCAAATCACAGGAAGCAGATGCTGCCCCTGTCAGCTCACTCTATTCCTGGGGACACCGGTTCCCAGGGTCATGTTTTCCCCTGCATCGGCCGGCTCTGGGATGCCGCTTTCCTTCCTCCTTGCTGCCTTTTGCCAGCTCAAATTCATCTTCCCACCTGTCCTGTCTGCCCGCTCCCCATTCCCCTCTGCCAGTGGTGCAGGAAGAGCATCTTTCTCTGCTGAAACCAGCCTGGACTGGGGGGAATTCAAACCCAGCTAACAGACAGAGATGGCACACAGAGTTTGCACCAAACATTGTCAGTGGCTGCTGCTCTCAGTAGGAACTATCAGCTTGACAGGATCTAGAATAACCTAGGAGACAGACCCTTGAGCCTGTTCGTGAGGAAGATTTTAGACAAGTTAGCTGAGGTGGGAAGATACCCCATATGGGTGACATCATTCCTTGAGCTGTAGTTCCCAAGATGAATAAGGAAGTCGCCTAGCTGTAGGACCTCATCTTAGTTGCCAGCTTGACAACATTTGGAATCAACTAAAACGCAAGGCTCTAGACACTCCTGTGAGGATTTCTTGATCAAATTATTTGTGGTGGAAAGACACACCCTAAATCTGAGCCACAACATATAGTGGCAGCTCACATGAAAGGACATGGCAAAGGAAGCTTTGCCTGCTTGCTCTCTCTCTCTCTCTCTCTCTCTCTCTCTCTCTCTTTCTCTGGTTTTTTGAGACAGGGTTTCTCTGTCTAGCCCTGGCTATCCTGGAACTCACTTTGTATACCAGGCTGGCCTCGGACTCAGAAATCTGCCTTCCTCTGCCTCCCGAGTGCTGGGATTAAAGGCATGCGCCATGCTGCCAAGCTCATCTATCCATCTGCTGAAGCTATCCTTCACCCGTATCACAACTAACTTCTTCAGGATCCCAAGGTAGACTGAAGACCAGCAGCAATCCAAGGATCCTCTAGGACTCCTGTGCCAGCTCAGGACTACTGGGACATCCAGTCTCATGGTCTGGACAACTATCAGATTCTCTGCTTTTTCACAGTGAAACAACCATTGTTGGATTATCTATACCACCATCTGTAAGCCAGCCTAACACAGCCCTTTACATAACACACACACACACACACACACACACACACACACACACACTCCTTCTAATCAAGCCTGTTCTGTTAGAGAACCCTGAGAGTCAGCATTCACCTCTCTGCTTCTTGACTATGAGTGTTGTGTGTCCAGTGCACTCTGCACTCATGCCGCCATGCCTTCTCCACCAAGATGGACTGCACTCTCAAGCTGGAAGCTTAAATAAACCCTTCCTCCTTTAAACTCTTGTTGTCAGACCATGAAAAATAACTAAATCCACTGACAACACAGGCCCACGCCCTCACAGGGGTCAGAACTCTCTGCTTCTTCCTCTGACTCTGGTCTGCCTCACTGAGATGGAAGCTGGCCCTTCTTCTTTGCCCTATTCTACTCCTGACCACTAAGTGTGCCGCAAAATAAATACACTTAAGCCTGAAGGCCAGGGCAAGAGCCAGTTCATCATATCTCTGGTGCGCAGACGGGTAAGTTTCCCCTAACTTAATTCTGTGTCCCAGCTTCTATGTTCTTATTGTCTTTTCTGGAAAATAAGAAAGACATTTCATAATATGGTCAAAGGTAGAAAAAAAGAAAATCTTAGATCTCCCCTAATTGTCCCTAACATGAACCTAGACCTGGGGGTGGGAAGATGACTCAGTAGACAGGAACACTTCCTGGGCAAGCACAAGGACCTGAGCTTGAAACCCAAGTAATCAAGTAAAATGTCATGCACAGCCATGAGCATCTGTGACCTCAAGCCTGGGGTGTGAGCAGTGGCTGAGGCTTAGTGACGGAGTCAGTGACAGACTCTGTCCTCTGATTTCCATAGAAACCATGGGTATGTGCACTCTCTCTCTCTCTCTCTCTCTCTCACACACAGACACACACGCATGCATGTACCGTATACTAATACATGTGCCTACACCAAATACATGTGCCTGTTGGAGTTAGTGAGATGGCTCAGCTAATCAAGTGTTTGCCTTATAGACACAAGAACTTGAATTTGATTCCCAGCACCTGGGTTAAAAATTAAATAAATTTTCTTAAAACTGGGTGTGGTGGCACACACATAACATCCCAGCACTGGAGAAGATGGAGGTGAACAGTACCTGAGAAACCACACCTGAGGTTTTCCTACTACTTACACACACACACACACACACACACACACACACACACACACACACACACACACGATACCTGAACTCAGAGTTACGAATCAAGATATTTCTCAAACTGGCTTAGTTTTCTTGGAAAGGCCATGTGTAACCCATTAACAGACCACGTTGGCAAGCCCAAACTATCCCTTTCCATCTTTCCTCTCCCATCTGTATTGACAGTCTC
>LR754006.1:0-86828 GCA_902729485.2 Mus minutoides
GGAGGGGAGGGGAGAGGAGAGGAGAGGAGAGGAGAGGAGAGGAGAGGAGAGGAGAGGAGAGGAGAGGAGAGGAGAGGCGAGGCAGCAGTACTGGGATCTGTGGGAGGCGGGAAGGGGACCCCCAGACTCACATCAAAGAACTGCCCAGGGCCAAATGGGTTGTAGGCCACCTTCCTCTCTTCGGCTCCCCAAGAGCCATTCATATAGCTGTTGCGAACCACACTGTCACCTATGCGGGGGTTTATGTGAAAAGCTATGTCTCCGGATGATCCCACCTTGAAGTTGATGATAAAGCTGAAGACAAATAAGGTGTCAAATGGGGTTCAGTGTCTGAGGCTCCAAGAGAAGAAAGCTGGGACCTCAACCCCTGGGTCTGAGGATGAGCCCCTGGGTGTGAGGAGGACCCCCTCTTCAGCCTGGGTGCTTACTTCTTGGCTGTAGGAAGTACATATCCCTTGATTATGATGGTTCTTCGGACTGTAAGGCCCCCGTGCAGAGCCCCCACATATGGCACATGCTGTAGAGAAAGAAAATGGGGTCCCATTTACTCTCTGATGAGGAAACCCAGACACAAGAGCACATTTTCACAGAGAGGCAGCATTTGGCTTGTGAATTGTCCCCAATCATGTCTTCTCCCGAATCCTGACTACCGGCTGCATCTTCTCCCACCCCCAAAACTGTCAACCTACACATAGTCCACCCTTTCTGGGCTCCCAACATTCTCTGCCTCCTTTGACTTGCTCCGCAGAGCCCCTGGGACATCATACCGGATTGAAGACTGGGGGTCCTGTCATGACCTGTAAAGGAAGAAAGGGGTTCCACTGTGTTAGACAGATACCTTATCCAACGTTTCTCCATCCCCTTCCCAACCCCAAATTGTCCCCATCCCTCCATGAGCCCACCATGCCCCTCCCACTTACAGGCAAGGTGTTCATCTGTGGAGGGTTGTACCCAGGACTCTATGGAGTGGATAGACAGAAGGGAAGAAAGATGAAGGAATGTGGCGGCCTTTGCCCCCAAACTTCCCTTGCCATTAGTCCAACTCTTTGGGAAACTGCCTACCACCCAGCAGATACTTACAGGGTAAGCTGGAATAGTCATGGCTCCCTGTGGGTACAGAGAGGGAAGGAGGTCATGGCTGGGATCATAATTCTAGTCTGGGAAGTGTTGAGGAGAATCCCTGGCTACCCCATCAGGTACATGGTCCACAGCCCCTACTGTATTTTGGGATGGCCAGAGCCTCTGTGGCTTGAGGACAACTCCTGGTAAATTCTCTTCTTTGTTCCCCGCTCCACAACCTTGGGTCGATCCCTTCTGTCCTGGGACCCTCGTCTGCTCCTTGTCTCCCCCTAGCCAAGGATCAGTCTAGAAAGTGGAATTCAGGGGCTCTTTCTAAGCCCATGATGACCAAAGTCCTGTGTGCTTCGTACACCCAACCCTAGAGCAAGCTGGAGTCCTGGGAGTTACCGAGATCCTGTCTAGCAGGCCCTCTGCTGTCTTTGCAGCTCAGCCTCTCTCTGAGCCACAGCTCAGTGCAGATGACTCTCCTCTCTCTGTCTAGAACCCCTTCCCCCTCTTCCTCCTCCTCTTCCTCCTCCTCCTCCTCCTCTTCCTCCTTCATTGTTGTGGGTTTGTTTATTTGTTCAGTTGGTTGGTTTGGTTTGGCTTTTTTGAGTCAGGGTTTCTCAGTGTAGCTCTGGCTATCCTGGAACTCACTCTGTAAACCAAAATGTCCTCGAACTCAGAGATCCACCTGCCTCCACCTTCAGAGCACTGGAATTAAAGATGTGCGCCACCACAGCAGGCTCATCATCCTCATTTTTACTTTCTCTGTTTTCTCCTCCTTTTAATTAACTCTTATTCTGAAAGCTCTTCAAATCAATCAGTCAGTTCATTTCTCTGTCTCCCCCCCCAACCCCCTGCAACCTCCCTCCCCAAACACAAACACCAGGGTGTTGATCTGTGGTCCAGGCTGGTCTCCTTGCAGTGAACGTTCTGCCTCAGCCTCCTGATGCTGGGATTACAGGCAGTCGTCACCATGCTAGGCTGGTGACGCATCAGCGCTCCCCCACCCCTGCCCCACCCCGCCCCCATGACTGTGTGGCTGTAACTTGTTCCATCTCCCCTTCAGGTGATAAACTCCTCATTTTGATCCATTGACTTGTTGAAGAGCAGGCTGATCATTTTGGTTTTTAAAATATTTATTTACTAAATTTTCGTGTATGTGCCTAAGTACACATCTGTGATCTCTGTGGGGGTCAGAGGAGGGCTCAGATTGCCCTGGAACTGGACTTACAGATGGCTATGCACTTGGGAGCTGGGAACTAGACCCAGGTCCTTCCGATTTATTCAAGGCAGGGTCTCACTATTTAGGTCTGGTTGTTCTGGAACTCTCTATGCAGACTAGGCTGGCATTGAACTCGCAGAGATCCACTTGCCTCTAGTTCTCCAGCACTGGGATCAGAGGTGTGCGCCACCCCTCCCTGATGGTTATACCCGCTCTTCACCGCCATCTCCAGCCCCCAGGCTCAGAGTTTCAACTTTCAGGCTTTTGTTGGTTAGTTGATTGGTATTAAAGAAACTCAGGAACTCATCCCTTACCCTAAGTTAGCTTACCTTAGCTGAGCCAGGCTCCCAGCAGCTCAGTGGGGCACTGTAGGCAGATGCCCGCCCTACCATTAAGCAAGCTTCAGCTTGCGACGCTGGGAAGTGGCGAGCTGGTTTACTGCAGTGGGTGTACATCAGTGGCTCTGCAGGCTTCGTGCCTGGGTGTGGACCTTCTAGGACACTGGGACCTATGTTTTCTTGACATTCGGATCTAGCTCTACTGGCCAATTTCCAAGGCGATTGCTTCACATTGCACTCAGAGCAGCCACATGGTAGTCACGTGACACTGTATTACACCTTGTTCCAATACAAGCCTTGGCTTTGTGTTGTCCCAGTGACCAGTGTGTTAAGTAACTTGTCCTGAATTCGTTTACTCTTTATCTGCTTGTCTTTTCTTTTTTTTTTCTTTTTTTCTTTTTTATTTTCTTTAAAAAAAATTTTTTTTGTTGTTTTGTTTTCTTTCGAGACAGGGTTTCTCTGTGTAACCTTGGCTGTCCTGGAACTCACTCTGTAGGCCAGGCTGGCCTTGAACTCAGAAATCCACCTGCCTCTGCCTCTGGGATTAAAGGCATGGGTCACCACGCCCAGCTTTTTTTTTTTTTCTCTCTGCTTGTCTTTTCTTATCTCACTTTCTGACTACGTTTACACACCTCTTCCTCCTCCTGGAAGCCCTTTTGACTGAGTCAGTTCCTTCCTTTTTGGATGTCCAGAACACCTTGTTAGCCCTTTCCCTGAGCCTAATTCTCTGCCTGAACCTCCCTATCTAGACCCTGACCTTCTTTCTGCCCCCACACACCCCCACTGCAGTCTTGACCATGTCTGTCTGGTCACTGTCTATCTTTCTGGTGGACTGTCTTGGTCACCACAGGGTCCCTGGACCCATTCCTTAAAGGGACTAGGAGTGGAAACAGAGATGGTGGCAAGTGTGCGAACAGGTCAAAGAGACAAATGAAGAGATGTTCAGTACCGGATATGGGGCTGCAGCAGGTTGGCCTCCAAGGAAGTTGATGGACTGAAGTTCCAGGTCCCCATCCACTTGCAGATGGGTGACCATCTGTACAGGTAACCGGTGCCCGTATTCATAGAAGGAATTTCCATTCACCACGACCTGGCGGACATAGACAAAGTGTCAGACATCGGCAGCAGCTGCTGGCAAGCAACTGTGGGGAAATGGAAATGGGATTGTATTTATTTATTTAGTGCATGAGCATGGGCATGTGTGTGCATATATGTGCAGGTGCACATGTGTACACATTTTTTTTCGAGACAGGGTTTCTCTGTATAGTCCTGGCTGTCCTGGAACTCACTCTGTAGACCAGGCTAGCCTCAAACTCAGAAATCTGCCTGCCTCTGCCTCTCGAGTGCTGGGATTAAAGGCGTGCGCCACCACGCCCGGCCTCAGGTAAGTTTCTTTACCTTTCTGAACTTTTATTTAAAACCTTCCATGAAATGGGAGTGGCTCATATATGAGTTTGTCAAGAGGATGGCAACCAAGCCAGGCAAGGCAGAGGCTTACGGTAAGTTTTGTGTCACCTTCCCTCTGATCATCGATCCATGTGACAGGCATGGATCCGGAGCCAGTATTAGAGAGCTGAAGACTTCCTGTATGCTAAGTGCTGGGTCTGGTGACATCGATGTGCCACTCTCAAGCTGGATATGGTGTGCACACCTGCAGTTTCAGCACTCAGAAGACTGAGGCAGGAGACTACCAAAGCCTCAGGACAGTTTGGGCAAACAAGTGAAGTCTTAAATTAAAAGTTCCAAAAAAAAAAAAAAAGACTGGAGGTCTGGCAAGATGGCTCAGCAGCTGAGCTAGAGGCTCTCTGCGCTGAGTCTGATAACTTGAATTAGATCCTAGCATCCCCCCCGCACCCCACACCCCCTGCAAAGAGTCAGGAGAGCCAGGTGAGCCTTTAATCCCAGCACTGATGAGGCAGAGGCAGGTAGAGCTCTGTGAGTTCAAGGCCAGCCTGTTCTATATAGTGAGTTCCAGGAGAACTGTGCCTATATAGAGCATATATAAAGAATGTAAAGAAAATATATAAAGAATATAAAAAATTAAAAGAGAGCTAGGGCTGTGGCTTAGTTATAGAGAGGGCATTTTGCATATGCCCAGTATGCCCAAGGCATCCACCAGGGTGGATATCAGGGAGGACAAGAGAGAAAGAGGGTTTATAGCGCATGGGGGAGGCTGCAGGGAGGGAGGGGGCTGCAGAGAGGGAAGGAGAGGGCCCCCACCTTGTAGTGCTCAGGCATGACCATGAACACCAGCTCGAAGTGCTTGCCCTTCTGGAAAGGCATGCTCTTCTTCTTTTCCTCCTTGCCCCACTCTCCGCTTTGAAACGTGTTGAAGACCACCTTGTCCCAGCCATCAAAGCGGGGATTGAAGTGGAAAGCAACATCCGACCCTTCATCCTGCCCCACGGCGAAGTTCACGTGGAACCTGGTGGGATGCGAGGGATGGTTCAAAGTGCTGCCCACCTGTGCATGGGGCCTTCAGTAGGAAGGTCCTGACTTCATCCTGTCCTGAGGTCACCCTGACCGGGCACTGTTGACCCAGCTCACAGGGAGGTAGGGAGCCTGCATTCCCTAAGGCAGAGTCTTGTGGCCACACCTCCTCTCTACCTCTCTTTCTCATCTCCCCTGAGCCTCTTCAATGATCAGGGCAAATCAGACTCCTTTCTTTCTTATATTGTTTTCTTCCTTGGAGGGTTGAGGGGGTGATGTAGCCCAGGCTAGCCCTTAACTTGTGCTCTTCCTGCCTTAGCCTGCAGAGTGTTGGGATTATCTCTGTGCATCTCCTGAGAGGGCAAGGGTCTTTGTCCCCATCCTCTCTGCTCAAAACAAAACAAAACACACCGAAAAAACAACATGAAAGGTTACTGAGGTGACACCTGAAGTTGACTCTGGCCTCCACATGCACACAGATGCACCTGCACATACACACATGCACACACACACACACACACACACACACACGTGCACACACATCCATGTGCACACATATATGTGCCCACACACACAAACACAAAGGTGGATGGTGCCTGAGAAGGAAACTTGAGGTTAACCTCTGCCTCTCGCACACACACACACATGCATGCACACACACATGTACATATGCTCTGCACACACATATATACCAAGATGAACCATGGAAAAAGCCAAGCCTTAGTGGAATTGCTCTTTTGCACACTGAAACCTGACAATCATCCCATTTTACAGATTGGAAGCTGAAGTACTGAGATGCTCAGTAGCAATCTGAATCACACAGTGGCTGAGTTACCCTTCACACACAGGGGGCAAGGGGAGGTGACCTCAGGGCATGGCTCTGACCTTGTGATCTGAATTAACTCTCTTGGCCAATCTTGATATGACCCACACAGCCCTTAGTCTACTAGCCCTCCACTGCTTCCTTCCTTTGCCCACTTCCTAGGTTGGGGTCTCCCTGTTCATTTCTGTCCCCATAGGCCATTTGTACCCAACAAGCAACCAGAAGAACCCTGTAAACAATGAAATCCCAGCATGTTTCCAACCACCTGGCATCAGAGTTGGGGAAACAGAAGGCCCCTCCCTGGGGTGAGGGGGGAAGGGGGCTGGGGACCGTCTCACCGTCTCATGTTCTCTTTGGCCACTCCTTGGATGTAAACGGACATCCCGATACTGAGACCACCTGGGATGGGCCTCTTGTAGGGCAGAGTCTGTAGAAAGGACCAGATGAAGAGCCTCAGAGGTTGCCTGCCGGCCACAACCCTTCCTCTCACCCCAAAGACCCTCAGTCCCTTCAGCGGGGGAGATGAAACTTAGGGTAAGGGGCTAAGAATATGGGTCAGTAGAAGAATACTTGCTTGCCCAGCATAGCAAAGGGAGAAAACGAGAAAATGGGGCTTGGGGAAGAGAAGTGTGGGCTCAGGTGAGCATCTCACCGGATTGTAGGTGGGCTGGTAGCCTGGTGCTGGGACATAGGCCATCTTGAGAGTCTGGGCTGATAGCTTGCCTGGAGAGAAGAGATGTGTGGGAAGTGGTGGCTGGCTGCAGGTGGCCCTTATACTAGAGGGAGTGGTTGGCAGGGAAGAGGGTTCATGAGGTCTCTCTAGTGGGGACCTCTAGGGCACGCCCTTGCCTCCCATCTTGGTAGCAGGGATGCTGACCCTCCCCCAGACAAGGAGGAAGTATTTCTGGACTTTGCCCTTGCAAGGCTTTATCAGAACCATAAAACCCTGCCCAGAGGACTGTTGGCAGAGGGAGGGTGGATCAGGTGGGCAGGGCAGGGGCTAGGCCACAGGAATGTCTGAACAGGTGGGTGATAGAAGCAGAGTAAAGGGCAGGTACCTCCTGACCCCACACGCTATATAACAGGGGCTCAGTGCACACACAGCTGGAGCCACAGGTACTGGGTTCCAGTTCTGCCATTGCCACTTCCTGGCTATGCAGAGCTATCATCTCCCCTGCCCATTTGTAAATGGGAGAAATAGTAATAACCATATCACAAATCCTTGAAATGAATGCAGGCAGTGGTTAGCCACACTGGGGACCCAACCCATAACCCCAGCACATGGAAGGCTGAGGCAGAAGAATTGCTGCAAGTTTGAAGTTAGCTTAGTTGGTAGAATGCTTTTGTGGCCTGCAAGAAACCCCATGTTTCATATCCAGCACCACAGAGTATGCTAATGCACGCCTGGATCCAAGCACCCATGACCAGCCAGGATGTTCCCTGGTCATGAGGTCATCCTCCACTATACAGTGAATCCAAGGCCAGGCTGGGCTAGCTGAGATCCTGTCCCAAAACAAATAAAAACGCAACAACCAATGGGGTTTTGGGAAGAGGAGGTATGGGTTTAGGTGGGCTGGTAGCCCAGTGCTGAGACATGGGCCATCTTGAGAGTCTGGCTGGTAGCTTGTCTGGAGAGATGTGTGGGAAGTAGTGGCTGGCTGCAGGTGGCCCTTATACTAGAAGGATCCCAGCACTTGGGAGGCAGAGGCAGGATTACTTGCATGCTCAGGGGCAGCCTTGTCTGCAGAGAAAGACTCTGCCTAAAAAAAAAAAAAAAAAAAAAAAAAGAAAGAAAGAAAGAAAAAAAGAAAATTTCTGGGCACCGTGGCAATGACTTTAATCTTAGCGTTTAGAAGATGGAGGAAGGCAGAGTTTGAGGTTCCCCTGCAGCCTCAAACTGGGGAAGGACAGCTAGGTGGCCTAACAATTAAATACTCAGTTTGGAACAGCCAAGGCTGTCTCAGAGAAAGGAAGGAAGGAAGGAAGGAAGGAAGGAAGGAAGGAAGAAAGAAAGAAAGAAAGAAAGAAAGAAAGAAAGAAAGAAAGAAAGGAGAAAAAAAGGCAAAAAAGAAAAGAAAAAGAAGCTGTGTGGTGGTGGCACACGCCTTTAATCCCAGCACAGAGACAGGCAGATTTCTGACTTCGAGGCCAGCCTGGTCTACAGAGTGAGTTCCAGGACAGCCAGTGCTACATAGAGAAACCCTATCTTGGGGGGGGGGGGGACAGGAAAGAGGAGGAGGAGGAAGAAGAAGAGGAGGAGGTAGGAGAGGAGGAGGTGTATTCACAGCAGGCGACAGCATGCTCATGCCTGTAATCTGAACATTTTAGGGGGATTGAGGCCAGAGGATTGCTGTGAGTTCAAGGACATCTTGGGCCACATAACGAGAACATTTCTGGAAAACAAGATGGTGGTGGCGGTGGGATGAGGAGACACTGCTCCCCTGGTTGCACAGGTCTGTAGCCAACCGCAGCTGTTCAGAAGGCTGAAGCACAAGGGCCAGCTTGAACCAATGAGATTCTGTCTTAGAGTAAAAAGCAAAGAAAAGGGAGGGGGGTAAGGGGGTAAGACCCAGTCAGCAAAGTGCTTCCTACACTAATGGAGGCCCGAGTCCAGCCCAGAGGACAGCTGGGTGTGAGCACACACATAGACTCCCAGCCCCAGAAGAGGCAGAGACAGAACCTAGACCCCTGCGGCCTGCTGCCTAGTCAGCTGAGCATAGTTGGAGGCTAGGTAGAGGGGCTGAATGGCTCAGCTAGCAGGAGTACTTGCTCTTGCAGAGGACCTGCACTCTGCATCAACAGCTCACAACCAGCTGTAACTGGTTTCCAGGGAATCCTATGCCCTCTGCTGACTTCTGATGGCACCGTGATATAGATGTGCTGTGCAGATATTGTGCTGGTTCATTTTATATCAACTTGACACCAGCTAGTGTCATCTGAGAGTAGGGACCTTAGCTGGGGAAAAATGTGTCTGTAAGATACAACCGTCAGGCATTCTCTGATTAGTGACTGATGGGGAGGGCCTAGCTCAGTGTGGGCAGGGCCACTCCAGGGCTGGTGGTCCTGGGGTCTGTAAGAAAGCAGGCTGAGCAAGCCAATAAGCAGCACCCCTCCATGGCATGTGCATTAGTTTCTGCTTCCAGGATCCATCAGTCCTGGGGTCCTGCCCTCGCTGCTTTTGATGATGAATAGTGATATGGATCTGTGAGTAAAATAATCCCTTGCCTCCTGACTTGCTTTGGAGCATGGTATTTTTTCACAGCAGTAAAAATCCTAGGAAGAGCCGGGCGTGGTGGCGCACACCTTTAATCCCAGCACTCGGGAGGCAGAGGCAGGTGGATTTCTGAGTTCGAGGCCAGCCTGGTCTACAGAGTGAGTTCCAGGACAGCCAGGGCTACACAGAGAAACCCTGTCTCGAAAAACCAAAAGAAAAAAAAAAATCTTAGGAAGATAGACATACATGAGACAAAATACTCACAGGTAAGATAAATGAATGAAAAAGAATCCTCATGTCAGGTAGTAGTGACATGCGCCTTTAATCCCAGCAACTCAGGAGGCAGAGGCAGGTGGATTTCTGAGTTCGAGGCCAGCCTGGTCTACAGAGTGAGTTCCAGGACAGCCACGACTACACAGAGAAACACTGTCTTGAAAAATCTAAAAGGTCAGGGCTGGAGAGATGGCTCAGCAGTTAAGAACCCTTCTAAAAGACCTGGGTTGGATTCCCAGACCCACATGGTGGCTCACAACCATCTGTAACTTCAGTTCCAGGGAGCCAACAGCCTTTTCTGGCTCCTGTGGGTGATGCATGCATGTGCTACACATACTATAGGTTAAAGCACCCATCCATAAAACAAGATTAAAAACAAAAACCAGACAAGGCTGAGGGATCCCGAGGAATACCGCCGAAGGTTGAGGCACACGTGCATGCACGCACACAACAACCCAAAGTGCAATTAAAATAAAAATGAAAAGAGCGGGCTGGGCCAGAGCTCCGAGGTGGAGCCCTGGCCTGGCCTGGCCTGTGTGGGGTCCTGGGATCCAGCCCCACCGACGCAGGGAAGGAGCAAATGGTCACCAAGTTATTAAGTGCCCATCACCTGATCGGTACTCAGCACACAGAAAACACTAAGTAAATGTTTGACCTCTTACACTCATTCCAAACATATATCCGGATCATTCATGGATAAGAAAACAAACACCCAGGTGTGGGGAGTGGGGGGTGGGTGGAGCAACTGGCTAGATGTGGTGAAGCACATCTGTAAATAGGAGCCTGGGGTCATTCTCAGCTACACAGTGAGTTCCAGGCCAGACTTGTCTACATGAGACTGTATCTAAAAATAAAATTAAATTAAAAGGGGAGTTGGGGAGGGGTGGCTGGGTGGCATAACAGGTACAGAAGACACATGCCACCAAGTTCAACCCGAGGACCCATGTGGTGGGAAGAGAATGAACGTCCCCCCAAATCCACACACACTAATAAACAACAAAAGTCAGCATATCTGTTAAGGGCTGCAGAGATGGCAAAGAAGAACAACTTACTGCTCTTGCAAGGAAAGAAAAAGAAAGGAAGAAATGAACTGATTGGCTCAGGATTGGTAGCAATGAAGTCAGGTCAACTCCACGGCCTTACTGTGCATCCTGGGGAGTAACACAGCTCACACAAGGACGGGCACAGGGGACAGGTGCCCCTTTCAGCCTGCCTCTGTTTCTGTTCCTTACACACTTCCTCTTGGCCCCGACAGACCTGGCCCGCCTCCCTGCCTTCCCAGCTGCCCTCCCTGGAGCCAGTGCCTCTGACCCCCCCCCCCCACTGCAGTAAAGACACCCCGCTGTGTTCAAACTTTATTGTTCACAGTGAAGATAAGGTCCCGGGAAATGAAGAACTAAGTCATAAAGTTATACACTGGGATGCCCCGCGGGAGGAGGCCTGGCTCCGTGGAGTCTTCCTCTCTCAGGGACAGGAAGACATTCAGAGCTTGGAGAAGGTGATGCTTTTTGTGTCCTTCTTCTCCATGGCTGCCTGGACTGATTTCATGATGTCCTGGGTCTGCAGCATGCTCATGTTCCAGGTGGCCTGGATCAAGGGTGCGGGAAAGACGGGAAGGCGCCAATCAGAGGAGTGCGCATGTGCAGATTCTCCCAACTTGCCAAGCCAGTTGTTCACCCTGGACCAGGGCGCACAATAATCGGTGTAGGCAGGGCCTTACCATGTAGTCAAGGCTCTCGTCCACAGAATGGTCTCGGGAGTAGATTAGATTGATTTTTGACCCCTGCACAGCCACAGGGCTTTTGCTGGAAATATCGGCCGCCAGGGCAAAGGCTGCATTCAGCATAGAGTCCTTATCTTGGAACACGCGGCTGCCAGGGAAAGATTAGGTGAGGGGGACATCTTCTCCCTGCCCTGTGGATGACCAGGTGGCCTCCCAGAGAAAAGGGGAAGCCCCAACCAAAGGGCTCAACCACATACATCATCAAGCTCAGAAGAACAAACAGGTACTTTGGCAAAGGCCATCTGGTCTCTGGAGTGAGGATACAGGGGACTATAGAGCCCCAATCTGGCCAAGATGGCCCTGTGTACTTCCCTGCCATCAGCCAGCCAATCAGGGCCCTACCTGACCAGCCCACTGTTCAGGGCCTCATCAGCCATCATCTTGCGGGCGGTGAAGGTCAGCTCGTTGACCAGGCTACAGAATAGGGAGAGCAGATCAGAAGACCCTGTCATCCTGAGTCTGGGAGGGGCTGGGCTGGCCTCTCCTCCACGGTCAGCCATCTCACCTCTGGTTCCCGATGACCTTGGGCAGTCGCTGCAGGGTTCCTACATCAGCAGCCAAGCCCACATCCACCTCCTAGAGAGAAACACTTATCAGTGTTTGCTCATCACAGCAAGCTCGGGGCATCATGCATTGCCGGCAGAGGCTCCGCCACCCTCCAGCTCAGACAACCTCAAAATGCGCTGGCCACCTGGCCCTCCAGCTTGCTCAAGAGGCCCCTTCCAGAAGCCTAGGCGCCACTCTACCCCCTACCCTCTCCAGCATAGCTGGCAGTCCCAGCTCTGTCTCTCTGTGTACAGACCACTAGCTCATTCATGAGATTGCCCATGATAGCATTCTGTACAAATGAGCTTACCCTTTTGGTGCTGGGCAGAGGTAGCTCAGAACTTTTTCTCCCTCATGCCCACCTTTCTGGCACAGTGCTGACAGGCCTTCTTCCAGGAAGCCCTCAGAACCCTCTGCCTTGGCCTGCACTGGCTCTGTCCTGTCCAGCCCTCGCCTGAGGTTGCCTATCACTACAGGGGTTCCAGAAGGCAAAAGCTCGGGAAGTGTCTCACCTTGATCTGGAAAAAAGCATCCTGAGTGCAGTAGCGAATGTCACAGGCAGAAATGAGGTCCACACCTGGGAGGAAAGGCCAGGGACAACAGATAAGGACAGGAATCAATCTGTCCTCCTGAAACATGGGGCCGAGTCTAACTAGCCACAGCTGAGCTGAGGCCACTGGCACGAGTGGAGGGGGTAGCAGCCTTACCACTAGTTGGCGCCCAAGAGGTGGCCATTGGCTACAGACTAACCTCCGCCAATGCAGCCTCCGTGAATGGCAGCAATCACTGGCTTGGGGCACTAGAATGGAAAAGGAGAGTTGTCAAAGCTGGCAGAGGAGGGGTAGGCAGAGGGGATGCCACCCAGCTCTGAGTCACCTTCTCAATGACAGTGAAGGTCTTCTGGTACTTGCTGATGAGATCACGGAGGTACCAGGCTATGCGAGCCGTATCATCTCCTGAGGGCTGCAGGAGGTCGGAGGCCATGTCCATGAGGTCAATACCTGGTGAGAAGGGGATGAGAGGTTATGTAGTGTTCAGGGCCACTCACTAACCCAGCCAGGGCTCAGAACCCAGGAGCCGAGGGTCCAAACAAAACATCACCACAGCCAAGAAAGAAATTCATGGAGGTCTAGGGGATCAGGGATTCCATGTTGTGCACCATATATATATATTTAGAATTCACAAGGGGAAGAGCTGGGGTGTGGCTCAGTGGTGGGGCACTGGCCTAGAATCCACCACTGAGGATGGCACTTGCCTAAAATGAAGAAGCCCTGTATTCAAATAACACATTGAGGTTTGTCTTCAATGTGTTTAAAAAAAAAAAATCCAAATAAAAACAAACAGAAAGCCCAGGTTGGTGTTCCAAGCCTTTAATCCCAGAACTCAGGAGTTAGAGGCAGGCAGATCTCTGTGTGTTTGAGGCCAGCCTGGTCTACAGAGCAAGTTCCAGGACAGCTAGGGCTACACAGAGAAACCCAGGCTCAAAAAACCAATAATAATAATAATAATAATAATAATAATAATAATGATGATGATGATAATAAACACAATCCTGAAACTAGAGAGATGGCTCAGCAGTTAAGAGCACTGATGGCTCTTTCAGGGGATCTGGGTTCAAATTCCAGCACTGGCATGGCTGCTCACAACTGCCTGTAACTCCAGTTCCAGGGGATCTGACACCCTCACATAGACATACATGCAGTCAACTCACCAATGTACATAAAATAAAAATAAATAAATTATTAAAAAGAAAGAAAGAGAAAGAAATAAAGAAAGAAAGGGAGGGAGAGAGAGAGGAAGGAAGACAGACAAACAGACACAGGACAACCTTGGGCTAGTGTCTTCATCCACGTGCACGCACACGCAAATGTACTCACACACATGTGCAAAAATATAAAACAAAAACAGAATAAACAAGAGGCAGGCTGGACAGCAGGTCAAGGCAGGAGGATCTAGAAAGTCACTGAGGCCTCATCACAAAGAACCAGCTAGAAATCTGAAGACTGCAAACTAAACACCTGAAGCTAAAATAATCACTGGGTGGGAGGGAGCTGGAGTCATGGCTCTGGGATGGGAGGGAGCTGGAGCCGTGGCTCAGGGGTAAGAGCACCAGTTGCTCTTCCAGAGGATACGGGTTCAATTCCCAGCACCCACATAGCAGCTCACAACTGTCTGTAACTCTAGTTCCAGGGGATCTGATGCCCTCACCACACCAATGCACTTAAAAAAAAAATTATAAATCATTGGGTGGGTTTCACAGCAGAACAGAAAATCGGGAAACAAGCCATGCAAAGTGGAGAAGGGGTCAGGGGTCAAAGAGGAGAAAGGGCAGCAGGCTAACTTCCATGTGTGTGTGTGTGTGTGGGGGGGGAAGCAGAAGTCAACCTGTGCATGTAACACACTTGGCTAGACACCCCTGTAGGCTTTGAGAGGTCCAGAGTCTCATTCAAGGTTACAGATCCACTGTGGTAATCCAACTTCAGGATCCTATCAGGTTCTGTTTCAGGTTCTGTTGAGCTAATTTCTATGTTTGAATTTGTGGTAGGGAGGGAATTCTGGGCTTTGTGCCAACCCCTGTGTACACAGACCCACACACGTGTGAATGCTTTAAATTAGATTAAAAAAAAAGCTGGGTATGGTGGTGCAAGCATTTAATCCCAGTGCTCAGGAGGCAGAGGCAGGCAGATCTCTGAGTTCCAGGGCAGCCTGAACTCAGTCTACAAATCAAGTTCTGAGATAACCAAGGCTACACAGAGAAAGCCTGTCTTAGAAAACAAACCAAAACCCTCTGAGGGCTAATGGCATAGCTCAACAGTTAAGAGCCTATATACTCTTAACAGCAGACAAGGTTTGAGTCCCAGCAACCCTGTCAAATTTATCACAACCGACCTGTTAGTCCAGGCCTAGGGGGATCTTATGCAATATATTATTATATAATCATAAATCTTAAAAATAAATAAATAGGGGCTGGCGAGATGGCTCAGTGGTTAAGAGCACCGACTACTCTTCCGAAGGTCCCGAGTTCAAATCCCAGCAACCACATGGTGGCTCACAACCATCCATAATGAAATCTGATGCCCTCTTCTGGAGAGTCTGAAGACAGCTACAGTGTACTTACATATAATAAATAAATAAATACATAAATATAAAAACTCTAATTGAGAACCACTAAGGGGCCAGCAAGACGGCTCAGCAGGAAAAGGTCTTTGAAGGCTTACAGCGTCCAGCTGAGCTTGATCATGGGGAAGGAGAGAACCAACTCCCAAAAGTTGTCATCTGACTTTTGCACACATGTGCATGCACGCACACACAAAAATAAAAGTAACTTTTTCTTTTTGGTTTTTCTAGACAGGATTCCTCTGTGCAGCCCTGGCTGTCCTGGATCTGGCTCTGTCGTCTAGGATGGCCGTGAACTCCCAGAGCTCCACTGGCCTCTGCCATTCCAGTGCTGGGACTAAGGGCACATGCCACTGGCCCAGTATTTTTGTTTCCTTCTAGAAACAAAAGGAAGAGGCCAAAGCATTGAGTCACACTTATAATCCCAGCATTCAACATTTAGGAAGCTGAGGCAGGAGGATTACCTCAACTTCTAGAGTAGCCTAGTATAAATAGAGAGTTCCAGGCCAGCCAGGGGAGAAAAAAAAATGCAAAAAGCAAGGCTAAATGAACAAAATCAGCAAAGAAAACTACCAGCATGGCTGCCCCGGTAGGGAGAGGTGGCAGCAGGCAGAGAAGTACCTGATGTGAAAATCTTTCCTGCACCAGAGACGACAACAGCCCGGCAGTCCGAGTCTTTGGATATCTTTTGGAAGCATTCGACCAATTCACTGCAGAGGCACAAGAAGTAAAGGGTTATATCTGGAGTGGGGAGCCCCTGTCCCTGCCCACCTCTGCCTCCTCTAGCAAATAGGCTAGAGGGCTTGCAGGCCAGACCTCCAGAAAGCCCTGTTCATGGCATTCCTCTTCTCTGGCCGGTTTAGCTGCACGTGGAGAACATGCTTCTGGGCACTTGTGACTTGAATAGACTCGTAGTTGTGGTCTGAGACTTCCTCGGGGGCTCTTTTGGAGGCCTCTTGTGCAGAGGAGCTCAGAGATCGAAGGCTGATGTTGAAGTACAGCTGGCTGGTACCTCTCAGCTCTGGGGAGAGAGACAAGGAAGAGCCTTTGAGAGCCTAGAATGGGGACATTTTTTTAAAAAAGATTTATTCATTTATTATATGTAAGTACACTGTAGCTGTCTTCAGACACTCCAGAAGAGAGCATCAGATTTTGTTATGGATGGCTGTGAGCCACCATGTGGTTGCTGGGATTTTCGGGACCTTCGGAAGAGCAGTCGTTGGCGCTCTTAACCACTGAGTCATCTCGCCAGCCCCAAATGGGGACATTTTAACAGTATATGCTCCTTAGGGACACCGGCATGACCAGACATAACTTTTAAGATTTGGGTATGCAAGCCAGGAGGTGGTGGTGCACACCTTTTATCCCAGTATTTGGGAGGCAGAGGCAGTCCGATCTGAGATCGTGGCCAGCCTGGTCTGCAGAGAGTTCCAGGACATCCAGGCCTACACAGAGAAACCCTGTCTCGAAAAACCAAAACCAAACCAAAAAGACTAGGGTGAGACTACGTTAGACCCTTGTTTGTGGAAATGACCCAAGATTGGGGACAAAGAATTCAGGTTGAAAGACAGACCTAAAAAATTATAATTTCCTTTTAAACTACAAAGGGACTCCTGAGTTTAAAGCGACCCGGGCAGACTTCCCGTCTTATCGCCGCTATAACAAGATGACACAACATCGAGCCTCCACGGGTTAAGGGGTAACTCACGCTGCATCAGCAGGCCGCGGAGTTTACTGGAAACTGTCATCGCGGTAGCCATCTCTGGAGCTCTGGAGCTGTGCGACTTACTACCGAAGAAAAACACAGGGGGCGGGCACAAACGTTCGCCATGTTGATCAAGGGCACCGAAGCCACCGCGGCCACCGCCCTTTAGCAGTGAGGTCCCACCTAGTTCGCCATCTTTACTAAGGGCAAAGGAAAAAAAAAAAGCACTCCCTCGTGTCTCATGTGCTTGGGACGTTGCTTAAACCTTTGGCCCAGTGGGACGCTGGCCTGAGAAAATATTTCACAGTGCTGTTGGAAAATTGTGTATAAAGTTCATCACAACCCTGTGCTGGAACAAAATGCAGACAGACAACTGAAATAGTCAAGGACATAATGGCAGCAGCTTAGCAATCTACAGTCCTTGCCAGGATATGGTGACAAAAAAGTTGCTAGGATATCGGCTGGCCAGAATTAAGCAGTTTTTATTCCTTTACCGCCAGAAGGAGGTACTTAAGAAGTTGGCTCCTGGACCAGGGAAGTTACAGATTCAAGGTTACTGGACATTTAGAAGTGCGTAGGCAGGAGTAAATGGCTCTAACGCCACCCTCCTTTGTTTTATGTGCGAGGGGACTGAGGCAGCATAGGCAAACATTTAACACCAAACATATCCCCAGCCTCTTCTCCCTGTTTTATGTAAGGGCTGGCCTGGGCTGGCCTGGAACTTGCAAGTATCCTCCTCCTTTTGCCTCCTGAGAAGGGATGGTGTGCATCATCCTACACCCAACCCTCAACCCCCCTGCAACATAGACTCTGAAAAGCACCCAAAGAAGTTCAATGTGGTGCCTCATACTTTTAATCCTAGCACTCAAGAAACAGGGGCAGGGAAAAAAAAGGAAAAAAAGCCGGGCAGTGGTGGCGCACGCCTTTAATCCCAGCACTCGGGAGGCAGAGGCAGGCAGATTTCTGAGTTCAAGGCCAGCCTGGTCTACAGAGTGAGTTCCAGGACAGCCAGGGCTATACAGGAAAACCCTGTCTCAGAAAGAGAGAGACAGAGAGAGAGAGAGAGAGGCAGGTGGCAGATCTCTGTGAGTTCAAGACAAGCCTCTTCTACATAGCAAGTTCCATTACTATACAGAGAGACCCTGTCTAAACAAATATAAATAAGGAAATAAATATGTTGTTTGTTTCTAGACAGTTTCTGTGTAGCTCTGGCTATCATGGAACTCTGTAGACCACGCTGGCCTCGAATTTAGAGATCTATCAACTTCTACCTCCCCAAGTGCTGGTATTAAAGGCACGTGCTACCACCACTACCTGGCAAAGGCTATATTTTCAAAACAGACATACCAAAAAAAAAAAAAAAAAGAGCCTGAGAAAGTATTACCCAAGAGCATAAAATACCGTCTAAGTGTGCTCCTTAGGGAGATGTTTACCAAGAGGGTGAACAGATGTCTCTGGGCCAGTGGGACAGTAGGGGATGTCTGCTACCAGATTTACAGCTGAGATAGGCAGGTCCCCCTCCCCCTCAAGCGACAGATGTAGCAACTACCAGGAGTAATGTTTTATCCTTTAATTGGAAAATCCTATGCAGATACTAAAACGTGAGCGGAAAGGACTCCCTAGTTTCAGCTAAGAAATTAGGGAGGAAATTGTTGCCTCTTATCAACAAAAAGAAACCCTGGAACAAATGGCTAACTATGGTGCTATTAGCGAAGCAAAGCACCTGCAGGCTGTCTCTTCCCACCCCGCCCCTACCCTAAACTCCAGCTCCTGGGGGTCCCTTCCAGCTTCATTCCTATCTAACCCTGCCATTTTGGCTATGTATGCTCTGTGCCCTCTCTCCTCTTGGTCCAACCCCTTTTGTGACACCCTACTGGGCATGTTCAGCCTACTACCTTCTTTCCCTGCTCTGGACCCTTCCAGATGCCTCTGGCTGTACCCTCCCTTCTATCTACAAAACCTTAACCTTATCTTGAAGTGGTCATGTCCTCATTCCATTCAGTAAGATGTGCATCATTTAACTGGTATAAAAAAATTGTGGATATACATGTAGTGTTTATACATCTACAGGTCAAATTGCCAACAGAAGATGAATTGGATGGTAGATAAAACTCTGACCCTGATTGTTTTACAACAAACTAGGGTGCATTTAGTACTTTCCATGTGATACTGACTCCAGCTACTGAAACGCCAGTCTGGATCTCCAGGACATTGTCACCACTGTCACTAGTGTGGCCTGCTTCCACTCTCCAGGAGTGGAGAGTCTTTTAACCTATGCTCCTCCTAGGCCTTGCTTCTACTGAAGCCATCTCTGGAGGTTTCCATCTAAATCCAAGGACGATCAACCACAGACTTAACAGTTTGCATCCTTCAACCCCACTGTAGACTTTGTCTCAGGATCAATGAGTTAGCAAGACCCAGAAATTATTTTCGGGACCAGTTAAGTAAACCACAACACACCTCAACAACTGGACCAAGGCCCAGTTGTCACATGTCAGAACAGCATCAGAAACTAGCTTTTTTATTTCTAGATTTTAATTTATCTTGAGTACTCTAATCCCCATGTACAGAATGCCAGAAGAGGGCATCAGATCCCATAATAGTGTTCACACACACATACTCAGCAGGTCCTACCAAACCACTTTTGAATCCTGTAGTTTGGCAAGCATCTTGCCAGGTGGCAGTGTACCAAGCTGCAGAGATCAGCCTCAAGCCCTACTCCTACCTATTCCAGAGAGCTAAGCACTTGGATTACAGGACAGCACAATTGTTCTCCAAATCCATTGTTTCCAAGACAGGTTTTCTGTGTACGACGCCTGGCTGTCCCAAAACTCAGACCTGCCCATTTCTGCCTCAGTGCCAGGATTAAGGTGTGCATTACCAATGCTGGTCTACTGAGTTTAACTGTATCCATGTACTTGCATGAGCTTGTGCATTTGATGATACACACGAGAGACCAGGACTACCTGAAGAACGGGGTTGAATTACTGGACTATCCCCACCTTTCAATCACTATTATAATAATCTGCAGTGTCCTTCAAGAATACCACTGGACTCTAATTCCTGTTCACTGCTCATCCTGCCCTTATTAAGCACTCTTTGGAATGCTAAGAGGGAGAGAGGAAAGCAGACATCCCCCCCTTGGAGCCCCAGCAGATAATTTTATTTTCCAAACAACTTTATTGAAATGTGCCAAGATACATGGGCAGCACAAATGTATGAACAGGAAAAAAAAAATCACACATACAGTCATTTAAAAAGTGAAGGTTAATCTTGGGAGATACCAGTTCCCCTCCCCCCCTCCAGAGTTCCAGCATTTCTGTTGTGGTTAAGCCTCTACTGACCTAGCATTTAAAAGGAAAAAAGAACTGCAAAAAACGAATCAAAACAAAACCAAAGTAACCAACAGCATAAAGGAAAGAAACATTTTCCTGCTCGGATAGTCTTCCTTCCCAGCATCTAATTAGGAGGCATGCTGTGCGGTGGAGAAGCACAACTTCAGAGTGTATGGGTACGGGCCATCTGCAAACAAGAGGACAGACAGATGTCAGGCTGGAACCCTCTGGAGCTCCCAGATCAGTCATCCCAATCTGCACCCATACGCCCTCCTATGCAGGTCAATTACAGGGATCTAACTCATCACCACCCACGGTAAGCTGGAGCAACTCCCAAGCTATCGGGTGGGTGGAACCTGGCAGCCTGGCTGGCCTCCCAGGAGGATGTCATCAGACTGCTCTCCTGGTGACCAAGTCCCATCTGCCTGTGTCTGCGACAAAGGCAATCTCTAGGGTCCTATCTTGAGGGTAGAAAGATGGCTCTGGCATGTTGCCAGACAAGCCATCAAGCCACTAGGGAGATTCTGCAGGACACACAGACACTCACTTGGGTTTTTCATCTGGTAATGGTTCAGGAAGCCCAAGGTCTCCAGGGCATCGCTCTTGGAGTCCCACTCCAGCAGCCCAGAGGAGCTCCGCTCGCCTGAATCAAACAGGAGACAGCAAAGAGGTTAGGCAGGGGCATACAAGGTTAGTCTCCTCCCAGCAACCACCCACCCACAGCTGCAGAGGGGGTGGGGGAGGGAAGTGGTGCCCTGACTCACTTTTGCCTGAAAATACTTTGACAGAGGTTGGCCGCTTCACTCCCAGTTCGTCACAGATCTGGTGCAGGAGAGTAAAAGAATTCAGAAACCATATGCAAGACTTCAAGCAGACCAGACAACTGTGACCTTGTGTGTGTGGACTGTACCCCACCAGCCTGGGACTCAATGAGGCAGCACAAGGAAGAGACTTCCTCAAACCCCAACCCTGGCCACCGACGGCATGACATTAGATGGGTGTTGCTGAATTGCTGACCAACACCCATGGGCTCCTCTTGCTGTCTCTGCCCAGGTTCCAAAGCATCACCTTTGTGGCAACCCCACAATCGTGACTGCCAGGCCAATATGTGAAAGCAGTGTGCAGAGCTCTATACCAGGACACAATATGCCTCTGCTCTTACCTACCACAGCCACGATGAGAAGAATCTGCCCCCTCCCCCCTTTTTTTGCTTTGTCCCAAACGAACCCAACCCAAGACAATGACGTGACAGATCGGTTTCACAACACCCACCTCAAAGAAGTTCTCCTCAGTCACCTCCAGGGGAGCATTGAAGAAGTGCAGTACATTGCTAGGGTGCTGGATGCGGTTCTTAGCTGCCTGCTCTGGAGTGGAGAAACGATTGTTCCTTGACTCGCTGAAGTCTTTATAGCTGCAGGATCCATCTTCTAGCCCGTATGACTGACCAGGCATAATGGCTGGTTGCTTGGAGACACTGAGAGGGAAGAAAGGAAGTCTTTGTTATATGCTGAATTGTCTGTCCTCTAGGGTCAGTCACAGAGGCTCAGCTGGCTTCATGCCTATCTGATACTGCTGGGTGCTTTTAACACACACCGCTGTATAGCTGCACTGAAGTTAACCCTCCTTTCTCCCAAGGCTTCACAGGAAGCGTGGCTCCTATCCCCACCCCCATTCCTGCCTATGTCAGCACCCTGATCTCAATCACAACTTAAATCACACCTCTGTCCATCTTTTCCCTCTAACCTGTCCCCGCTCTGATGACAGTACCCACCAGACATTCATCTTCTGCCCAAACATGAAGTTGTTGTTGAGGTGAGTGATGGCTCGGTCCACAGCATAGCCGTCAGCCATCTCCACCATGGCGGCCCCCGGCTTGCTCTTCATAAACTTCACCTTAGGGAGAAGGTGCAACTTAGCACACGTGTCTAGGTGCCAGGGTCCTCTCCCCTGACAGCTACAAGCTAACTCCTGCTCTGGCTCTAGGCTTCCATTTTCTCACAGGTGAGTAGGAATCAGAACTAACCCCAGAGCAGGCCTGGCCCATGCACTGAGCTCAATAAAGGTGGGCAGTGGAGCCTGGGCAGGTTCTTTCTCATTGGAGAGCTGCTGCATGAAGCCAGCTATGCAGAAGGAGGAAGCTAGCTGTCTGCATGTTGCTACTTCAGGTTAGATATTCTGTCACAGCATCAATAAAAAGTGCTAAGGAAAGAATCTTGAGTCTTCTAAGTGTTCTACCTCTGAGACCCAAACACCTTTATACAGAACACCACAGTATATACTGGTAGAGGCTCTAAGAAGCCAGGCCAATTAGCCAAGTCATGCTTCCACATAAAGGGGTATTCACATTCAACCCATCCTTCCTTTCCGCTTTAATACAGCAGGAAAACAAAACCTCAAACCACTACAGAAAGTGCACTAATGCTACTATTCCAAACAGGTTTACTGGGGTTTTTCTTTTGGTTTTTCTTTTGTTTGTTTGTTTGTTTTCGAGACAGGGTTTCTCTGTGTAGTCCTAGCTGTCCTGGAACTCACTCTGTAGACCAGGCTGGCCTGGAACTCAGAAATCCGCCTGCCTCTGCCTCCCAAGTGCTGGGATTAAAGGCGTGCGCCACCACGCCTGGCTACTGTGGTCTTTCAAAGAGGATCTCACTTTGTGGCCTAGGCTTCCGAGTGCTAAGGTGTGCATCATGACACCAGGTTACTATTAACTCTTATCCCGTGGACCAGGCCCAGGCACACACACTTGGGCAAATCTGAAACCATACTAGTTTGTTATAAGATACCACTAGCCAGGTGGAATCAACTTTCCAGCAGAGAATGCAGAAAGGTCTTGAGTTGCCAGATTACCTGGAGCTTCCCAAAGGTCTTTACTACCTATACTCTTTTTTTCGAGACAGGGTTTCTCTGTGTAGCCCTGGCTGTCTTGGAACTCACTCTGTAGACCAGGCTGGCCTCGAACTCAGAAGTCCGCCTGCCTCTGCCTCCTGAGTGCTGGGACTAAAGGCGTGCACCACCACGTCTGGCTACTGTAATCTTATGACTGACTATTCAATACTAGGTCTCAACACTTTAAAATCAGGCACTTGACTCTTTAACATGGGAAACTCAGACTGCAAACACTGGCGCTCTCATGAAGCAGCAGCTGTCTTGCTCTAGGAAATAC
The DNA here is from genome assembly GCA_902729485.2 of Mus minutoides. Lineage (NCBI taxonomy): Eukaryota > Metazoa > Chordata > Mammalia > Rodentia > Muridae > Mus > Mus minutoides. The sequence continues at coordinate 23,015 of LR754006.1, forward strand.
CACTACAAAGGATGCACCTCACTGGCTTCTTCACCCCTGCTCCCCTCCATCTGAGACATGGGGCTTCCTTCAGCTCTTCAAGAAAAGCAAGCTCACCTTCTCCACATTGCCATACAAGCAGAAGACATTGAAGACTCGATCACAGTTCATCTTAGATTGATCCAAGCCATAGACCATGAGCACAGGGCTGTCAGCGTGGGGGCCATAGTCGGGTGGTGGGGGAGGGGGTGGGGGATGACCATACTGGGGGCCATAGCGACTTGGGCCCCGGCGGTGACCCCCCACAGGTGGGCCCATCCTTCTCCCTTCGTAGTGAGGTGGGGGGGGCCCGTAGCCCTCATCATGGTAATGGCTGTGGTACCCACCATGGGGCCCTCCTGGGGGGTGGGAAGGAAAGAGAGGGAGGACGGGTGAGAATTTTCGCGGCGGACGACGGGCAGGGGCACATGAGCCACGGGAGTCCACGGAGGGGAACCCCCTGCCCTCACCATATTCTGCGGGATGATCTCCCAGGAGAGGGGGCTGCCGCTGGCGTTTGTTGGGGTTACTGCCAGGGTCACCTGTAGATTGAAAACAGAGTTAGGAATAGAACTCAAGAAAGAATCCCTGGACTCCTGACTACAGAGGCCAGTCTCAAGACCGTGGAGCTCTGTGAGCATGGCTGTAAACTCCTTCCTAAAAGGCAAGGACGGGGGCATGAAGCCCAGGTCTCACAGCCGGAATCCATTCTTCTGTCCTGTCTGCACAGACCAGCCACTCTCCTCCTCAGCTAAGAATTTTGGGATCCCTTGTACTGCCGTGTTATGCCTTATAGTAGGGAACAGGCAGCTCCCAGGCCATCTAGGGAACTACAGCATGGGTGTATTATGTATGAAGGGGAAGAGCAGTTTTATGAATTCCCAATGAAGGGAGAAAGATTAAGGGCAATAAGCAAATTAATCCAAGATGGACAGAAATATGGTGAACAGCCCACAATGCCTCTATGTCCTGGGAGCTCAAGGCTCCAGGTCTCTCTCTCTATCAACCCTGGGCCCAGCCACCCTCTACATCCCATCCAGCCCGAGAGGGACTGTAGGAGCTGACAAGCAGGGCAAGAGCACAATCAGTTTCAAAAAGCAGTTAGGTAGATAACAAGGCATCAACAATCTCAGACCCAATGATGGCGCAGAGCCCCCTCTCCCACCCTAGCTGCAGTTCGTAATTAACCGTTAGTTTAGCGCTGAAGTGCAGACACTGATAAGCACTTTACAGACGTCACAGCTTGAGTTCCTCACAACAACCCTATGAGGTAGGTACTCATTTCTTAGGCCCACTTTACAGATAAGAAATTAGAGCAGTTTACTCTTTCACTGAGCAGTTAGGACACTTGCAAATCAGTGGCTGAGCCAGAACTTCAGCCCAGGTCTGGGTGGCACCAAGACCCAGAGCTTGAATCCACTGCCCTTTCCTGCCACCCTGCTTGAGTTTGTTTTTCAAGTCATTACAAAGATGGAAAAGGGCTACTTACAGCAGAAGTACAGAGTACAATGTCCATTTGTCACAAAAAAACAAATCTGTATTTTTCTCTTACCATTGGACGCTTCAACAGTGAGTTAGCACAGTTCTGAAAGATGGCGTCCCATCAAACATACACTGCGACCCTGCATCACATGGTTTTACAGTCATAAATACAAGTCACGGTACACATCCGCTACATTTTCTTTAAAGAACCGTTTTAAAAGTCAATGTTCTGATTAAATCACAATGGGCTCACAGATGCTCTGTCCTCAGAAGATACCAGAAAAGTGGAAATAAAGGTGTATGAGGTGGGTAGTGTCCCTCCGTGTGGTCAGCTCCTCACACTGTGTGCTGCAGTGCGGTGCTTCTGGCTGTGTAGCGCTCCATGTGCGTGTCTCCTGGTATGAAGTGTGCCAGTGGCCCCACTATGCTCGCGCTGTGGCCTTGGTTGCGTGCCCGGTTACCCACCAGCAGGTAACTGTGTGCCTCTGAGCTGTTTTGATTTTAGGTCTGTTTTCTGATTTTTTGTTGTTGTGGTTTAATTTTTTATTTCTGATCTCCAGTTGGTGCAGATGTGTTGGCAGCCGATGACTGCAGGAAAAAAAAAAAATCAAAATACAAAAGAAAAAAAAGAAGGCCCTCCCCAAACCAAAGACTTAAAAAACAAAACCTGCATGGCGAGGAATGGAGAGGATCCTATTGTCTTGGAGGCCCATGGAATCTACTTCAGTCTATGAATCGAATCGTTCTCCGAAAAGAGCACCGCTGGCTGGCTGGGCGCACTCGGGCTGTGTTTCCTACTTCTGTGTACATTCTTGGGTTCAAGTTTGCTTGGATTTTGACTTTATGTTTAATAAAAAAGCAGTGTCTGCTGCCATGTTGCGTCTCTTTCTTTGTCTCTGTCTGCCTCTGTCTCTGTGCTTGTAGCTGTTCCTTGGAGCGCGGTGTGGTGTTCTTGATGTAGTGAGCTCAATCTGCGGCTGTTTCTGGGAACGTGGTGGAGGCTGCATGTTCTGTTCTCCAGGAAGAACTAGTGGTTTTGTGCCCTGTGTGTTGGTGCGCAATGTGCAGAGGCAGAGCCGCTGAAGTGTGGTTCCGGAGGGGGTGGCCAAGCACCGCCCTCACTCCAGGTCACCTCATCAGCCCAAGCTGAGAGGCATCAAAGCCAATGCACAGGCAGCCCCTGCCACTAGCCCCTGCCGGCCTGCACATCTTCTATTTGTGTTCCTTGGAGAAGAAATGGTTGGTTGCCATGTTTCTGTCAGCAGTCATGTAATGCCATTGCCCGCTCTGGTACATTCATTTGGTCATAATTTGCCTCTGACCTTTGGAGGGAGCAGCCAGGCCCCAGAGGCCAATTCTGAGGGTTCTTGGGAGAGTCTAGCCCACCCTGCCCACTGGTTCTTAGCTGCAAAACAAGCAAGACAGGCCCACCTACAAGTGTAGAGTGAGGTTCTGGTCTCCCAGAGCCTCCGCCATCAAGCCTCCTCCCACAGCCCAAGAACTAGTCCGACGTTATCAGACTAAGAGACGGTCAATCTTGCTGATTTTCACAGGGGTGACGCTGTTTTTCAAAAATAATCCTTCACTCGCTTACCAAAGGCAAACCATTCTTGACAACACTAGAAAGGGGGGTGCGCATGTGGACCAGAAGAGATGCTGAGTCCCCTCTACAAAGGAGAACAGTCATGTCTGCCTCAACTTATCCCAAGTGTCTGACCTCTACAAGGTCTACTGGTTTGGAGGCTGTGCTTCAAAACCCTAGCAGAGCTCACCCCTTCTTGCTGACACCCTCACTTCAGTCCCTCTTTGACAATGGAGATCGAGAGGGACTTTTTCTCATCTTCCAGGGAATGAAGATTCCAGCAACCCTAACCAGGCTCTAGAACAAAGGCAGCAAAATCATTTGGAGCTGCTACCCATTTCTACCCTTCTTGCCAGCCTCCTCAGCGATGCCCTGGTCCCACCCTGCTCAAGCCCCAGCCTTAGCCCTCCCATGTCCACAGGGAGCCCAATGGCATTACATAACCCCGAGCCTGGGTCTGTCAAGTACACTAGTCGAATGAAGAGGCAAGGCGGTATATTTAGAACAAAGTAGCCATCAGGATTACCTTGTCCACTGAGGTTGGGGTTTGTGTAGTCCCAAGTATCTTGGTCGTTCTTGAATACATTTAAACGAGTAGGCTGCAAAGACAAGACCAAGTCTGAAGCTGGCTGTGCCTCATCTCACCAGGTACCCAATACAAGGCAGTCACTTCCCAGACCTACCTTTGCGTACTCAATCTTCAGAGTACAACAGCCAGAATAGATGTCAGCCCCATTGAGTGAGGCCTTGGCGCGCTGGGCACTTTGCACAGAATCAAACGTGAAAGGACTTAAGGAAGCAGAACTTGAGCTTGGGAAAGGATTACTAGACTCATACAGCCTCAGTACCATAAACAGCCTCAGGTAAAAGCTATGGACACACCCGGGACTGTACTCAGGAAGCAGTCATTGGCTAGGGTTCACTGTGGTCTGCACCCTTATCCCAGCCTCAACAGAGATGGTAGCAACACATCTTATGCCATTCCATTGTATCGCAATCTATACCCTGCCTGCTTTTAAAAGTGGCTTCTCGGGCGTGGTGGTGCATGCCTTTAATCCCAGCACTCGGGATGCAGAGGCAGGCGGATTTCTGAGTTCGAGGCCAGCCTGGTCTACAAAGTGAGTTCCAGGACAACCAGGGCTATACAGAGAAACCCTGTCTCGAAAAAAAAAAAAAAGTGGCTTCTTCAACTTGGCCAAGGAGACACTAGCAAGCCATCTTTATCAAAACCTCTCCCTCTTTCCCATCATTCTGGAGTCTTCTGATTTTTCTTTTTTTGATTTGTTTTGTTTTTTTGTTTTTCAAGACAGGGTTTCTTTGTGTCGCCCTGGCTGTCCTGGAACTTACTTTGTACAGACCAGGCTGGCCTCAAACTCAGAACTCAAAGAGGCTTGCCTCTGCCTCCCAAGTGCTGGGATTAAAGGCATGCGCCACCACTGCCTGGCTTGATTTCTGCTCTGTATCTAAGTTCCTCTGAAACAGAATGGACCCATCCACCTCAAAGAAGGAAGAGGATGGTGGAGAGCTGAGCTGTCTCACTTGCACAGCTGCATGAAGCACTGGGTTCAACTCTCACAAGGGGTGCACCCACTCCCAAACAAAATAGCATCCCATCAGAACATACCCTGATCAGTTCTTTATATATCCCTCAATAGCCTGGTCTATTAAGATTTGCAGTGTGAGGCTGTTCAGTCTTGTACATAATTGTCTCTATGAAGGTACGTAGCATAAATTCTCTATGCTAAACTCTGAAAAACAAGAAACAAAGAACACCAGTTTCCCAGAAAAGGATATTCCACCATAGCCTGAACTCCGTTCTTCCGGAAAATGACAATTCTCTGGACAGGGCCACAAGGATTACAGATGGTGTAAAGAACATCCTATAAAAGCAAAAACAGGCAAGATAAGGGGTCCTGGCTGGCTGGAGGATGACAAGAGTTAGGACAAGAGGGGAAAGATGTAGGAGTGCCTTCCCTTCAGCACACACCGTGGTTATGGAGTAGATGGGGTTCAGGATGGTAAACAGAAGCACACTGTTTACGCTCCGGGAGTCATCAGAGTCTCCGGGGCGAGAGATCTTCTGGCTGGTAGAGTAATTGACAAAAGCAGGGTGACCGGCAATGTAGATCTGGTTGTCTGCAGCGTAGTTTACCGCATTACAAGCCCCCAGCACGTCTTCAAACTCTACCAGTGCCTGCCTCTTCTTTGGCATCACCACCACATAGCTGCAGAGAAAAGGCAGGCTTCAGTGCTCTTGGGAAGGGAACCAGACAACTTTGTGAAATGATTCTTGCTCTTCTCAACCCTGACCCCCAAAACACTCCAAGCCAGTTACCCTCCTGGCCCCTCTCCTAAGTCAGAACAGACTGTCAGGCTGAGAAGATCACAGTGCTAATCAATCATTGCTTGGGCAACTTTGTGGGAGAAGGAATATAGAGCAGCAAGCATCTGGTCTGGTCAGTCAGAAGTCACTAGGAGAATAAAAGAGGTCTGACCAGACCCTCAGGAGTGGGGAAGAGATGGGGGAATAAGGAACTAAAACTTGAAACACGGCAAGAGTAAACTCTCTGAGGACAAGTCACAGGATACAGCTACAGACCCTGGGGCCAGCACTGCTCAGAACTAGACAGCAGTGACACTCAGGGATGCTAAGGAGTTCCAACCCTGGCACCAAGAAGTACCTGATGGGTCCAAATTCTTGCAGGGCTTCCACAAGGTCAGCTTCCACCACCCCGTCAATCAGGCCCCTGATGTGAACAACTGGGGAGGCAGGGGTTTTGTGAGGGTCATCGTAGTTCTCCTGAAAAAGGAAGGTCACACAGTGAGAAGAGGGACCCCAATGTACTGCCATTTGATCACCAAAAGCCTTGAGTGGGTGGCCATCTGTCCCCCTCAAGGCTTAGTGATAAGCCTAGCTTCTAAGGAAGACTAAATGTAGAAAGATCTAGAGTGTTTCTGGAATTCATCTCTGAATCAAAGTACAACAGGAAGAGTGACTTAGAAAGGGACCACACCCACAGGAAGAGCTCTAACAGCTGCCAGCTAGTCTTTTTTTCTTTTTTTTTTAGATTTTATTTATTATATGTAAGTACACTGTAGCTGTATTCTGACACACCAGAAGAAGGTATCAGATCTCATTACAGATGGTTGTGAACCACCATGTGGTTGCTGGGATTTGAACTCAGGACCTTTGGAAGGGCAGTCAGTGCTCTTAACTGCTGAGCCATCTCTCCAGCCCCGCTGCCAGCTAATCTTAAGAACACAACACACTCTGCAATGGGGTATGGTGGCGCACTCCTTTAATCCCAGAGCACTTGGGAGGCAGAGGCAGGTGGATTTCTGAGTTCGAAGCCAGTCTGGTCTACAGAGTGAGTTCCAGGATAGCCAGGGCTACAGAGAAACCCTGTCTCGAAAAACAAAACAAGGGCTGGTGAGATGGCTCAGCGGGTAAGAGCACCCGACTGCTCTTCCGAAGGTGATAAGTTCAAATCCCAGCAACCACATGGTGGCTCACAACCATCCTTAATGAGATCTGGCACCCTCTTCTGGAATGCCTGAAGACAGCTACAGTGTACTTAACATATAATAAATAAAGTAAATCTTAAAAAAAAAAAAAAGAAAAGAAAAACAAAACAAAAAACACAAAAACTACTCTGCATGTGTTCTAGTTTCTTTGTGTTTTCTCTGGCTCAGCAAGCTTTGGTCACTTAGCCCTGCCTGTCTTATACTGTCTCGGCCAAGGTCTTCCACACTGAACTGCTATCCCAACCTGTAAGATTTCCCACAGCTCCTCCACTTCACACAATCACACACAGGCAGTTTCTAGGACTCTGGAGAGAACTTCCTCCTCCACCTCTCCTAGACTGTGGGCCCCAACATCACTGGGCAGAAGCCTATGTATATCAGTGGGTTCTTTTGTTTTGTTTTGTTTGTTTTTTTCGAGACAGGGTTTCTCTGTGTAGCTCTGGCTGTCCTGGAACTCACTTTGTAGACCAGGCCGGCCTTGAACTCAGAAATCCGCCTGCCTCTGCCTCGAGTGCTGGGATTAAAGGCGTGTGCCACCACATCAGGCACAACCTCGAGTTCTAATCCTACTTTTGTTTGTCACTGGTGAGACTCAACCTAATTTACCCAGTGTCTTTCCTGCTTTGTAAAGGAGTCCATAAAATTCCCCATCTCAGAGGACCAACACTGCATGCGTGGTACCTCTCATCTTAAATGATTAGGGATAGGGATAAAGCACACTACACAGCCCATGAGACATTCAGAGAACAACCTTTTGGAGTCTGTTCTCTCCTTCCACCTCATGGGCTGCTGTTGTCTAGCTTGGCAGTTAACTTACCAGACTCAACTAAAATGTCTTCCAAATCCTTGAGAAACCTAACATTGTAACAACAGGGAGAAGCTGATAAATGCCTACAACAGGAGCAGAAGCCTCATCGAGAGGGCACTGTTTGTTTGGCTTTTTTGAGAAGTCTCACTATGTAGCCTTGTCTGTCCTGGAATTAACTATGCATGAGAGGCCGTAAACGAAAGAGATTAAAGGCCTGTGACACCGTGCCCATCGGGAAGCCTTTAATAATAAATTTTTAAAAGGAATGCAGACTGCATCCTAACCCAGACACCACAATTATGACCTTCAGAAGACTAAATAGGCCGAAAGTCTCCGTGCATGGCCACAGGACCATAATATAGTTTAGTTTATAAAAGCCCCAATCCTGGAGTCCTAAGCAAATCGAGTAATTTGAAGCTTGGCTCAATTCCCAAAGTTAAATTTGCCTTTCACAAATCGTCTTCCGTTTTTCAAGGCACACAGTAAAAAGGTTAAACAGTTTTAATATGGGCATCATTTTATCAAGTGAACTTCTATATGGATGCGACCGGGTCAGGCCACCGCCCACCCGCTTCCCGCTCACTAGCTGCGGTTGTAGAAACGCGCTTGCGCATAGGGACGCTGAGAGAAAAAAAAAAAAAAAAAAAAGATAGAGAAGTGGGGGAGGAAAAAAAAAAAAAACGGCCCGACCGCGTGCCTGGGCCCCCCACATGCCGGCCCGCGGCGCCTGCGCAGTGCGGTGCCTGCAGAGCCAGCCGCTTCCTCCGCCCCCTCAAGCCCCGCTTTGGATTGCGCGCACGCGCAAGCGCCTGTCCTCGCGCAAACCCCGCCGTTTGCTCAACGCCTGCCCCTCCCCCAACCCACCAAAAAGAGCGAGGGCTGCAGCGCGTGCGCAGAGATTTCCCCCCGTAAAAAATAAATAGCTTTTAAAGTACGAAATTTCCCCTTCCTTCCGGGAGTCTAAAGCCTCAGCCTCACCCCGCCGCCGCCGCCCGCCGCCCCGGATCCTCCGCCGCCGCCGCCTCCGTGCTGGTCGCCGGCGTTTTCAGTCTTCAGCCGTTTAGGGGCTCGGCCTCCCTCGTTGCCGCCGCCGTAATAGCGACCACCGCCACCTCCGCCGCCCGCAGCCGCCATCTTCACCATCGCTCCCGCCCGCCTCAGCTGCTCGTCCGGCTGCTGCCTCTGCTCGAGCCGCCGACGCCGCTTCTCCGCCCGGGGCAGCAGCCTCCGCGACATGGCGGCGCAGAACCCGCCTCCCCCCGCCTCTCATTGGGGGAGGGACACGCCCGTCACTCGCCGCCCCCACCCGATAGGGGGAGCCACTGGCCCTATCTTGGGGGGAGGGGAAGTTTCTTCACGGTTCATTTCTATTGGATAGGACGCATGCCGTTCTATTGGAAAGACCGCCTCTGTTTGCCAATCGCACTCCTTATAGGTGAACGCTTCTTGCCAGTCATTTCGCCAGGCCCCACCTCCTTAAAATAAACTCTGATTTAATAGGCCAGATTTTTGGGATCGCTCCGCCTTCCCACAGACAGTAAATGGAAGTGGGCCTCCGAAGCTCCGCCTTCTTCCCGCTCTCATTGGTTTTCTAGCTAATCGGTCACTCTGAAATCCTTGCGTTTCCCAGTCACAACGACCATCTTCCCGCGCCACTCCGCTGGGATACAAGAAAGGCCTTCCCTTCTGTGTTTCTACAATGGTTCCCCCAGGTGCCCGTCTCCTACGTCAACATTCGATTGGTCAATGTTGAGTGGAAAGAATGCCCTCTTGACAGATGGTATAGGATGACTGATAGCTTCTGATTGGTGAAAAAGGAGAGCCCGTAGGCGCTCTCTGGCGCAATCTAGGAACCGGTCCCGTGAGAGCGCATGCGCTACCGTACTTTGGGGGGCCCTCAGTAGAAGAGGTGACTCTAAGGAATGCAGCTACTGGAGTACCCGGACGATCTTTCTCGTGCCTGCTGTTTGCAAGCTCCGGAAGTCTAGAGCAAGACAACAATTTGCAGTAGCTATAACCCATTAGAACGTTTACTTCACCCCTACCCTATCCTAAGCTGGAAGTTATTATTTTTAAAAGAACCTTCAAATCTGAGCACTTCTCACTAATAAAGCATTGATTGATTGCCATGTGACTTCGGACCCTGGCAGGCACCGTCATTTCACTCTAAATTCAGTCATGGTGGTAGATCTTTATAGTTGAACTCGGTTCGCACTTGGGAACTGGGCGCCATGTGTCCTCCAGAGTGCTCTGTGGCTTAGACTCGCTAATTGGAGACTGCTTTGAAGCGATTGTCTCCTCCCAGGGTCCTGGGAAGTCCGAGAGCTACAACGCCGGCTGGCCCGCCGGGGAGCGAGCAGACAGGGAAGGGACGGACGGAAGATCAAGATCCTGACCACGGTCCTGTCCAGAGGCTTTATGGGGAAACTAGGGAGTCAGACTCTGGGATGTAGCTCAGCAATGGAGCACTTGCCTAGCAGACAAGGCGCGTATCTACCCCCTACCCGCCCCCCCCCCGCGCACACACACACACACACACACACACACACACACACACACACACACGTATTGAGACGGTGTAAGATTCACAGGCCTCTCCAAAACGTGCTGTGACACCTTTCCACCAGGACATTCCCAAAGCGGATATCCGCTTGGTACTAAGTTTGAAATGTGAGTAAAGGCTCAGAGAACGGAAGCCCGTGTGTTGGGATAAGTTTTAAGCATGGCATGGTGGTTGCAAGCCTGTAATCCAGCGCTCTGGAGTCAGGCAGGATTGCCTTGAGTTCGGGGCTACCCTGGGATACATAGGGATTCTCCTAATTAAAAAAGTTTGGAAGCGGTGGAGGCTGATGAGGATATAAATGGATCTCCAGTCATTTCACTGGACACACACTCCAAAGAAGGCCCTCCCAACATGGGGTACGCCGCCAAGGCGTAGCAGGTGACGCGCGGGGGCGGGGGAGGGCGGGCTCTCCCGCAGAAGGGCGGGGTCCCGCGTCTACGTCAGAGGCTGTGGTGGGGGAGGGGAACGGGAGGTCTCCTATCCTCCCCCGCGCGGGGCCCGGACGCCCCTCACTCGGGCGCGCTGTCAGCACTAGGCTAGACTCTGTACGGTGCAGGCGGCTCGTAGGCTACTCACGCCCGGGGCAGCTACTGGTGCCCGTGCCCGTGCCCGCTGCTCCCGCAGCCTGTCCCCGGCCCTCCCGCCGGCGCAGCGACGTGCGTCCCGCAGGTCCCCCCACGCCCCCACGTCCCTCCCCGACCCCTTGGCCCTGTCCCCTACCAGCTCGGCGGCGAGCTTGGCCGGCCGTCCGGGATCGAAAAGAGCAGACACTGGGAAGTTTTGGGGGAGGGAGGGGCGGAACTTAAAGGGACCACGACCTCTTTTCACTGGGGGAAAGGGGGCACTGGGGAAGATAACCGAGTCTGGAATGGAATGGGAAGAACGTTGAGCGGCTGTGTTGTTCGAGCTCCGCATTCTTGCTCACCCTCTGTCCCACTTTCCACCCTAGCCAGGAAAATAAGTCCTCCAGTCGCTTGCGGTTTACGTGGCAGTTTTCTCCATTTGCCAAGTGTTTGGAAGATAAATGTAGACATGTTTGTTGTACAGATGGGTAAGCAGGCTCGAAGACCTAAGATGCCACAGCTGCTAAGTGTCTGACATCGAAACTGATGCAGGGTGATGTCTGTGTGCCTATCAGAGAATGCTAGAGAACCGTGGTTAAGCACAGGGGTTATACCCCACGCTCAGGTTCAGCTATGCAGCTGAGGCAGGGAGTTTTGAGTGTAAGGACAGCTTGGGTCACATATCTAGACCACACGCAGGTCATCTGACTCTCACAGCTCCTGTACACCCACACTAACCCAAATCTGCTGATTCTTTGCCTGCAGAGGTCAGAAGAAGGCCCGATCGCCAGGTACTGGAGTTCCCCCGCTGATTGTGAGCTGACATGTGGGTGCCAGGAATTGAACCCCCGGCCCTCTTCAGAAGCAACTAGTGCTTTTGACAGCTGAGCCATCTGTCTTTGCTCCCTTTCATCCAACTGCCTTTGACTCCAGTGGCACCTCTTAGTCATTTTAGTCCTTAAGCCTTCTCACAGTTATAATTATGTATACTCCCTGAGAGAAACCCGGTGTGGGCAAAAACTGCCCTGTCACGGAAACTCCCTGTTTTGATTCCCAAGTTTATAGCCAAGGAAAGAAGTAATGAAAGCAGGCCAGGAGACTGGGACACTACCATAAAGGCTTCCTGGAGAGCCATGGATTCCCCTGGAATGCTGGGGCCACACTAGGACAGAAAGGGTTATGAAGTGAGCCTCCTTGGGGTTGGCCTGCTAAATTGGCTAATCCTCCCTAATGGTGCAAGGAGAAAGCCAGCTCAGCTAATGAAGCCACAGCTTGAAGTAGTCTAACCTTTAAACCCTGCCTCCTAGTCGGAAGCTCAGGAGTGCTGCTGCCCCACTGGAGTAATCCCAGTTCTGAGAGAACTGAGTACAAGGTCATCCTCCTAAAGAACTGGGACCAGCCCCAGGTACATGAAATCCTGTCTTCTCAAGAGAAGAAGAAGAAGAAGGAGGAGGAGGAGGAGGAGGAAGAGGAGGAGAAGGAGAAGAAGAAGAAGAAGAAGAAGAAGAAGAAGAAGAAGAAGAAGAAGAAGAAGAAGAAGAAGAAGAAGGTCAAAGTAATACAGCCAGAGAGACTGACAGACATGGATAGGTAAGGCTGTTGGGTCCGCCAGCCTGGTGACTTGATTACAATCCCCAGAACCCAGTAATCATGGAAGAAGAGAACTGACTCCACAAAGCTGTTCCCTGACTGCAACACATGTACCATGGCACCCAAACCCCACCCCACCCCCACATGCACACACAGAAATACATAAATGTAATAAATAAACCCTCCCAGTGGCAGAGCTCCTGCATACCATGTACAGGACAGCGAGTTCCACACGCAGCACCACAGTCTGGAGAGAGATGGCTTAGAAGCTCAGATCGTTCACTCGCTGCTTTACCAGAAGATTCAGGTTCAACTCCCAACACCTACATGGTGACTCCAATTCCAGGGGATTCTATACACTCTTCTGGCCTCCTCAAGCACTGGGCATACATACCATGTACAGACATTCAAGCAGGCCAAACACCCATTACATATAAAATAATAAAAATTTAAAATATATATTTAAAAACCTTCTCACAGTCATGGGGCACAACAGCCCCGAACAGATTTTACCTTGCTCTCAAGTTTGGTTTCCCTGTTATTTTTTGTTTTGTCTATGGAAAACAAAGTCTCATTATACAGCCCTAGCTGAGTCTGCGCCACATGGGGGTATAGGCCAAAGGAGGCTATTACATAGACGCCCTGGAATGGAGTTACAAATGGTTGTAAGCTGTCATGGTGGGTGCTGGATATCAAACCTGTGTCCTCTGGGAGAGCAGCCAGTGGTCTTTTCTGTTTGTTTTGTTTGAGAGAGGGTCTCACTATGTAGACCAAGGTAGCCTGACACTCACAAACATCTGCCTGTCTCTGTCTCCCAAGGGCTGGGATTAAAGGCATGAGTCACTATGCCCAGCGTGCAGCCAGTGCTTCTTTGTTTGTTTTTTATATTTTTTTTAAATTTAATTTTATTTGTAATTTATTTTTCACACAACATATTCCATTCCCCACCCCCGCCACCCTCCGACTGCTCCACATCCCACATCTCCTCCCCAACACACCCCATCTCCATGTGGATGCCTCCAACCCCCACCCCAACTGACCTCTAAACTCCCTAGGGCCTCCAGCCCCTTGAGGGTTAGGTGCATCATCTCTGAATGAACATAGACCTGGCCATCCTCTACTCTATGTGTGTTGGGGGCCTCATATCAGTTGGTATATGCTGTCTGTTTGGTGGTCCAGTGTTTGAGAGATCTCAGGAATTCAGATTAATTGAGACTGCTGGTCGTCCTGCAGGATCGCCCTTCTCTTCAGCTTCTTTCAGCCTTCCCTAATTCAACAACAAGGGTCAGCTGCTTCTGTCCATTGGTTGGGTGCAAATATCTGCATCTGACTCTTCCAGCTGCTTGCTGGGTCTTTTGGCGGGCAGTCATGACTGATCTCTTTGTGAGTGCTCCATAGCAGCAGTAATAGAGTCAGGCCTTGGGGCCTCCCCTTGAGCTGGATCCCACTTTGGGCCTGTTGCTGGACCTTCTTTTCCTCAGGCTCCTCTCCATTTCCATCCCTGTAGTTCTTTCAGACAGGAACAATTATGGGTCAGAGCTGTGACTGTGGGCATCAAAAGTTGCCTCCAGCTACCTCCTTTTTTGAATCAGGGTCTCATGTTAGTTCTGGCTGGCCTGAAACTCTATCACTGGCCTAGGCTGGCCTCAACTCAGAGATCCACTTGCCTCTGCCTCCCAAGTAGATTAAAGCTATAGGCTACCATGCCCAGCTTCCCTGCTAATATTCATAAATCTTATTTCTACAATGCCTTTGTGTAAAACCCAATGAGTCTGCTGTAGGACAGGGAGGGCTTCTTGTGATGCCTTTTGTTGTTGTTTGTTTGGGTTTGGTTTTGTTTTGTTTTGTTTTGGTGTGTGTGTGTGTGTGTGTGTGTGTGTATGTGTGTGATTCCTTTTTACCCCAAAAATTTTCCTTCTTTTTTTAGTATTATTTATTTCTATGTTTTATGTGTATGAGCCTGCATGGTTTATGTATTATTTATTTATTTATTTATTCATTCATTCATTCATTCATTCATTTATATGTTCTATGTGTATATACCCGTGTGGTTTATGTACAGCACCTTTGTGCAGCTGCCCTCTGAGTCGAGAAGGTGTTGAATACCCTGGAACTAGAATTACAGGAACTTGTGACAAGGGAGCCCTGGCTGAGCCTGACCTCATGGCAATCCTCCTGACCCTGCCTCTTCCAGGGTATCTCACAGAGATACAGGCACTAGCCACTGAGCCCGGTTTCTCTAGAATATATATATATTTATATATCCAAGTAAATATATATATATATCCAAGTAAACAGGTATATAAAGTATGTGTCCATAGCAAGTATGTTGGTGCATACCTTTAAGCCCAGCACTCAGGAGGCAGAGGAAGGCTGATATCTGTTCAAGGTCCTGGTCTGTATAGTGAATTCCAAATCAGTCTGGGATATGGAGAGAGATCCTATCTCAGAGAACCAAAAAGGCGGGGGTGGGGGTGGGGTGGGGCCACAGTTGTAGTCACTGCATGTTCAGAAACTTTAATTTTGCCAACTTTTCCCACATTAAATGTGTCAACCCCACATTCAATTATGCAATATGGGATTAAAACCCATAGTTAATGTGGCTTGGCTCTATGCAAGCCATGCCCCTCCACACACAGCTAACAAGGGGCTGTTTCTGTTCCTTGCTCATATTTTGTGATGGCTAATAGAATCAACTTGACTGGATCTCGAATCTCCAAGAAACAAGCTTCTGCTTTGCCTTGAGAGATGATGATGATGATGATGATGATGATGATTTGTTTTGTTTCTCTGTGTAGCCCTGGCTGTCCTGGAACTCACTCTGTAGACCAGGTTGGCCTCGAACTCAGAAATCTGCCTGCCTCTGCCTCCCAAGTGCTGGGAGTAAAGGCGTGGGTCACCACTGCCCGGCTTTGAGAGATTATATTATTCCCAAAGATAGGAGGAGAAAGACCACTACTGAGTCAAATCATCATGGTCAAATTAATTAAAGCAAGCAATTACTTAGCACAAGTTTTTTTATTCCTGTGTAAGAGCTGTTTCCCCATGAGTCAGGTTTTGGGAGGTCAGCATTGCATATGAGGAAAATAAGGTCTTTACTGGGGTAGAGGTTTTCTAAATGGGGCATCTGTTGGGAAAGATAGGAGCAGAGCATCATAACAAGTTAGGTCTAAGCACCTGAAACAAAGACATAGTTGCAAAGTGGGCACAATGGGTAGTCATAGCAACAGGTAGTCATAACAAAGTATTCAGAGGTAGTCATACAACCTTTTGAAACAAAGGTAGGTTTGTAAGATAGTATAAGCAACGTTTGAAACAAAGACATAGTTGCCATTCCTGGAACATTTGAAGTTAAGGCTACACGTGGGGTATAGCCCCCTAACAGGAATTAACCTAGTTTATCTTTACTAGGATGGCTTTTAAGACTAAGATGGAGGCAGGCCTACCTGGATCAGGTTAGCCTCTCGGTCGGTCAGGAAGAGATCTTCCAGATTAGGTTGAGGTGTGAAGATACACATTGATTTTTGGTAGCACCATTCATTCTGTGCATGGGGACTCAGACTTCATAATAAGGAGAAAGCTACGGAATACAAGCACTCTCTGCTTCCTGCCTGGTGGTGTGATGGGACCTTACCTGTCAGCTCCTACTCCTGTGGCCATACCTTCCCCTCCCCTGCCAAATGATCCCCTCAAACTGGCAGCCAGAAGGAACCCTTCCTCCTTTCAGGTGTTTCATCACAGCAATGAGAAAAGTAGCTACCACATCCAATATTTATTTCCTTCTGTGTGGAGCCATGCAGTTAATTTCTGACCTTTGTCTCGAACCTGGGATCTTTAGGGTTTGTGCAAGCATCGTCATGCATTGTGCTCTCCAATGGATGGCACATAACCTCATGGCCCCCTTAGTGCCTGAAGTGTCTTGTTGAACCAGAAAAGAGAGATGTGTTCAGAAAACATTGTAGGGCTGGAGAGTTGCCTCAGCGGTTAAGAGCACCGACTGCTCTTCCAGAGGTCCTGAGTTCAAATCCCAGCAGCCACATGGTGGCTCACAACCATCTGTAATGGGATCCTATGTCCTCTTCTGGTGCCTGTCTGGGGACAGCTACAGGGTTCTCATGTAAAATAAATTTTTAAAAAAATTGTAGAAGTTTGGTCATTCTTTCTCCTACCCCATGCTCACAGAAATAAGACTCAGACTCAAAACATATTTACAAATACCCTGGCTGTATAGCTAGACTCTTCTCTGACTAGATCATAATTTTATATAACCCATTTATTCTGATCTACGTGCTGCCACGTGGCTGGTTACCTGTGCTCAGGTACCATGCGCCCTTTTTGTCTGTCACATCTTCCTTGGGGTGAACCTCCCACCTGGCTCTATCCCAGAATCCTTTCTCCTCCCAGATGTCCCACCTCTTATTTCCTGCCTAAGCCATTGGCCATCAGAGTTATTATTGACAGGTGCCACATCCATACAGACATAAGATATTCTCTCTACAACACATTTGACCAGCATAAGAACACATCTGAAAGTCACTTCCACTGACCAAATCTTGAGCATCCTGGGGAATCAAACTAAATCACGAGGAAGAGTTGGCTGTGGTGGTATATACCTGTAGTTCCCGCACTGGTGAGGCTGAGGCAGGAGAATCATGAGTCCCAGGTCACCCTGGGCTACTTAGTGAGACCTGGTCTTAAAAAAAAAAAAAAAAAAAGCCGAGCATGGTGGCGCATGCCTTTCATCCCAGCACTCGGGAGGCAGAGGCAGGCGGATTTCTGAGTTCGAGGCCAGCCTGGTCTACAGAGTGAGTTCCAGGACAGCCAAGGCTACACAGAGAAACCCTGTCTTGAAAAACAAAAAAAACAAAAAACAAAAAAAAAACAAAAAAAAAAATTAAAGGTTGGAAAGATTGGCTGCTCTTGCAGAGAACCTGGGTTCAATTTCTAGGACCTACAACCATCTGTAACTCCAGTCTCAAGGGATCCAACACTCTCTTCTGGCCGCCGTGGGCAGCAAACACACAAATAGTACCCTGACATACATGTAGGCAAAGCACCCATCCATACATTAAATATACACATGTGTATGGATAGGAGTGTGTGTGTTGTGTGGGAGGCATGGAGATCTTTGTGCTCAAAGATAAACACTGGGTTAACCAGGAATGTTAAATACACGTTATCTCTTCAAAGGCAGAGTTGTATAACCTGTTCTTAGCCCAGAAAGCTTGGAATGGAGAATAGCCTGGTGACTTTTGTGTTCTCTGTGTGGCCGAGACCATACCAGATCCTCCCCCAGGCCCTTATGAGCTTGTCAATTTGTAGAACCCATTTTTATAGAAGGTATCACATATAATCTATTTATAGACCCCATTGCTATGGAAGATGTCACATGTACTTTACAAAGAGTTTCCAATAAGTTGCTTCTTAAACTTTACCGTGCACATGGAACTGGGTTAATTATTACCAGGAAATTTCTCATCAAGTGGTGCTGTACTAAATAAAATAAATTACTTGGGGTCAGACTCTCAAAGTTTGAACCAATACTGGCTACTTACTTAGTTGTGTTGAAATGAACTACCTTTTTGTTTCCCTTGCATTGTTATTCTGCTGGCTATGGTGGTCACGTGTGTGTGCGCGCGCACACGCACACACACACACACACACACACACACACACACCATCTCCCACCATCAAGCAAGTAATTCTGTCTCAGACACTAGCCAGTGTTCTTCTAACTGGATTCAGTCTTGACAATACTCTGATACTGTGACTTGGGTATAGTGTCAGGACACATAGCTTAAGGGCTTAGTCCCCACTGCTCCCCCACATCCGTGGCCGTCAGTGACAAGCCAGACACATGCTTCTGTGTTTCTGGAGGTGATTCTTTCCTCGTTCCCTGGCAGATGGATGTCCCTTGGGGAAGCTTTGGAAGCTTTGGAGGCCTCCCCGAGGGAAGTGGGTCATTAGGTCATTGGGAGCAGGGCAGTTAGACTTTGTTGCTGATGCCTGTCTTGCTCACGGGTCCATGATGCAAACAGCCTCTGCTATCCACTTTCACCTGCTTTCTTCTAGCCATGATGGGGTGGACCACTCTGAAATGCTGAGCCCAAATCAGCCTTTCTTCCTTTAAACTGTAACTGTTGGCTATTTTGGCTACAGTGACACAAAAATAGGAGTACAGTGTAGAAACCAGGGGTCCCATCTGCTCTCTTTTCCTTTCTGTTGCTACCATAAAACACTGATAAAGCAACTCAGTGGAAAGAAAGGGTCCGTTTCACTTTCAGGAGTGTAGGGCGGGGCAGGAACTCAGGCGGAAACAGTGGAAGAATACTGCTAGCTGGCACGTTTGGTCTCACGCTGGGGAGTTTCCTTATAAGGCCCTGGACCACCGGCCCAAGGAATGTTGTCCCCACCCCACCCTCCACCCACCCCCACCCCCACCCCACCCCCGCCCCACAGACAGGCCCACAGGCTGATCTGATGTGGGCAATTTCTCAGTTTCAACTACCTTCTTGGGTGACTCTGGACTGTGTCAAATTGACAAGTAAAGCAATCCAATATACCACCTCCACCTTCCATGGTTGTTAAATTTGCTAGGCAACTGATGGGGCTCAGGACAAGCCATGCAGAAGGAATCCTGTAGCTTCCACACTCCGTAGTATATTTGGCTGTTTAGGGTGTGTGTGTGTGTGTGTGTGTGTGTGTGTGTGTGTGTGTGTTTTCCTCTAATAACTGAATCTAGTACAAGTTTAGGTTCTTGCTGAGCCACCTCCCGCAGGGAGCTCTGCTGATTGGAAGCTCTCTCCCAGCCCAGTCCTTTCTGAGGTTTTATGAAGCTTGCCCAGGCAGGATTGCTAACAGACTGAATGCGGAGACCCAGAAAACCCGGTTGGTTCAGATTCTTCCGTGCTCCCTTACAGCATTCCTTCCTCTGGGGCAAAGGGTTGGATGTGTGTATAGAGTCTTGTTCAGTTCCTGAATTTACTCCAAACACTCGGGGGGGGGGGGGGAATAAGAAAAAGAAATTCTTTAATAGTGCAAAAGCAGCCACAAACAGACCTTTGTAACAAATGACATCGGACTCAGTCTTTAGCATGTCACATACACTGTCGTCTGTACTTCTCTTTAAGGTCCTGGCCCCAAGTTACACTCAGCAACTAAGTGGAGACAAGAGCCTGCAAGTCTGATGATCTTAGACAACTGGGAGATTTACACAGCCAAAGTTATTGTCACAGTTACTTTGGAAGTATACCAGCATTTTTCGCTTTGAGTTCTCTCTTCCTGACAACAGAACCAGGACTCAATGGCAGACTAGAACTTAATGGCGGCAGCTAGCCAGTGCCATCCCCTCTGAACAAGCCAGGTAGAGGCATGTTCTCTGAGATGAGGATGGAGCCTAATTGGTGCCAATCTTAGGGAACAAATCGTAACAGAAATATATCCTCAGCAAGCCCCAACTGCAATTATGTTCAGAGTACAAAATTTTTCCTACAGTTCCTAACAAGCCTGGGTAGTTCTCTACTTATCTCTAAGTCATTTAGGGGCAGCACCGATCTAGCTTATACAGTGCAGTATTTCCTAAGTAAGTTGACTGGTGAATTCATCATAAACCATCAGTGCTTTACTCTGTTTCTCCTGTGTCCTTGTGACCTACTACCCCAGGAAGTAGGTCAGGGTCATGATTCAGGAATTGTGGGTAAAAAAACCTAAACACACACACACACACACACACACACACACACACACACACACACACATTCTTTTGTTTGTTTGAGTGAGTCAGGGTTTTACTATGTAGCCCCAAAATGGCTTCTTGCCTCAGTTCCTTTAGGTCTGTTTATACTGTGGTGTCTGTCTGTCTGTCTGTCTCTGGTATACCTGTGTGTGCACATGGATATGCTGTGCAGGTCAACACTGGTATATTCTTCAATACTTTCTCGACTTTTTTATTTGTTTTGTTTTGTTTTTGAGACGGGGTTTCTGTGTATCCCTGGCTGTCCTGGAACTCACCCTGTAGACCAGAGAGGCCTCAGACTCACAGAGATCTCCTGACTCTGACTCCCAAATGCTGGCTGGGATTAAAGGCATGCGCCACTGCCTCCTGAAGACATCATTTTATTTATATTTGTGTGTGTTTATGTTCACACGTCCGATGACACAGGTATGAAGGTCAGAGGACCAGGAGTTGATTCTGTCCTCTTCAAACTCAAGTTGTCCGTCTGCCTTGGCAGCAGAACCCTTTACTCTTTTTCTCTTTTTTGGCCAGTACCACATTTAATCAATTTATGTGAGTGTTTTTCTTGCATGTGTGTGCCTGGTGCCCTTGGAGGTCAGAAGAGGGTATTGGATCCCCTGGAACTGGACTTATAGAAGGTTGTAAGCTGCCATGTGGGTGCTGGGAATAGAAGCTGGGTCTTCTGCAAGAACAGTGGAGTGCTCTGAACCACTGCCCCATCTCTCTAGCTTTTTTTTTTTTTTTTTTTTTTTTGTGACAGAGTCTCTTGCTGAACCTAGAGCTTGCTGCTTTGGCAAGACTGGCAGGCCAGTGAGCCAGTTATAGGTACTTGCTGCCACAGCAAGGACCCGACCACACGTCCTCACGCTTCTATAGTAGGCACTTAGCCCACTGGGCCATCTCCCAGGTCTACTTTGATTTTGAAGACAGGGTCTTCCTACAAAGCCCAGGCTGGCTTAGAACTAGAAGGAATCCTCCTGCCTCTGCTTTCTAAATGCTGTGGTACATGACAGGCATGCATGCTTAGAAGTTTTAAGTTTTGGTGTGGTGGTGGTTTGAATGAGAAATGTCCCTAGAGGCTCAGGTGTTTGGACACATGGCCCCTGGTTGGTGGCACTGTCTGGGGAGGTTACAGGGCCTTTAGGAGGCAGAGCCTTATGGGCAGAAGTATATCACTGAGGAAAGGATTCAAGGCTTCTCAACCTGACCCCTTCCCCCTGTTCTCTGTGCTTTCTGTGAACGGCTGAAGATGTGATCTCTCAGCTTCCTGCTCTTCCTGCCGTGCCTCCCCTACCACTGCGGAGTCTTCTAGAACCTTAAACCAAAATAAACCCTTTCCTCCCTCTGGTTGCTTTTGGTCACGGTGTTATCACAGCAACAAGCCACACACACAGATGTGGCCCACGTGATTCTTCTTTGGCTGCCTTCTCTTCTGCTATGTGCTGCGCACCATTGTCCGATTCACCTGCATGAGGCTTTCCTCGTTTTTCTATAAAACAGAAGGGTTGGTGGGCCTGGGAGGGTAGCATGTGTTTTTAATCCCAGAACTTGGGAGGCAGAGGTAGCCAGATCCCTGAGTTTGAAGCCAGCCTTGTCTAAAAGCAGATTCCAGGACAGCCAGGGCTTCACCCCATCTCAAAAAAAAAAAAAAAAAAAAAAAAAAAAGGTCCATTTTTCTCACTCCCACACAATTCACACACTTCAGACACCAGATGTGTATGGAGGTTTCCCACATATTCATCAAGAAATTCCCTTGGCCCAATAAAGATGGGTGTCCTATAATTTAACCTGATCCTGACACTATCTAGAGTTACCCACAGATAATGAGCTTGGGTCTACAGGATGCACCCATCTTCTGCTGCTTCAGGCCTGGTCTTGAGTTTCAGGCAATAAACTGTCTATCTGGCCAGTGGACTTAGTTAACTTGTTAGGATGATTCACATAATCAGAAACACTCAGATACCTTTATCAACTTACTATGCACACTCACTAATTTACAATGGTTTCACCTATATTTTAAAGGTACTGTGTCTTGCCTGCATGGATGTCTGTGTATCACATGTGTGTCTGACACTAGTGGAGGCCAGAAGAGGGTCTCGGGTGCCTAGAACTTGAGAACTTGAGTTACAGAATGGTTTTGGACTTGCCACGTGGGTGCTGGGAAGCGAATCCCCATTCTCTAGATGAACAGTCAGTGACATTAACAGAGATAGCTCTCCAGCACTGACCTACACTCGTGTGTGTGTGTGTGTGTGTGTGTGTGTGTGTGTGTGTGTTGATGGTAATAAAAACTACAGCCTCAAGCATGCAAGGCACACACTTTACCACCAGGCCACACTCCAGCTCTTTAACAGTGGCCTCTAGGCAAGCGCTGTGCTGCTGAGCCATAGCCACAGCCCTTTGCTGGCGAATTCTAGGTAAGAGCTTCATTGCTGAGTCAGGCAGGGCCTTGGGCATCCCAGACGGGCCTCAGTCTCCTCACAAGTGGTGGGATTACAGGTCTGCACCTTCATTCCTAGTCAGTACATTTAAAATTTTATTGATTATTATTATTATTACCACCTTGGTGTCTTAAGACAGCAGGAATTTATTTGCTCACAATTCTGGAGGTCAGAGTTCTGATATCACTAATATCACAGAAACCAGGTTGTCGGCAGGGCCCCATGACTTCTGTAGCTCTCTCTCGGGGGGGTGGGGGGGGGAGGTCCTGGAGTTGCCCAGAATCTCCCATCTCTCTCTTGTTCCCATCCGTTCTCCTTGTCTCCCGTATGGTGTGGGTGCTCCTGGAGCCACAGACACAATCCCCGGGGCACTGCCCCTCATCTTATTATCTTCAGTGATGGCTGAACAAGCTGGGTGGTGGGAGCACACACCTTTAATCCCAGATGTCTGAGTTCGAGGCCAGCCAGGTCTACACAACAAGTTCCCGGATAGCCAGGGCTACACAGAGGAGCCCTGTCTTGAAAAACCACCAACAACAAAAACAACAATAATAATAGCTGCGCAAACACTTTTGCCAAATACGGTCACAGAGATTAGGGCAGTGATGTGCTTTCATGGCACATAGTTGTTCCTGAACACCTACTATGTTTCAGTGCCACAGTGTCCTCATGGTCCCGGCTGCAAGTAATTTTTCCAACTCATTCTGCTGTGTAGCTGGGGGCATAAGCTCATGATGTTCCCTGTACCTCTGCCACCCTCTTAACTACATAAGCCGCGGAAGAATCCAGAATAAGCTCCCGTCTCAGGTCCAGACATGCTGTCATTTTTTTTCTAACGATCACTTGACCAAGTTAAGTGTCACAGTCACAGATAGGATCAGGATGAAGACACCTTTGGGGACTGTGCCTTTATTCTACCTGCCCCAAAGAGATTCAGGTGAGAGGGTTGTAGTTGTAGTACTGTTTGGGCGTGCCTCATTGAGGTAACATCTGGACCTCATGCAGGTGAATTGGACAATGGTGTGTGGCACATAGCAGAAGGAGGTGAAGAGAGGAAGGAATTAGAAACATTGCAAGAGGCACATCTCCTTTCCTGCCCTACCCTCTGTGCTGACCCAGATGCCTCCAGAATCTTGCTTAGCAGAGGAGTGGGTCAAAAGGTTCAGAAGTGACTGGAGTTTGAGAACTCCAATCATCATGGGTCCCCTACTGCCCACGGCTCCTCAAAGGGCTGGTTGGCCTGTGGGGAGAGATGGGAGGCTGTATCAAAGGGGCAACAGAGACCACCGTCCCTACCACCTGCATCCGCACAGCATAGGTGGTTACCTGGGCTGTGGGCTGGGCTTGCTGGTGCAGTGTTCGTCTTCGATGCCACTGGCGCAGGGAGGCCCGGGCCTCGGAGCTGAGCCCCTGGGGTGCACGGCCAGTGTCCGGCTGGTAGTGAGCAATGTGGTAGAGAGCCCCAAACCACGTGGTCAGATAATACCCAGCTGGGGGAGAGAAAACGATATCGTCATGGCCCTATTGGGCTTCTCTGAATGACTGCCCATCTCTCATTTTGAGGCACAGGAAGCTGGGGCTCATCAAGGGCGCCTCCTTCTCAGTGTCTGGGCATCTCAGAAAGTTGGCAGCTCACCTTCTCCTCGCAACTCCCCTGGATCCAAGAGCTCCATAAGAAACTCCACATCCAGCTGTGTTTCCCCAATATGTGGACTCCAAATCAGCTCCTCCGTCAGGGCTGGTAAAAAGGCGTCGGCCCCCAGGGGCTCTAAGGAAGCCAGAGGACGGATCATTAGTTTGGCAGGGGTGCACACAAACATCTTCCCTTCAGGTCTCCAGGCCTGAGTGGGCGCCTGCTACCAAAGGAGGCTACCCTTCCCCTGGACGTGGGTACCCACCATTAAATCACTCAAAGTCCAGAGGTCTTTTACCTTTATTCTCGCCACCGCCCAGGCCTGCGTAGACGTCGCTACACACCGCCAGCAACAGCGCCACCTTGCGGCGCGGTACGCACGCCGCATGCAAGTGAGCGAGGCGGGCGTGGATACGGTTCCGCAAAGCAGGGCTCTGTCCCTCAGGCCCCGCTCCTACCCTCAAGGCTATTTGGCGCCGGCGCAGTCGTCGCAGTTCCTGGGCTCTGAGAGTTCGGAGTTTGGTCCACAGTGCAGGCTTCAGGGGCTCTAGAACCGCTCGACACAGGGCCACCTCCACAGCGGGCCCTGCAAAGCGTGTGGCGTATGAGGACAATGCCACCCTGATCCCTAGTCACTCTGTCTCCTGCTCCAGGCCACCTACAAACTGTAGGCAGGATTTGGGGCCTGTGGGCGAATGTATGAACACTCCCAAGGATGGGGCAGAGGAGGTCTAGCAGGCAATGCACGTGTTAGGTGAAGCTATGAAGTAATAGTAATACATGAACAAGTGTGCTTGCCCTTGGGGACTCAGAGATTACATGTGAACACATACAGGACCAATTCATAGCACCCTCAAACCCTTGGGGAGTTTCCCTCCAATTCCCATTACCAAGATCTTCTTCCCGAGGGATGCTAGGTCCCCTGTTCCCAAAGACAGCTCTGACGTCGGGGTCTTTTGCCAGGTAATTCTGGAGGTCTGTGAGGAGCTGGCGCACATCCTGAAGCAGCTCTGTGGCCGGGTCCCCTGGTCTGTAGGGATTTCCAGAATCTGAGATGAGGCGTGCCCGAAGGCATCTGTACTGCCTGGCTACATAGCTGCTCCGGGCCCTGGCCAGAGCACGGATGTGGGCAGTGAGCATCTCCTCGCAGCCTTCCTCTTCATCTTTACAGCAGTCGTTGTTCACTTCTTCCTCATCTAGCGCAGGACTAGGAAGGTGCACTTCCGACGCAAGGGAGTGAGCTTCTGCTCCAGGATGATGCGCTTGTCTTTCTGGATGATGCACTTCCTGTGCAGTATGGTGAGCTTCCGGTCTCAAAGGGTCTTCCACCCAGGAGACCCGGT
Source organism: Mus minutoides (assembly GCA_902729485.2). Classification (NCBI taxonomy): domain Eukaryota; kingdom Metazoa; phylum Chordata; class Mammalia; order Rodentia; family Muridae; genus Mus; species Mus minutoides. Next base: position 48,298 of record LR754006.1, read on the forward strand.
GTGGGGTGGGCTTCCTGGGGGCTGAATGTGAGACGCAAGTTGGCTTATTACAGTGCCATCCATTCAGTCATCTCGCAAGGTCCCTGGGGCCCCGCCCAGCTAACCTAGACTGTATTTCTGGCCAGTCTCTGGCTCTGTTTGCTGTGGAGTCTCCGTCCCCCAGCCTCCATGTGTCTCCAGGTAGAGCTGGTTCACTACAGACAGCACCCTCCCTGAGGTGTCCACCTGGATGCAGCCAAGCCGATGAGGATCTGAGGGTCAGCGGAAGAGACAAGGTGTCCCAGGTGTATAGGGGGCACCAGGAGACGTCATCCCCATCCTTCCTCACTTAGGACCAAGAATGCAGTCCCACTCCCACCCCCTCCCCCACCCCCAGCTCCCAGGCCCTCCAGCTCTATCCTGTTAGATCCCAGGAGCGATCTTATTTATCCCTCTCATCACTGCAGCTGTCTCCTCTTCCTCCTCCTCTTCCTCCTCCTCCTCCTCTTCCTCCTCCACTTCTTCCTCCTCCTCCTCTTCCTCCTCCTCTTCTCCCTCCTCCTTTTCCTCCTCTTCTTTATGGTTTTTCCAGACAGGATTTCTCGATGTAGCCCTGGCTGTCCTGGAGCTCATTCTGTAGACCAGGCTGGCCTCGAACTCACAGAAATCCACCTGCCGGGGCTGGTGAGATGGCTCAGCGGGTAAGAGCACCCTACTGCTCTTCCGAAGGTGTAAAGTTCAAATCCCAGCATCCACATGGTGGCTCACAACCATCCGTAACGAGATCTGGCGCCCTCTTCCGGATCGTCTGAGGACAGCTACAGTGTACTTACTTACATATAATAAATAAAATTAAAAAAAAAAAAAAAAAAAAAAAAAAAAGAAATCCACCTGCCTCTGCTTCCTGGGTGCTGGGACTAAAGGTATGTGTCACCACCGAACCCACCACAGCTTCTTTTCATTTTTGCCCCACTCCCAGCTTCTTTCAAACCCAGTTAGTTATCTGGTCCTTTAGATCCAGTCTCTCTGGACCACAAAGAGATCTCCTTTCCGCAGCAGTGGGCCTCACCTGAGTGATTATCTCCAGCCCTCACAGTAGGCATGGGCAAGAGCAGGGTCCTTGGCAAAACGTCCCTGAGTTAAGACAGAGGGAAGCCTTGGTATGGATGGGTATCTCATGGAGAAGTCCCCATGCCCTTCTGCCAGATGATCAGTACCTGCTGGCTGACAGAAAGGCCAGGAGATGGGGACAGTCGGGCAAGCAGAGGTTGGAGGATTCCAGGGACACACCTGGTGAGGGGAAGAGAAAGGGGAGTTACAGGGTGGCCGCTGTCCACTTCACCCTACCCTGTGCCCCAGCTTCCCCACACTCCTGCCCGCCCCCTCCCCTCGATCCCCGTACTCATCCCTAAGAGACAGGGAGTTTCCACCACTGGGAGTTGACATCATTTTCTCTCTTGATGTTCTGACACCAAATAAGTTAACTCATCAAAAATGTTTTCAGGGTTGTTTGTTTGTTTGTTTGTTTGTTTTGTTGAAACAGGATCTCACTGTTTCTCATAGGACAGCCTGGTCTACAGAATGAGTTTCAGGACAGCCAGAGTTATACGGAAAAACCCTGTCTTGAAAAGCCATAAAGAAGAGGAGGGGGAGAAGGCAGCTGTGGTAGGAGGGGATAAGATCACCTCTGTGGGGCTGGAGAGCACCTTCTGTGGTTAAGAGCACTGACTGTTCTTCCAGAGGTCCTGAGTTCAATTCCCAGCAACCACATGGTGGCTTGAAACCCTCCATAAAGGGATCCAATGACCTCTTCTGGTGTGTCTGAAGACAGCTATGATGTATTCATATACATAGAATAAATAAATAAATCTAAAAACAATCATTTCTGGGACCTAGGGGTAGTGATGCCCCCTGCACACCTGGGACATCCCTTAGATCCTCTGAGATCTGCTGGCCTGGAACTCACTATGTGGCCCAGATTGGCTTCAAAACACACAGCAGCCGGGCGTGATGGCGCACGCCTTTAATCCCAGCACTCGGGAGGCAGAGGCAGGCGGATTTCTGAGTTCGAGGCCAGCCTGGTCTACAAAGTGAGTTCCAGGACAGCCAGGGCTATACAGAGAAACCCTGTATCGAAAAACCAAAAAAAAAAAAAAAAAAAGAAAAAAAGAAAAACCAAAAAGGAAAAAACAAAAAAACAAAAAAACGCAGCAACCTTTCTGCATGAGAATACAGTCCTGAGCCACCAGGCTTTCTTTTGTTTTTGTATATGTAACCCAGGCTAGGCTAAAACTCTTCTTTTTTATTATATTAAAATTCTTTTATTTATGTGTATGTTTGTTTTGCCTGCCTGTACGTGTCTGTATGGTACATTAGTGCCCACAGAGGACAGAAGAGGGCACTAGATTCCCTGGGACTGGAGTTACAGGTCGGGTTTGAGCCATATCACATGAGTGCTGGGAACCCAGTGAGGGACTCTGGAAGATGAATAGTGTTCTTCACCATGGGTCCAGCACTCCAGCTCCAGCCCTTGAATTCTCGAATCAACACAGGTTATCTTATGGAGATTCTCAAGGCTGGAGACTTAAGTCAACCAGGAAGAATGCTCTGGCAGGAAGGACAGACAGTAGCAACATCTTGCAACTGGGTTAGTGGGAACAGAGAGGAGAGCAACGGGGCTGGGCAGTGAGTGTGGGCCTGAAGCAAGCGAGGGGGAGAAGCAAGCTGAATCAGACAGCACCGTAGCTCATGATGGCCACCTAACTTGGCATTCGGGGACATTACCAAACAACTCCAGGGTTTGAGGGAGGGTTGGACCATATGGAGCCCAGGTGTGAGCACACCTCCTTGCTGTGCTTAACAAGGGTTTCAAGAGAAAGGGTAGCTGCAGAGACATCAGAGGAGGAGGCTACCACAATGGTCTGGGCAAGAAATGACGGGCTAGCTCAGACTCAGTGATGGAGGCATGTGAGACTGGGGAGACTCAAGAGATATTTGGGGATCAAAGCAGATAGCTCTCTATCCATTTGCTGCTTGGACTGAAAGCCTAGGACAGGTTCCTCACCTCCAGGAAACCTCTGAATTGGATAGGTGTTGATATCTCCTGACGAAGGTCCTGCCTTCAACATCAGGACCTGGCCAGGGTCGTGTCCGATGACCAGGAAGCTCTGGAGAAGGGGTAAGGTCAGACATCAGGTCCATGCAGGAACACGCAGATGTTTCTTCTGCGTGCTGATGCTTCCCTTTAAGGGAAGGTTCTCAACCTTTCTAAGCTGTGACCCTTTAATACTGTGGAGGAACCACAGTATTAAAACCATAAAATTATTTTTGTTGCTTCTTTATAACTCTAATTTTGCTACTCTTATGAATTGTACTGCTGACCCTCCTGCTTCTGACTCCTTGTGCTCCACCAGGCACAGCCCTGAGAAATGTCTTGTTCAAGGCCTTAGTATGCTGAGCAACAGGAAATGATTAACATCTGGGCTTGGTGGCACACAGCATTCTGGGTTGTTTTTGTTGTTGTTGTTGTTTTGTTTGTTTTGTTTTGTTTTTCGAGACAGGGTTTCTCTGTATAGCCTGGAACTCACTGTGTAGACCAGGCTGGCCTCGAACTCAGAAATCTGCCTGCTTCTGCCTCCCAAGTGCTGGGATTAAAGGCGTGCGCCACCATGCCCAGCTGATTCCAGCATTCTGGAAGCTGAGGCTGGACAATATAATGGGTTCAAGAATAGTCTGATTACACAGTGATATTGGCTCAGGTAAAGTGCTGGCTTGGCTTTTTTTTTTTCCCTTGTTCCGGTCAACCCCGCTCGCTCTGCTCGACCACACTTACTCCCACCCGGCTGCCCCTATACGGTCCCCACTTGTTCCAGCCAGCCCCGTTCGCTCCAGTCAGCCCCGCTCACTCCGATCGGATTCGCTTGCTCCAGTTGGCCCCACTCGTTCTGGCCATCCCTGTTCAGCCCCACTTGCTCTGGCCCCGCTAGCTCCGGCCGTCCCCGCTTGCTCCGGCCGTCCCCGTTCGGCTCTGCTCGCTCCAGACAGCCTCGCTCACTCCAGTTGGTCTCTCCGGTCCAAGGATTCATTTCTTATTATTCTTCATAAGTAAGCTGTAGCTGAAGTAAGCTGTAGCTGACTTCAGACGCACCAGAGGAGGGCGTCAGATCTTGTTACGGGTGATTGTAAGCCACCATGTGGTTGCTGGGATTTGAACTCATCACCTTCGGAAGAGCAGTGGGGTGCTCTAACCTGCTGAGCCATCTCACCAGCCCGGCTTGGCTTTACTATATAACTCCCAAGTGAGCTTTATTTTGTTTGATTTTTTTTTTTTTTCCCTGAAACAGGCCCTGGCTGTCCTGGAACTCACAATGTAGAACAGGCTGGCCTCGAACTCAGAGATCTGACTGTCTCTACCTCTCAAGTGCTAGGATTAAAGGTGTGTGTCACTACTGCCAGGCTCCAAGTGAGGTCTCTTTGTTGTTTTTAAAGATTTAATTATTTATTTTATGCATATGAGTGCTCTATCTACATGTACACCTCCATGCCAGAAGAGGGCATCTGATCCCAGTATAGATGGTTGTGAGCAACCATGTGGTTTCTGGGAATTGAACTCAGGACCTTTGGAAGAGCGGATATTGCTCTTAACCACTGAGCCATCTGTCCAGTCTCCCCCCACTCTCCACCACTAAGTGAGCTTTTAAAGCCTGGTTCTCCTGTCCTTGGCATGCGTTCTTCCTCAGGTCAGAGGCACAAAACACCTGGCACCTCCTTTCTTCCTGCCTGGGATACACATGTCATAGACCAGTGCCACAGCCCAGGTGAAATGAAGAAAGCTCAGAGAACAGCCAACCCTGATGGCACTGCTAAACTCCAGCTGCAGGTGCCTTGCTGTTGGAAAGACAAATACATTTGTTGATGTCCCTACAGAACAGGCCTGGAGATTTAGCTCAGCTGGAAGAGCGCCTGCCTTCAATGCATGGCACACGGGGCTCAACCATCCCTAGGACTGTACATGCTGGGTGTGGTTACACATGCACACCTGTGACATTTATACTCCGGCGGGGGGGGGGGGGGCGGTGTATGAAGGCAAAAGATCAGAAATTTGAGGCCAGCCTCTGCTACACAGTGAGTTAGGGACCAGCCTGGGGTATATAAAGCCTTTCCTAAAACAAATTCCTAAGTTTGGGGGTTAGGCCAGTTTGTGTTGTGTTGGTCACCTACCTGATCCAAGCTGACATAGGGAAGTTCAGAAGTGACACCTAGCTTTGAGTACTCACCCCCAGTGGCCACAGCTCCAGAAAGGCCTTGGCATGCTGAGCATCCAGCTCGGGGACCTGCCACACTCTCTGTGTCCTCAGCAGTCGAAAAAGTGGCTCTGTGGTGCTGAGGACGGCTAGTGGGCTCTTGTCTGCTCCATCTGAGAGTGGCCAAACCAGCCTGGGATGTACAGGTGCCGGGAGGTCAAGGGTCATAGTGAAAGCTGGCCACTGAGGTGGGGGTGGGGGATGGGGGATGGGTCCAAGGGGCAAGGATAGCCCCGGAACAAAAGGTCAAAGGTGGAGCTGGGGAGAGGGAATTGGGTAGGGGGATTTTGATCCACACCCAACTCTATAGCCTCACCTGTCCACTTCAGTAGGGGCTGCAGACACCATGTCCGGCTGGGCTAGCCTCATGCTGCCAGGTACCAGTGAGGCATGCTCTGGCCTCTGGCATGGAGGAAGACAAGACTCAAGGCTGCTCAGCTAGGGCAAGAGCTAATAGTTTAATTCCATTACATGTGACTCAGAGATCTTGCCTGAGCTCTTGACCGCAGAAACCTATAGCTATGCCTATGCCAAGGACTGGTTTTCTGTTTTTTGTTTTGTTCTTTTGAGATAGTTCAGACTAGCTTGGATTGCTCTGTAGTTGAGACTAGCCCCAAACTCATGGCAATCCTCCTGCTTCAAGCTCTCAGGCATTGAGATAATAGGGTGCACCACTATGCCTCACTGGGGTGGCCATAACATTCTTTAGTTGCTGAGGGGCAGACAACTCTGAGGACCCCAGGAGGAAGGCCCATGTATCTTAGGGTGGGGGAGAGCATTCCCAACAGGAATTTACAGAGCAGGAGGGGATAAGTTCTGGAAGTTTTTGGCTTGCTCCATCTGCTACCCAGATGCAACATGATTCCCAATTTCTTCCCTTCCCAGATTTCAGAGGAGCCCTAACACACCCTCTCCCACATTTGATTAAAAATTTGTTTTCTTTTTTGAAGACAGGGTCTCCCTATGTCGATCTGGCTGTCCTGGAACTCACAGATGTCTGCCTGCTTCTTTCTTCCTAGTGCTGGGACTAAAGGCATATACCACCTACTGCCCGGCTTCCATTTATTTGTCAAACATTAAGTTTTCTCTTTTTTGAGACAGGACCTTGTATAACCCAGGCTTGTTTCATACTTGCTGTGTATCTTAGCAGAGGCTAGGTCCTTTTTCTTCATCTTGGGGAACACTACACCCCAAGTGTTCACCAACAGGGGATTACCAACCCCGAGTGAACCCTTTCGGGGATTTCTCCCACAGCAGTCTCAGGAGTAAAAGCATGAGGGAATGGACAGACCATCCAGCTGTTTTCCATCCTCTCTCCGTCCTCCACCATCTCACCCCCGTCTTTCTGCCTGAATTCCTGGCCCAGCATTAGGTGACCAGCTGGCCTGGGAAGAGGTCTGATAAGCAGGCTAGCCCTATTCTGAAGGCTCCATTTCTCTTAGGGTATTGTGTGCAAGCCAGATAATTAACAGCTACACAAATTCCTGAGCTGCCAACTAGCAACTTCAGGTGTTGAGGTGGGGAGCACACCTCAGGGACAGGCAAGGAAGAAGGGTGAAGAGGGGGAGGCAGTACTCCCTTGGGAGGAAATCTGGACATGGGTAGGGCTGGGCAGGGTTGGATGGAGGCAGCTGTGGGTGCAAATGGGACCAGATGTTTGGTCCCTGGGGGCCCTACCTGTTCCGAGGGGAGCCAGAGCAGCAGGAAGTGAAAGTGCTCTCTAGAGAGGAAGCCAGGAAGGCAGGGGAAGAGGCGGGGCTGGGGCATCTGAAGTCACCTTCCTCTCTCTTGGGGGTGGGGGGGTCAGTATTAAGGGATCCGCTTTGGAGGAGTGCACCTCTGGCAGGCTGAGAGCCAGGGTGAAAAGTCACCAGGCTACCCTCTCCAGAGGCAGATCTTGGTCCCAGATGACATTACTAATAAGATTCTGGAGCCATAGATAGTCTGGAGTCTTTTTGGCCCAGCCTTCTCCCTCCCCCAGATGCCTTAAGGACCCACTAAAAGAAGCAGAGGCCATACAACTCATGGTTAGTTGCTTTGTTTTGTTTTTTTTAATTTGTTTCTAATAAGCAAGGTCTCTTGCTCATCCACCAACAGCTGGCAGGTGGGTCCCCAGGAAAGGGAGCCTAGTACCCACTTTGTTGGAGGCAGAGAGTTGACAGGCCTTCAGGCTCAGAGATCCCACAAGGCCCCACCCCCTTGGGTAAAGTTATATTTGTAGAGTCCAGCCCATATGTGGGGTAGGTTAATTTGATTTAGCCACAGCTCCCCCCCCAAAACAATAGAGAAATGCCTTATTCTGGCACTGTTAGGAGTTTTGGGGTAACCTGCTCTCTGGGAATAATTAGAAGTTAGGGAAGGCTATTTCTTGCCCCGGGTGGTTAGAGGCTATGGGCTACGGTTAGAGACTGCACAGGCCTCAGCCCTTAGGTATATTAGACTTTTCTGGGATTGAGTTGGGGACCCTGATTTCAAGAAAGTGGTTAAAGAATGAAGGGTCTATGAGCTCACACAAGCTGCATGTTAGAGGGACCAGTGCTGGCCGGGGCTCCGCTGTCCTGTGTGGGGAGATAGTGGTTACTGGTGTTCCTCTTTCTCTTTGGTCCTGGCCGCCTCCTTGGCAGGTAGTGGGGACTTTCTAGGGGAGATGGTAGTGCTGGGGTTGGGGGCCTGTGATCCTGACTGGGCATCTATGTTGGCATGCTCCCTCCGGACAAGGTCTTCCAGCTCCTTCTGCAGGGGGCAAAGTTGATGCAAGTCAGGTTACCGAAAACCCACGGGCCTGGGCTCAGGGTGGGCTGGGGTGGCCCAGCTCCTCACCTTCCATCCGAGGAGGTCAGCGAGAGCCAGGCAGCCTTGGTCACAGTCACCCAGCCAGGCCACGTCCCTGCAGGGTGAGCAGGAGTAAGAGAACAGGCTGAGGTCCGGCCGGTCTTCTGTCTTCTCTCCCTCCTCGCCCACCCTTCCCAAGCTGCTCACCCAGGCCCAGCCTCACCTGTAAGCCTTCTTGGAGTCAAAATCCATGCCACCTCCAAAGCCCATCATCATGCCCAGGAAGGGATCCGTCTGTGGGGAGAGACAGCTAAGGGCACAGCCCTGAGCCAGCAGATCTTCCTTATGCTTATTTCCAAGACAGGGTCTCTCTGTGTAGCCTTGGCTGTCTTGGCACTAGCTCTGTAGATCAGGCTGGCCTCAAACTCACAAAGATCCACCTTTCCTCTGTCTCCTCAGTGCTGAGATAAAAGATGTGTACCACCATATCTAGCCTTATTTTTCTATTTACTAATTTGTGTGTGTGTGTGTGTGTGTGTGGTAGTGGGATATGTGTTTATATTTGTACACATGTGGACCTGGAGGTCAGGCCAGAGGTCAACCATATGTACTGTTTCTTAGGAGTTAGCCAATTTGTTATTGATTGATTGATTAGATAGTATCTATATGTATATAGTCCTGACTAATATGGAATTTACTAGGGAGACCAGGCTGGACTCGAACTCAGAGATCCGCCAGCCTCTGCCTCCCAAGTGCTGGAATTAAAGTACGCACTACCAACACTTGGCTTCTTTTTATATAACTGTATGTATGTCCTTTATGTGTGAGTGCTCAGAGGACTGAGAGGGCATCAGATGCCCAGGAGCTGGGGTTAAAGGCGGTTGTGAGCCACCTGACATGGGTGCTGGGAACAAAAGGTGCTTTTAATCAGTAAGCCATCTCTTTAGTCCAAAAATGATAATCTTCTTTGGCGGTGCTAAGGATTGAACTCAGGGCCTCGTATACGCCAGGCAAACACTGTCACTGAGTTATACACATTCTTTCTGAGACATTTCTCAACTGGCCTGGAATTCAGGATTATGTGATACTGGCTATCCAGTGAGCCCCAGGGACCCACTAATCTTTGCCTCTCCAGTGTGGGACTGCAAACATCATACCTGGATTTTTATGTGGGTGCAAGCTTAAACTCAGGACCTAATGCATGTATGGCAAGCAACTTATCCTACTGCAAAACAAACAGCACAGCCAGGTGTACTGGCACAGGCTTGTCATGCCAGAGCTTGGAAGGCAGAAGCAGGAGGACTCGGAGTTCAAGGTCATCTTAAATTCCATGGTGTATTTGAGAGGACAGGGCTACATGGGAGCCTATGTCCTGAGTTCACACTGTGTCGCACCACGTCACGTAGACACAGCTTAGCATCGTCAGGAGACTGCTTTATACAAACGCTCTGTCACTTCCTAGGAGGGACTTGAGAGTCCCTAGATTTTGATATGTGAGAGGGCACTAGAATGGTAATGTCTGGACTGTCTCCTGGGTCCTGGGAAGTACTAGGGCTTCAGTAAGTTCAAGACACGGTTCTGTTCTGTGCTCAGTGGAGTCCAGAATGACACAGAGGCCCAAAGTGTCAGGTTGGCCCAATGCACAGGCCAGCTCCCATGTTCTCCCGCCTGAACTGGCAAGTCTAAGGCACTGCTGCTTTGCAGGCAGGACAGAGAGACCTGTCCTGTCCCCTGTGGAAGCAGCCAAATGAGGAAGGGGGCAAAGTAAGTGGAGGGAGAGGGGGAGGGGGAGGGAAGCTGAGGCAGACTTACCTGGCCTGTCTTTTCCTTGTTAATGAGCAGCCTTGGGGTGGATAGTGGTGCCCTGGGAAGGGGGAACTGAGATTCAGGATCTGCCCTCATGCCCTGTCCCAAGCTGACCCCCAGTCCCATCCTCCTCAACCTACTTGCCGATGAGGGAGGCGAAGGGCTGCACTTGCAGGGAGGTGCCCATGATGATGAGGAGGTCCACCTTGGAGAAGTCCTGCGGGGAGTAACCAGGAAGACCTTGGACCCCACTACTCTGGCTTTGTCCCCCTCACATGGGCCAAGCCCAGAGTGGACACTTACTGACTGCATGCAGGAGAAGAAGCGCGATGGAAGGTTCTCACCGAAAAACACGATATCTGCAGTAGACACAGACAGAGGGACAGAGGGACAGAGGACAGGAGATATGGGAGACAGAGCTAGAACAGTCAGGAGTTGGGGGCCCAACTGAGGCCTGGGGGGGGGGCAGACAGATACCCACCCTCTGCTGAACAGTAGGGGACGGGCCACATAGCAGAGTGGCCAGATTTGGGGTGTGTGAGGGCCAGTGGAGGAAAGGGGTCCCAGCTCCAACCCCACCCCCAGCCCCAGGCCCGAGGCTCACCAGGCTTTACCACGCTCTGACACTGCTCACACTTGGGAATTGCTTCTGAAAAGATTTTCTCTGAGTGGGAAAGAGGGAGAGAGAGAGAGAGAGAGAGAGATGGTGAGTTGTGAGCCGCCCCCCAAAGGGCTACTAGAGAAGCCCTCTTCAGCCCCTCCCTACTGTCAACAGAAATGCATCCCAGGCAGGTGGCAGTGGTGCATGCCCTGAGCCTGCTTGGGGGAGAATTAAACAGGAGAATTGTGAGTTCGAGGCCAGCCTTGGCTACACAACAAAACCACATCTCAAAAAAACCAAGAGCCGGGGCTTCAAGGCGGCTCAGTGTGTAAAGGGATCTGCTGCCAAGCCTGGTGACCTGAGTTCCGTCCCCAGATCCCACATGCTAAAAGGAGAGAAACAGCTCCTGCAGATGGTCCTCTGACATGCACACCTACACACATACGCACACAAACACACAGATCAATATTAATCCCCAACATCAAACCCAAAGAGCTGAGGCTAGCTCAGCGGTGGAGCCATGAGGGCTTGGGCATGACTCAGCAGGAGATGCCTGCCTCGAGTCGCCCAGTGTGGGGGCTGTGGGTGTGGCCCAGAGGTAGAGCATCTGACCTTGCATGTCCAAATCCCCTAGTCTGATCCGCAGCACCACAAAACAAACAGCACAGCCCACTACTCAGGCATTTCCTGGGTGGTCTTTCCTGCTTCTCAGAGAGGAGCACCCTTCTTAGAGAGCTGTCCCCTTCACCTCCAGGCATCCAGGGGTAGCCGACAGCACCATGACTAGTGAATGAAAGGGTACATACAGGGGCAAACCCATCTGCCCCAGACAGACACCCCTGGACTCCACCAGGTCCTCATCTGGGGAATGAGAGTCAAGTTGTTCCAATGGGTCCTGGGGACAGTCTTATCTGCCCCTGGGTCAGGAAAGGACATACAGATAGTCTTGGGTTGGATCAAACTTCAAGCCCATCTGTTTCCCACCCTCAGGTTCTGTGACAGACTCCTTATGGGACAGACTACCCTTATGAAAGTCACACTCCTTCTTACTATGGATCAGGGAGTCTCAAAGCACATCTGTCACTTGCAGCCCACAGGACTGGAGCTCACTCCGCCAGACACTCATCCAGCCAGTCACAGGCCGAAGCTTTAACGGCCGCTGCTGAGGTATTACTGCACAAATATGCTATTCTGTGGGTGGAAGATGCAATCCCACGGGGACATAAAGGGAGTGATGCCCACTGTCTGTCCCCCCCAGCTGTGCACACTTGGGCTGCTCAGAAACCCTCAGTCTGGGGGCAGCTGGCTGGCATTCTGTCACAAGAGCCACCTTCCAGGGTCCTGCTACAAAGACCACAGCTGTTCTGATCTCAAGGGGACACCAGCGGCTTTGTGAAGTCAGCATAAAGAATATAGAAATGGATTCCCTCAGTGACACGGCAGCTTCAGGCTCAGCACAATGGCTGCCAGAACAGGCTGGTGCTGGCACTCAGGCGCAGGGACTAGCTGTCTCTCTCGGTTGCTGTGTTCTCACATGAATGAGGACAGTGACAGCAGTGACAGTTGTGAGCCCTATCATGTGTGCTTCCAGCACTCGTCTTACCCAGCATAGCATCCAGTTTCCCTCTCTACAGGCTCCTGCTGCACTGTCCAACATGGAAGTCTGTGCTACATTAGACTTATATAAAGTTTATTACTTTTTATTTTTATTTTCATCATGTAGCCCAGCCTGACCTCGAACTTGGTATGTAGCCAAGGCTAGCCCTGAACCACCCAATCCTGCTGCCTCTCCCAAGCAATAGCTAACAGGCATATACCATGGCTCCTCATGTGACTTCTACAATTTAAATCAACAAAAATTTAATGAAATTAGAGACCCTGTCTTTAAAAAAATGAAAATTAAACTGTTCTGGGCCAGTGAGGTGGTTCAGAGGGTAAAAAGCTCCATCTTCAAGCCTGACAGCTTGAGTTCAGTTCCTGGGACCCACATGGTGGCAGCAGAGAACTGCTGCTTTGCTTCAGTAGGCACAGCAGTAAGTGAAGCCATGTTGGACGTAGGCACAGGCTTCCTCATCTCAGAAGGTTCCACTGTACAATGCCTTCCTCAGAAGGTAGCCATGTTTGCCATGTAAGATAGATAGTAAACACCTCTGAGAAACAGAGGCTGTGTGACCACTGAGGACATGAGTCTACACGGAGTCCACGTGTGGCTGGCCGTGCTCTGTGGTTCATATGGATGACAGCCCAGCAGAGGGGTGGTATGGGAGCAAAGACCTGCTGTCGGGTTGGTGAGATGGCTCAGAGAGTAAGAGCACCCGACTGCTCTTCGGAAGGTGATGAATTCAAATCCCAGCAACTACATGGTGGCTCACAACCATCCGTAATGAGATCTGATGCCCTCCTCTGGTGCATCTGAAGTCAGCTATAGTGTACTTATAATAATAAAATGAATCTTTGGACCGGAGAGAGCAGGAACTGAACAAGTGGGACCAGCTGGAGTGAGTGGGGCCAGCCGGAGTGAGTGGGGCAGACCAGAGCGAGTAGGGTTGACCGGAACATGGGAAAAAAAAAAAAGACCTGCTGTCACCTAGAATCCTTGAGGCTTCTAAAGCTACCATAAAAAGCAAGACAGCTGGGTATCATAACACAAACCTGCAATCACCTGCAATCTCAGTAACAGCGAGGCTGAAGCAGAAGTGCAAGCTCCGGGCCAGCCTGGGCTACATAGGGAAGCCTAGCCTCAGAGGAAACCAACTCACTGACTAGCAAGAGCCAAAGAATGGAGCAGATGCACTGGGGCCCAGCCCTTGGAACCTGGCTGTGGCAGGCAGGCAGTGAGAGGCTTGCCCGCCAGCCGAGTCCAGCCGAGTCCAGCCTCACCTTTCATCCAGCTCAACGTGTATTCTTTTCTGCAGGAGGTGTTGACGCAGTGTGATGTGTAGAAGGTACCGTGGGCCTCCACTAGGTCCTGGGGCTCCAGCCCCGCCACTCGTTCCAGCGTGTCTATGTTCTGGAGGGGGAGAGGTGGTCAGGAAGACAGCCAGCCCTGGTGGCTCTGAGAAGTGGCATTGCAGGGGATGAGGAAGGGTGAGGATATATGGAAAGTGCCCACTTTCTCAGTAGGGCCACAGATGGTTGCTAAAGGATGCCCATGGGATATTCTTCTGTAAACTTGGGTCACTGCCTCTATTTTTCATAGAAGTTCTTTTGTTAGAGAGCCACACACATTCCATCCATTTGTCACACATTTATTGCAATAAATGTACCTATCTTCAGTGTCTCCCTCAGATGTGGCATCCTTGTGGGGACCCCACATGAGTAGCTTGTATGTGACAGCTCTGGCCAAGCTTTAACATAAATAAAGTGAATCGGGTCAGCAGTGGCGGTGACTGCCTGTAAACCCTGCAATTGGAGGCTGAGGCAGGAGGACTGCTTTAAGTTTAAAGTCAGCTGAGGCTACATAGCTAATGTCAGGCCAGCCAGGGCTACATGGGAAGACCTGCCTCAAAAAAGTGAAATAAATAAGCAATAAGTAAATGAAGCCAGGCATGGTGGGCCATACCTATAATTCTAGACTGCTACAAAGGTGAGGCTAGAATTATAGGAACAGAGTGAGATTCAGGCAAGCTGGGACAAGACTGGCACCTGTCTGGATTAGCCACAGTAAGGGCTGACAAGATGGCTCAGTAGGCAATGGCCCTTGCCTCCAACATAGTAATGCGGCTTTGGGCCCCGGAAATCACATGGTAGAAGCAAACATCTTACTTCAGTTGTCCACTGAACTTTACATACACACTAAATAAATGTAATATGAATAAATAAAACAAGAGAATGACTTATTTGTTTCTTTGGGGGGATATGGTTTTTGAGATTGCCTCAATCTGGAGACCTTCCCTCCCGAGTGCCAGGATTACAGGGCAGCACCGCCACACCCTGCACTCACGCATGCTGCATCTGCTTTGTGGCTGGCTCAGGCTACCAAGTCCTTCACTGGAGAGTAAGCAGCACACATGTAAACAGCTATCTAAGGGCTCACAGAGTTATCTCCAGCAGCCTCTGTATCCCTAGAAAACATAGTCTAGGGTGCAGGGAGATGCCTGAGATCTCAGATCGTGTTGGATTATATCCACAGAGAAGCTCTTTCCCTTGTGATGGAGCTCTGTCCTCATAAGCCCACTGTGAGTTGAGTCTACCCTGAGTGGAGCAGGCCTCTGACACCTACCCTACTGCACATCATTGATATAAGTTTGCAGTTTCCCCTCATGATGATGCGGTAGACTGCTGCCTCTACCCAATGTCTGCACAGTAGAGCTGGGCTAGCAGAGCCAGCCTGTAATCTCAGCTACAGGAGGGTGAGGCAGAAGATCACAAGCTCAGGTCTTGCCTGGGCTAGGGGTGTGGCTCAATGGTAGAGCACTTCCCCAGCATGCAGGAAGCCCTGCGGCCTATATAACTAACGCAGCAGACACACACCCAAAATAAAAGGAAAAAAAAAAAAAAGAAAGAAAAAGACTAATCCTCAGTTTTAAGTAGCATGGTGCGAGTATCCAGGGGTCCCCAGACAAGAGGCTGGGTTTGGGGCATACAGAGAACTTTCTGGAGGGTGAATTTCATGTATGCAACTTGAAGGGTCTGGAGCCATTCTTCTGTGGGGACCACAGTGGCATGAGCAACCACAATGACTGAATGTGAGGATGGAGCTAAAAACAGCACCACACAGCTTCAAAGATGCTGTGTCGGCACAACTCAGAGGCGGAGTCACTGTGTTCCAAAAAGTGGGTCAGTGATTCAAACGGTGACTGAGCAGAAGAGGCCACGAAGAAAAAAAGCTGACCACAAAGGGGGCAAGTGGAACATTTTTATCCACCTTTAGATATTTTACAAAAATGTACGTGTGGAGGCAGATGCACAGGAAAGCACAGGGGATGCTCAGCTGGGAAACAGCCACCACCCAGGAGATGCCTAGCCATGTTTTTCTGCCATCAGTGGCCCTCACTGAAGGTCTGTCTTCCAGACACCTTGGTCTGCTTGGCTCACTGGTAGGGCCTGGTACTTGGGTGTCCAGACACCTGTTGTCTTCGAGGCCAGCAAACAAGGGTGCCAGAGGGACATGCAACCACAAGCAGGAAGTATGGGGCTTCAAGGGAGCTGTTACTATCAGGCCTGAGCCTCTTTCTGTGAATGAGGCTGACTCTGAGCTGGGGCAGTGCCTGGAAGGACTAAGCTGTCTCTTCCCCAGCTAGGGCCTCCAGCCATCTGGCCCCCAAAGTTTGAACTCATCCTCCCCCTGGTGGCCATTTCAGACATTGCAAGAGTTTCAAACCTATTTGTATTCAAGCATTAACTCTTCCGTACAATTTGGAGTTCTCTTTTTCCTTTTTAACTTTTTTTTTCCTGGGGGGCGGGGGGGGCGGTTGTTTGCTATGGAGCCAGTCTGACCTTAAATCCACTATTAGCCCAGGTTGTCCTTGTTCATGATCAGCTCCTTCCTCAGCTTCCCAAGTACTGGGATAATAAGTGTGCAATGTAATAGGCATTTTGTATTCCGAGACAATTTTTTAGCACACATGTATGCGCAGAGCAGTCTAAACTTCATCACTTCCACAAAACACATAGAGACACATAGAAGCCAGCAGCTTGAACATCTGTCCAGACCCCAATGTGGCCACAGTGTCCCATTGGCCACCATATCCAAGGCCAGGCTCAGAAGTGTATGAATAAGAAGCCCACCTTCTTTACGGTACAGTGTCAGTTTCCTGGTTTGGAGTGCTGTGGTATGGACAGCGTCCCCTCAGGTACAGAGGCCTTTTGCAGGAAGTGTGGGATGTCCTGTGACCTGTCACCTCACATCAGACCTGAGACGGCTCTGACTTCTTTATATTTAAACGTTCTTATATTTGTTAGTTTATATTTTAATTAATTGACTAACCAATTAATTTAGAGATACAGTCTCACATCCTGAAGGTTGGCCTTAAACTCATTTTGTAGCCAAGGATAACCTTTCTTTGTTTTTTGTTGTTAGAGTTTTTTGGTCTTTCAAGACAGGGTTTCTCTGTATAGCCCTGGCTCTTCTAGAACTTACTATGTAGACCAGGCTGGCCTCAAACTCACAGGGATCTGCATGTGTCTGCCTTTTGAGTACTGGAATTAAAGGCATATGCCACTACCATCCAGCAACCTTGCATTTCTGACCTTCCTCCTTATTCCAATGAGTACCAATCTATCCTGTTTCCTTCCCCTATCTCACAAAGGGGAAACTGAGGCCAAGAGGAAGTGGCCCATTGTAGGTCATTCACTACAATTGGCTGAGCCCTGGTCCTGTGCCCGCCTGTGTTAGCCCAGCTCTGACCAAGCATTAAAAGACCCATCCGCCTACTGCCCACCAGCCCTGCCACCCACGGTCCTGCCTGCCCGGGGTCTCGCCTACCTGCGTGTAGCAGCGCAGCAGCAGCCCCTTCTCCTTCAGCAGGCGGATGAAGTAGTGGCAGATGGTTGGCTGAGAGAAGAGTAACAGTGCTGATGGGAATGTCCCAGGCCATGCTGTGGGCCCATTCTGCCACATGGCCCCATCTCAGTGGCCCAGTGAGGGTGAGCCTGCCTTCTCCCATACCACAGATGAGGAGACCCAGGCAAGGGCATGGTGGCGGCTTGTTGGCATCACCAATAGGTAACTGCAGAGTCAGGCTCAGAGCCAGGCTTCAGCCTCAGCCCTTCCTGATAGTTTCAGCAGCTTTCTTAGAGTTGGATAAACTGAGGCCCAGAGTCACAGGGTAAAGAGGTGAGGTGCCAGGAAAGAGGCCAGGCCACCTAGGCCTGCAACCCACTCCTCCTTTCTTTCAATTTCTTAAAATGTTTAACTATTTATTTATTTATATTTTTGGTTTTTGAGATAGGGTCTCTCTAGGTAAGCCTGGAATTTGCTATGTAGACCAGGCTAGCCTCAAACTCATAGAAATCCTCCTGTTTCCCAAGAGCTGGAATTTTGTTGTTGTTGTTTTTCAAGACAGGGTTTCTCTGTATAGTCCTGGCTGTCCTGGAACTCACTCTGTAGACCAGGCTGGCCTTGAACTCAGAAATCTGCCTGCCTCTGCCTCCCAAGTGCTGGGATTAAAGGCATGTGCCACAACTGCCTGGCCCAAGCTGGAATTTTTTAAATGATTTATTTATTTTTATGTGCATTGACTGGCGTTTTGTCTGCATGTGTGTGTGTGTATGAGGGTGTCTGATCCCCTGGGATTGGAGTTACAGATGGCTGTAGGCTGCCACGTGGGTCTGGGAATTGAACCCAGGTCCTCTGGAAGAGGAGCCAGTGCACTGAACTGCTAAGCTACCATTCCAATTATTTTTAGTTACATATATGTGTGTGGGTCTCTGTTGGTATATGGTATATGGAGGTGAGTTCTAGTGCCCACAGAAGCCAGAGGTGTCAGGCTCCCTGGAGCTGTAGTTATAGCGGGTTGTGAACATCCTGATGTGGGTCCTGGGAATTGAACCCAGGTCCTCTGGAAGAGTATTATCTGTTCTTTCACCCTGAGCCATCTCTCCCACTCTCACCTCTTCTACCTTTAATTTTTTTTAAAATTACTTTTGAGATAGGGTCTATGTAGTTTTGGCTGAACTTACATTTGAAAGTTACCTGTCTCTGCCTCCCAAATGCTACAGTTATGGGTATGAACTATCAAATCTGGCCAGAACTTTTCTTTTCTTTTTCTTTAACAATCTATCTATCTATCTATCTATCTATCTATCTATCTATCTATCTATCTATCTCCCCATCTGTCTATCCATCCATCCAACCATCTACATCTACCTGGGGGTATGCGCTTGCCACAGTGCACATGTGGAGGTCAGAGAATATGATGGAGTCGGTTCTCTCCTTCAGTCATGAGGATTCCAGGGATTGAACTCAGGTCATTAGGTTTTGTAGCAAGCACCTTTACCCATGGAACCATCCTGCTGGCCCCAGAGGCTAGGTTCTTAATCATCTTATGCTTGCCTGGAGGGCCTATAAAGAGCCTGCTTCCATGCCTACTCTTCCCAGTCTCCCCTGCACAAGATGACCTCACCTTGAACTGCCCAGGATAGAGCTCCTTGGCAAGGGCAAAGAAGGGTTCCGGATGTTTCTGTGGGAGAGAGGAGCAGAGGGCCACATGTCTCAGGTAAGATAAGGACTGGAGTTGGGACCCACCTCCCCTCATCTCAGCTGTCTACCTTGAAGTAGCTGATCTCAAAGATGGCCTCTGGGTAAGGAAGATGGTACTTCTCCAAGTTTGCATAGAGGCCAGTGGATGGGGAGCGGAAGTCAGGGATACCTGCGGCTAGGAAGGCACACTCAGTCAGAGGTTCTAGCCTCATGCGTGCACGAACCCTTCCAGCCTTACCCCAGCCCACAGGAGTGGCTTGAAGGAAGGGGAACTTACACGTGGAGATTCCGGCTCCCACCAAACAGATGACCCTGCGACCTGGAACAGAGAATTGATGTCACATGCTAAGGTTTCCCTCCTAGACATACTGCTGGTGCCAGGCAGGATGGCATTGGCAACCTTACATTTCAGGTGAGGAGACACAGCCACCCAGGATAAGGGAGAGGGCTGGGGGGTGGGGCGGGGGTGGCTTGCAAAGCTAGGCAGTACAGAGATGGCTAATTTGAGGCCTTGACAATCAACCCAAACCAAATTCTGACAATGACTTATCTTCTAGGTACAATACTGTATGACTTTCCAGAGGTCCTGAGTTCAATTTCCAGCACCCCTGTCGAGCAGAGCTCACAGCCACCTGTTAACTCCAGCTCCATGGGTCCTGTGCCTCTGGCCTTTGAGGGCATATGTACATCTATACTCATACTTACACACACACACACAATTAAAAAAAGAAAATTTGAAAGCCGGGCGTGGTGGCGCACGCCTTTGATCCCAGCACTTGGGAGGCAGAGGCAGGCGGATTTCTGAGTTCGAGGCCAGCCTGGTCTACAAAGTGAGTTCCAGGACAGCCAGGGCTACACGGAGAAACCCTGTCTCGAAAAACCAAAAAAAAAAAAAAAAGAAAAAAAAAAAGAAAATTTGAGACAAGGTTTCATATAGCCAAGGCTGACCTTGAGCCTTCTCTGTAGCCAAGGCTGACCTTGAACTTCTGAGCCTCCTGGCTCCACCTCTTGGGCACTGGCGTTGTGGTGTGCTCCAGCATGCCTGCTGGTTTCTCTGGTTTTGAGTCAGTGCCTCCCTATGTACCCTGGGCTGGCCTGGAATCCCGTACCTCCCTCCTCAGCCTCCCAGGTGCTCCAATGACTAGCTAGGTCCTGTTTCTAGCTGTATACATCCCTTCGTCACCCTGCTTTGTTCACACAAAAGGCTCAAGTCTGCTCCTTTGAGTCAATTGCACTAAATAACGTTTTTTTTTTTTTTTCTTTTTTTGGACAGGGTCTCATGGATGTCAGGCAAGCATTAAATTCACTGCACAGCCAGCCAAGGCTGACCTTGAACTTGCAACCATCCTGCTTCCATCTTTAAGTGCCCAGCATGGCCACTATGCCCAGCTTTTCTTTTCTTTCTTTGAGAGAGGGTCTCAGTATGAGAACTCACAGTGACCTTGCGAGCGTTGGGAGGAGTGGGTGCCACCAAGCCTTGCCATGCCCGTTGTGTGTGGTGCAGGAGACTGACTCCAGGGGCCTGTGCACTAAGCAAGCACTTCACCAACCGAGCCGAGCGGAGCCGAGCCGAGCTTCCAGCCCCTCTGGTGTATCAGACTTCTTCAGATCCATGGTTCATAATCTTATGGGGACTTAGTTCTTGGTTTTTAAAGAACTATTAGGGGATGATAGGGCTGAATCCATTCACAGGTACGGAGCTGGGAAGAAATGGCCCTGTTGCTGCCCCAGCTGCTGGCTGGCCTGCAGCCCAGCCTCACAGAGCCCTTGCATCTGTCTGTCAGCTGATGGGCAGACACAAGTGTGGTATCCCATGAATTGGGCACCCCTAGGGTGTTCTGTTTAAGGGACAAGTGTGAACAGAAGTCAATCTGCCATGGGGGCTGGCGAGATGGCTCAGTGGGTAAAGGCACTTGCTGCCAAGCCTGATTCCCAGAAACTACACGGTGGGACGAGAAAAATAACTCCTCAAAGATGTCCCCTGGCAAACACAGTAGCATGCATGCACCTACAGTGATGACCCCCCCTCCCCCACACACACATACTCAAAGATAATGTTTAAACCAGGCATGGTAGCATATGTGCTTATTCCCAGAACTTGGGAAGCAGAGGCAGGAGGATCTCTGTGAGTTTGAGGCCAGTGTGGTCTATAAAGTGAATTGCAGACCAGCGAGGTCTGTTACACACACACAAAAAAACCAAACCAAACCAAAAACAAACGACAACAGAGAGCCTGCTACAGTCTATGCACTCAGCTTCTTTAGGATGTTACTGGCCCAAGTCTGGCTGGAGATTGTAGGCATTGAGACTGGGTGTGGTATCACTGTAATACCAAAACTCCCGAGACTGAGGCAAGAAAATCATAAATTCAAAGCTTGCCACAGCTACAGAGCAAGACCGAGCTTCAAGGACCCTGACTGTGCCCCTTGCATACACTCACACCAAGTCACAACCTCTCTGTGCCTCAGTTTCCTCTTCTGTTCAGCTCACTTCTAGGAAGACCTCACAGCTATTCCATGATAATTAGGTACAAGGATGCTTGGTGAGATACTTAGTGCAGAGCCTAGCGAACAGCAGGGGCCTGCTTAATTGATATTTATGTCATGTCCAACACCAGCACGCTATAGGCCAGGGACTCTAAGAAATGAGTGTAAGAGAAAGGACCAGTGCCTCCTGGCCACTGTGTGGGTGTGCTCTGCAGGCGGCTGACTGCCCAGCTTGTGGCAGGAGAGGAAGGTTCAGCTGCCATCCTGGCTGCCAAGAAGGGCACTGAGCAGCTGGGCCAAGGGGAAACTGGAGAAGATGGCTTCAACAAAGGGCTGTTCAGGACCCTCAAAGCTGCATTGTTCCCAATGAGGACTGCAAGGGTTCTCAGACTTCAGTGACTCGACCTCAGCAAGAAATATCAATTTCATGGTGACCCAGCTAGCTGGCTTCTAAACAGCACATCTGAGACAAGCTTCCTGTAATAACACCAGGGCAAACACTTCCATATCTCTCAAGAGATCGGGTCCTATTCTAATCATTTATCTCTTGAGTGTGTGTGTGTGTGTGTGTGTGTGTGTGTGTGTGATATTTCTCCAGGGCCATCCACCTGGTGTATGTGTGTGTTGTTGTTTGTTGGTTGGTTGGTTGGTTGGTGTGTACACATTTCTTTGTGCATGTATTTCACAGAAAACATGTGGAAGGAAGTGAGAGGACAACCGGTGCCATCATGGTTTTTAAGGCAGGGTCTCACGGGGACCTGGGCTTGGCTCCTGCCTCTACCTCCCCAGCCCAGGAATTACAAGCACTAAGCTGCTTGTGTGGGAGCTGCCAGTACTTTATGGACTGAGATATCTCCTAAGTCTCTCTTTCTCTTTCTTTGGGTTTTCAAGACAGGGTTTCTCTGTGTAGCCCTGCCTGTCCTGGAACTCACTCTGTAGACCAGGCTGGCCTCAAACTCAGAAATCCGCCTGCCTCTGCTGGGATTAAAGGCATGTACCACATCATCGTTCCATTTCCCTCTTTTTTCTGTAGTCCAGGCTGCCTTTGAATTCACACCCTCTAGCCCCAGCTTCCAGAGTGGCTGGGCCTGCAGGTGAGCCCGGCATGCTGAGCTTGTTTCTACCTGTGCCAATTCCCTTAGCCTCACCTGAGTCACTCCAGAGCTTTGATCACTTGCAGTCTAGGGCATAGGCCTGGCCCATCAGAAGACAGTAATATATTCACTAGGGAAGTGATCCAAAGTCAGGCCTAGTGGTGCTAGTCTGTACTCCCAGCTATGTGGGAGGCTGAGGTACGAGGATCGACCTTCAGGGACTAGTGGGTAAATTCACAGCTGTTCAAAATAAAACAGTAGGAAAGGAAGGGCTGTAGCTCAATGGCTGAGTACCTGCCTAGCGTGGTGTGTGAGTGTAGGGGCCGGGTTCTATCCTAAGTGCCTACTTATTGAGAGAGAGAGAGACAGAGATAGAGAGAGAGAGAGAGAGAGAGAGAGAGAGAGAGAGAGAGAGAGAGAGAGAGAGAGAGAGAGAGAGAGAGAGAGAGAGAGAGAGAGAGAGAGAGAGAGAGAGAGAGATAGCGAGAGAGAGAGAGCCGGTGGGTCAGGGCAAGTGACTCAGTCTGGGCCAGTGTGGCCTGGTTCTTTAGTGCAAAGATACCCTCCCAAGCAGCTGCCTGCCGGACTTTCCTTCACTCTACGCAGACAGACTTGTGAGGCCTGAGAACAATGTTCTAACAAAGTCCTTGAGCCTGGCTCCATCACGTTTAATGTTTAAGAGTGTCCATGTTCCTTTTTTTTTTTTTTTCCGAGACAGGGTTTCTCGTCTTTCTCTTTTTTTTCTTTTTCTCTTTTCTTTTATTTCTTTTCTTTTCTTTTTTCTTTCTTTTTTTTTTTTTTCCAAGACAGGGTTTCTCTGTATAGCCCTGGCTGTCCTGGAACTCACTCTGTAGACCAGGCTGGCCTCAAACTAGAGAAATCTGCCTGCCTCTGCCTCCCAAGGGCTGGGAATAAAGACATGCACGACCACCACCTGGAGAGCTGAGTTTTTTTTTTTTTTTCTTAACTATATGGGTGTTTTCCTTCATGAATGTTGTGTGCTACATATATGCCTGATGCCCATGGTGGCCATAAGTAGGATTCCCTAAAACTAGAGTTACAGATAGTTGTAAGCCATCATGTGAGTACTGGGAATCCAACCCAGGTATTTTGGAAAAACAGCCAGTGCTCTTAACTACTAAACTATCTCTCCATCCCAAGAGTTTTTTTTTTTTTTTTTTTTTTTTTAAATTTTAGGAAAACTCCCATGTAGCTCAGGGTAGCTTCCAACACACAGTCTAGCGGAGGCTAACTTGAAATGCTGGTCCTTTCCCAATCTGCTCAGAGTTTGGGATTACAGGTGTGTACAGCAGGCTTTCTTACTACTCCTATCCCCCAAAATAGGGAGTCAACTGGGGCCAGGAATGGGAGAAGTGGCCGAGCAGTCGGGGACTCACAGCGCTCGCTCTGCATGTAGCGTGTCACTCCTTCGAGGGTCAGCTCGTCCAGCAGACGCTCCTTCTGGGAACCCAGGCCCAGGGTCTGGGTGAATAAATTCCTCAGGAAGTCCACTGGCCAACAACAAGAGAGACAGCGCCAGGTGGGCATTGAGCCAGGGCCCAAGCATGGGATGTGCTCTCCTCCCACACCTCAACTCCCAATGTCTCCCACAGCCAGCAGCCTCCAGTCCCAAACCATTGTCACATGCTTTGCCTATCACTCCTGGTAGCTTGGAAGGACTCTCCCCAGAACCCCACCCTCTAATCCCAGACCCCAGAGCACTTCCCTGCCCTCCTCCAGGACAACACTTACTCTCTGCCTCTCCACCAGTGGCTCCTTCCTCAGTGTCCGAGTCTGAATCCTGGAAGGGGCGGTGGGATGGCCAAGCCCAAGAAGTGGGGTTAGCGGAGAAGGGAAGGGAAGGGGAGGGAAGGAATGGGAAAGGGTGGGAAGGGTGACAACCTGGTTCAAATATAGTAGGGCTCTCTGACTGGGAGGTGCAGGCCCTGAATAAGTACAGGGCCAGTATAAGGGCTCTGGGAAAGGCTACCTTAGAGAGGGGACCTGGCTCTCCTCTAGGTGGGCCTTATCTTTCTTTCAAGATGGGGTCTCTCTGGCTGGCCTAGAACTTACTACACAGACCAGCCTGACCTGGGATTCCTGAAGATCTGCCTGGATCTGTGGCCTGGGTTTAAAGGCATGCACCTGCATGCCTGTCCCATCTTTTTTCATCTGACAGAGTCTCACTTTACATACCTCTAGCTTGCTTTTTGAGTTAGGGTTTTATGTAGCTCAGGCTGCCTTCAAACTTGCTATGAAGTCTTTGTGACTTGAACTTGATCTTCCTGTCTCCGCCCCTCTAAAGCTGGATTACGGGCATGATGTTGGGAGCACACCCAACACTCTACCCAGTTGGCTATCACAGCCTGACAAGATGCTAGGGACTGAGGCCAGGGCTTCATGCATGCTAGATGACCTAGAGCTAGACCTTCAAGCCCATGGGCCGCAACTTGTCCATGTAGCTCAGAGGTTGCTGTGAAGCCGAGCAGCGAGCCCCTGGGTGCCTCGGCTATAGCCTTCTCCACTTCCCTGGGCCACCTGCCACAGCTACACTACAGCCTAGTCAGTGGTGATGCCACTTCTCTGACACCGGACATGAGCCTCTCAGGGCGACCCCACCTTGCTCCAACCATGTTCCAAAGTGGCCTCAGCATCTCCCCAAACCAGCTCCTGCTCCAGTCCCCATACTAAGTGCCTCCCTGTCCCTTATTTGGCTTCCCCACCTCACCACCCTCATGCCAATTCCCAGTGTACCCACTGGGATGCCAGCCTCCTGACATCCTCCACTGACTCCCTCTCCCAGCCCTAGAGCTCCACCTGTTCAATCTGCATTCCTGGGGTCCTGCCCTGCCCTCCTCGACTCCGTTTCTGTCTTAGATCATATGACGGCCTGTTTAGGACAGTCCACCTCTCTCTTCTTTAATCCTTCCCCCGCCCCCAAATCACAAACATCTACTGAGTGCCACACAGGGCAGGGACTTTATGTTTACCACTTACTGCCCAGCCTAGATAACAGGACCTCCAGAACCATCTACCACTGAACACATGCTGACTAGAGCCAGCCCAGGGCTGGCCTTGCAGCAGATAGTCTGACCAGCACAGTCAACTCCCTGCTCAAAGGCCCCCAGACCGTCCCTTCCCTACTTTGCTTCCAAATCTCCTTTCCAAATTATTTTTAAAGATTCTTCTGTTGTTATTGCTTTAAGACAGGGTCCTATATAGCCCAGGCTGGCTCCAACTTGTATATACATGAGGGTGACCTTGAATTCCTGACCCATCTATTTTTATTGTTTTAGGTACTAGGATTATAGGACTGCATCACCATCATGCCTTGACCCTAAAATGATTCTTCACTGATATTAAAAATTACATAAGTTGGCATGATGGTTCACCAGGGAAAGGTCCTTGCTGCTTGCTAAACTTGACAACCTGAGTTTGATCTCCAGGTCCCACATGGTAGGAGAGGACAGCTGTTCTCAGATCACCACACATATACTGTGGCATGTGTATACTAAACACACACACACACAACAAACTAGGTTTAAGATTTTAAAAAGAGGGGCTGGAGAGATGGCTCAGTGGTTAAGAGCACTGACTGCTCTTCCAGAGGTCCTGAGTTCAAATCCCAGCAACCACATGGTGGCTCACAACCATCTGTAACGAAACCTGATGCTCTCTTCTGGAGTGTCTGAAGACAGCTACAGTGCACTTACATATAATAAATAAATAAATAAATAAATAAATAAATAAATAAATAAATAAATAAATATTTAAAAAACAAAAACAAAAACACACTGGTTGCTTCAATTTCCAACACCCACATGGCAGATCAGAGCTGTTTGTAACTCCAGTTCTAGGGGATCTGACACTCTCAACACTGAATTACACGCAGGCAAAATGCCAATGCACATGAAATTATTAAAAAAAAAAAAGATAAAAACCTTAAAAAGAGCCTGTCCAAGTCTTACTGTTTCACCCAAGATGGCTAATCCTCCCCTTCCAGCCTCCGGAGCCTTTGGATAACGAACAAACGCCAAAGCAAAACCAAGCAACAGCTGGACGTGGTGGCGCACACCTTTAATCCCAGCACTTGGGAGGCAGAAGCAGGCTGATTTCTGAGTTTGAGACCAGCCTGGTCTACAAAGGGAGTTCCAGGACAGCCAGGGCTATACAGAGAAACCCTGTCTCAAAAAAACAAAAACAAAAACAAAAAACAACAAAAAAACAAAAAACAAGCAACAGTTAGACAGAGATAACCCTGCGTGGTTTCTAGGAGTGAGGTTTTGCTCACTTCTGTTACAGAACTGGGTCTTGCCAGAGTGTGATACTGCACAATGCTTCACAGACCCACCTCATTCTTGTTAGTTTATTTTAATTATGTGAATATGTGCTTGTGTGTGCAAGTGCCCATAGAGTCAGAGCCCCTGGAACTGGAGTTACAGTCACTTGTGAGCGCCTGGTACATGGAACTCAGGTTTTCTAGAATAGAATTCTTAACCACTGAGCCATCTCTCCAGCCCCCACCTCATTCTTTATTGTGGCTCCATAGTAACACATTGTATGATGAACCGTGGTTCATTGACTCCCTCTCCTGACAGCCACTGAGGCTGCTGTTAGCGTTGCCCCATCTGGATAATGCCGCAATTGACACCCCACATCTTCTTGGCCACTAAGAACCCCTTTTGACTGTGAAACCTTTTTTGGTCTGACATTAAGCCTTCCTTTGGGAGCCAGACAAGTATACCAGAGACCCACAGCAGGCTGTCACAGTTCTTAGCTGTCACAGCTCTTATGGGGGTACTGTTGACCACAGCTTCTGCACCTGCCTCCCTTCGAAGTGTGATCTCATAGGATGAGCATGCTGGCATTCAGTGGTTATAGACATGGTCCAGTACACTGTTTCCCAACCTGTGGGACACAATCCCTTTGGGGATCAAACAACCATTTCTTGGGGGGTGCCATATCAGATATCCTGCATATCTGATATTTACATTATATTTCATAATAGTAGCAAAACGACAGTTATGAAGTAGCAACAAGATAATTTTATGGTTGGGGGGACACCACACCATCAGGGCTACATTAAAAGATTGCAGCATTAGGAAGGTAGAGAACCAGTACTCTAGTACACGAGGACCAACCGGCCTCTGGGGGAACCGGAGGTACTGGCGGGCGTCTTCAAACATCTTTTTTTTTTTTTTTTTTTTTTTTTTTTTGGTTTTTCGAGACAGGGTTTCTCCGTATAGCCCTGGCTGTCCTGGAACTCACTCTGTAGACCAGGCTGGACTCGAACTCAGAAATCCGCCTGCCTCTGCCTCCCAAGTGCTGGGATTAAAGGCGTGAGCCACCACGCCTGGCTGTTTTCAAACATCTTTGAGATGGCTCATCTACCTATGCACTGAACCTGAAGCACCTTCTGGAGCCCGTATTCCCATAAGCTTCAAGCCCTTTCCTTTCTCTCTACCCAAAGGACACAGGAGTTAACAGTCTTCACCAAGTAAGTTCCTCATCTGTAACGCAGCCATGAAGGGCCTTCCCTTCACTGGGATGCTGAAAAGATTAAATGAGGTCATGTACATTAAAATGCAGGCAGAGTATCAATAAAATGACCACCCCAGCAACCCAACTACTGAAACATTTACTATCCCTTCTTGATCTCAGGTCTGTACCCTGCATGGGACACCACCTCCGATCTCATCTAAGAAAATCCTTTAGCACTTCACTTACAACACGGTGACTATATCTTGGTCTTGTTCCTAGATCAGCTTGTGGGTTCCACCAGGGAAGAGTTTGGCTAGAATCTTCTATAATCTCTGACCCACAAAATTTGCCCGGCATTCCAGGAGTATGCTCCCCCCGCCCCCCTGTTTTGAGACCAGGTCTCACTATACAGCCCAAGCTGCCTCTCCTTTCTCCATCCTCCTACCTCACCCCACCCCCCCACCCAGATGTGCTGGCATTATAGGGGGCTGGCACCACACCCAGCTTCGATACTTTTATCACGCGCCCTATAGGGTCCTTTCCCCCACCCCATAGGATCTGAGTTTGGGGATCAAACTGGAAAACTGTCTCTTCCAGGCCCAGCACAAATGAGGTTCAGAAGGGGCTGAGGATGAGATGGGCAACAGTAGGAAACGGGGACAATATGGAAGGGGACCAGGGGTTGAGGCTATACATTTTCCTTGACAGTCCCCCAGAAGCCACCATCCTCCCAGGAGACTGTACTAATCCCCAGATGGGCTTAGAGATCAGGGCCATAAGCCAAGGGCCCTTGGGTAAAAGCCTTCCCTTGCCACCTCCCCCCAATGCGGCACGTGGAACCAAATCCATCACTCTCCTTCCCTCCACCCTTTTCCCCATCTCACCTGAGCCTCCTGCACCTTCCCTGCCTGGGTCTCCAGAGGGTCAGAGGCTGGGGAGGAGGGGGAGCAGACGTGGTTACAGTGGGGGGAAAGAGTTAAGCAGAAGGGCTCACAATGGTGGAGGACAAGAGGACCCACCAACCTAATTATTTTGGATTCAGGGATGGTAGTAAAACTATCGGAGATGGGAAAAGGCATATTTTAGAGTGGAGGAATGTGTGACGTGAAAAGGCCGAGGAGGGGAATGTTTAGGAGGAGAAAGCAGGTGAAACTGGACTGAAGGAAGGTTTCAGAGTTAAGCAGGATACGGTAGCGTGTGCGAGCCGGGAGTATGAGGGAGGGCTAAGTTTTTCAAGAGACGTAAGTAGGGATACTTCTGCTGAGACTTGAGTGTGTGGGAGAGAAGATGCAGTGAAGGTGGGAGGTTTAGGAGAGGCACAAGAACTGAAGGAATGAGATAGAAAGGGGCCGCAGGGGTCCCTGAACATCCTACAGTTGCTCTTAACAACAGACAACCTTAGCAACCGGGATAGTGGTAACTTTGGTCCTTAGCAACGAGGGTCCTCAGCAACCAAAGTATACGAGAAATGCGATCATTAAGAACTTGACAATCAGACCCTTAAATTTCACAATCCAGAAACCCACCAACCTAGCAATACCGACCACTTAGCAACAGCCCTCCGAATCCTACTCCCTTCAGGTACGATCCTGTTTCCCGCCCCACCGAGCCTGCCCTCGGGCCCCGGGGCCTGCAGCCCAAAGCCAGGCCCCGGCGCGGCCCGACCCTCCCACCCTCCCACCAGAGCCCCTAACTCACGGTCCGGCTCGGCCATGGGAACGGGGTGGGGGCCCTCGGGACTGTCACCGACTGCTCTGTCCCGTGACGGCAGCGGAAACAAGAAGAGGCCGAGATAGGATAGAGAACTACAACTCCCGGCAGGCAACGCGATCCTATAACCGCTTTCGTACAATGCGCCTCTCATGTTATCAAACTACAAATCCCAAAAGGCCTGGCGCCGGCGGCCATATTGATAAAGGGCGTCTGGAAAATGTGGGGAAACTCAGCTAGCGAATGTCCACCTCATTTTTCTGATTGGTTCTGGTGCAGTACAGGGGCGGGGTGTAGCTATTTAAAACATTTTGATTGGGTATATGAGGGGGCGTGTTGGGGAATTCCGATAGGGCGGAAGCACTAGAGCTCATCGCAGAGCCCAGCGACTGGCAGGCGACCACAGGGGGCCACCCGAGGTGGCAGGGGCCATGGCCGGGGTCGCGTGCTTGGGAAAAACTGCGGATACCGATGAATGGTGCGACAGCGGCCTGGGCTCTCTAGGTCCCGACGCAGCGGCTCCCGGAGGACCAGGTCTGGGCGCAGAGCTTGGCCCAGAGCTGTCGTGGGCGCCCTTAGTCTTTGGCTACGTCACTGAGGATGGGGACACGTGAGTAAACCTAAAATTACCAGACTGAACCCCGGGGTCTTACCTGAGTCCCCATTAGCCTACGATTCCTGTGACTTCGTATCGTCTCGTTCCTAACTTGATTTATGATGCTGGACTTCCTGACCCTTAACCCCCAAACACTAAAGTGTGAGACTGGTACGCTTTCACACAGTCAAATGTCTCACCTTTTTTGAACTCTAAATTTGAGCTGCTGATCCCCAAATTGGATCTGAACCTTTCCGACCACTCTAGTTCCCACATCTTCTGACCTCTTGCTTCCAGATGTAGTAGTCTTTGGCCTTTGGCTATTCTTGTATAAGCCAGATTTTGAGTTCCAAAACTAGTTCTTGGCCCCGAGTCTCTGATGCTGACACGTCCAGTATTGACCCTGCAGTTAAGAAATTGAGCTGGTGGGTGTCATGGCTCTCACAGCACTTGGAAGGCAAAGGCAGGTGGATCTCTGTGAATTTGAGGCCACCTGATTGAGTTCCCTGCCAGCCAGAGCTACATAAAATGTAGAAACTCTATTCTATGAGGCTAGATTCATCTGTTAGCCAAATGTTTCTCCCAAACTACCACCTTCCAATCCCTGGCTTTAGTTTAGCTGAGTGTGATGGTACACACTTGTCTTCCCGGCACTCCAGGGGCTGAGGCTGGAGGATCACTAGTCTGAGGACAGCCTGGAAGGACCCAGTAGGAAAAGGAGGAGAGGGAGACTGAAAATAGATTAAAGAGTAGGAAATGTTGATTAGTAGATAAGCTGGGGAGATGGGATGGCTGTGGTGACAGCGTGCGTTAAGGGATTGTACCCGGGATTTTCTTGTCCTTTGTGCTTATTGCGTATGCCCAGTGACTCAGTGCCTGACCCATGAGGGGAACCCAACAAACACTCATCTTAAAGAGCCAGGAGTAGTTTCCTTAATTTTCTTATTTTTTCACTTTCTACTTTGTTGGTTTTTGTTCCTTTATTATTTTCCTCTGGTTACTTTGGGTCTAGTTTTTGTACTTTATCCTCCTTCTTCCTTTCTTATTTGTTTGTGTTGATGGTCTCACATAGCCCATGCTAGCCTTGAGGTTACTTTGTAGCTGAGGATAGCTTTGAACTTTTCATCCTCCTGCCTCCAGCTCCCAAGTAGGTATCACTACATCCCTCCTGGGGAGTGTGTGTGTGTGTGTGTGTGTGTGTGTAGACTAGAGGGCAACCTTGGGCTGATGTTTTGAGACAGAGTCTTTCACTGGCCTGCACTGACCATGTAGGCTAGACTAGCTGGCCTGAGAGCCTCAGGGTTCATCTCTTGCACTCCACCCTCCTCTTCCTCTTTGAGACAGGGTGGCTGGCCTGGAACTCACTGTGTAAACCAAGCTGGCCTCAAACTCAGAGAGATCCACCTGCCTCTGCCTCCGGAGTGCTGGGATCAAAGGTGCTCCACTCCAGGGTTCTGGTGCCTTCACCCCCCTAGTATTGGGACAATAAATACTTACAATCACACCCAGCTTTTTCTTGTTTTTTTTCTTTCTTTTTTTTTTTTTTTTCTCGAGACAGGGTTTCTCTGTGTAGCTCTGGCTGTTCTGGAACTCACTTTTTATTTTTATTTTTTATTTTTTTATTTTATTTATTATATGTAAGTACACTGTAGCTGTCTTCAGACACTCTAGAAGAGGGCGCCAGATCTTGTTACGGATGGTTGTGAGCCACCATGTGGATGCTGGGATTTGAACTTATCACCTTCGGAAGAGCAGTCGGGTGCTCTTACCCGCTGAGCCATCTCACCAGTCCTGGAACTCACTTTGTAGACCAGGCTGGCCTCGAACTCAGAAATCCGCCTGCCTCTGCCTCCCGAGTGCTGGGATTAAAGGCGTGCGTCACCACGCCCTGCTTGAACAAGTGTTCTTAACTGCTGAGCCATCGCTCCTACCCTATCCTTAAACTCTTGGTCTTCCTGCCTGGGATTCCAGGCAAAGTGATGCGTGCCTGGTTTATGCACAGTTGGGGGTTGATCCCAGGGTCTTATGCACACTAAGCTAGCAGTCTACCAAGCAAGCCACTGCCCAGCTCACCTCTCTTCTTTTCTAATGTGCTTGGAATGCTGTAAATATTCCCTCTGGAGAACTTCTGATATATTGTGTTTTTGTTTTCGCATAGTTGAGTATATTTTCTAATTTCTCTTTTGATTTCTCCTTTGGCCAGTAAGTTATGAAGAAGTATGTTCATTTTCCATACTTGGAGGAATTTCCAGATCTCTCTCTCTGTTACCAGTTTTAAATTTCATTTTACTGTGGGCAGAGACCATGTTTTGTCTGACTTGCGGTCTCTAGTTTTCCTCTTGCAGCGCTGGCCATCAGACCCAGGGCCTTCTGAGTGCTGGGCGAGTGCTCTCGGGAACTGTGTGCCCACGGAATTCGTTTTGACAATGTGTGACTTAGAGGGAATGTTGGTTAGCAGTGTGGTTCACAGCTGGGCGTGTGATTCCAGCTACAAAGAAGATTGAGGCAGGAGGATCTCAAGGACAGGACCTGCAGAGGAATAGAGTGAATTCAAGTCTAGGGTGGGGACATTCACAGCGAGGCCCTATTTCAAAATGAGGGGACCCAATAGCAGGTAGCTCAGTGGCAGAGAGCGTCCCTGCAAGCAGGCCACCTTAGGTTCAGTCCTCATGAGTGCAAAGTCAGGGCAGCAGCCACCACAGAACCCCGCTGTCCAAGCTGACCGCCTCTTTCCTCTTGCTTCCTACTTGTTGGAACAGATGGTATCAGAGACTTAGTGAAGTCACCACATCTATGGATTTGTCTGTTGCTTCTTCTTGTTAGCTTTTTACTTTATGTAATTTGAAAGTCTGTTCTTAGAGCTACACTGTGTGTGTGTGGTGTAGAGCCATCATACCCAGCTTGTCTTTGTGTATGTGTGTGTTTATGTGTGTCTACCTCGATTGTACCTCACTTTATTGCTGTGTCATTATTTGAGGCAGGTCTCACAGTGTAGCCCTAGCTGACCAGGAGCTCACCATGCAGATCAGGCTAACCTGATTCTCAGAGATCCACAGCTTTTGCCTCTCTCACGTGGGCCACTAGGCCCAGCATTTATGTATGTGTGTGTGATAGAATCTCATTATTTAGTATTTAATTCTGCTTCTCTAGAACTCACCATGTAGCCCAGTCTGGCCTTGAACTAACAATCCTCCTGCCTCAGGTATCCCAGGTGCTGGAATTAGAGCTACTACACCTGATTATATTACTTAGTAAACACAGGTGAAACAAATTTGATAGCTGGGCCTATTGGTGACAGACCTATTGAAATCACTACATCTATGGATTCCCCTGGCTTGTCAGCCGAGCTACTCAGGAGGCTGAGGCGGGAGGGACTTGAACTCAAAGTCAGTGTGGGCGACTTATGAAGACCTGGTCTTATCTCAGAACATGGAGCAGCCAGACAAAGTTACTGGATTAACTTCTGCCCTCGACTCTCCAGAACACTGAAATGTTTCCAACTGTGGCGACAGTTTGTAGCACACAGTAGACATCCTGTGACACTGACCTCTCTCTGCCTTTTGTCCCCAGAGCCCTGCACTTGGCTGTGATTCATCAGCATGAGCCCTTCCTGGATTTCCTCCTGGGCTTCTCCGCCGGCACTGAGTACCTTGACCTGCAGAATGACCTAGGCCAAGTGAGCCACTGGGGATGTGTGCTGTAGGGAGCCTGGTGGGTCCAGGACTGTCAGTGTTTCCCTAACCCCTTTTCTCTATCCCTGTAGACAGCCCTGCATCTAGCAGCCATCCTTGGGGAGGCATCTACAGTCGAGAAGCTGTATGCAGCTGGTGCAGGGGTGCTGGTGGCTGAGAGAGGAGGCCACACGGCGTTGCACTTGGCCTGCCGGGTCAGGGCACACACGTGCGCGTGCGTACTGCTCCAGCCCCGTCCCAGCCACCCAAGAGATGCCTCAGATACCTACCTCACTCAGAGCCAGGACCATACCCCAGACACCAGCCATGCCCCTGCTGCTGTGGATTCCCAACCCAACCCAGAGAAGGACGAGGAGCCTCTCGATGAAGACTGGAGGCTACAGCTGGAAGCTGAAAACTATGATGGTGAGAACTCCTGGCTCCTTTCGCCCAACCTGAGGTGCAGCCCATGGCCTCACACATACCCCGGTCGGTGAAGTGCTCATCCGGCATATGTAAAGCCCTAGGTTCAATCCCTGGCATGAACAGCATGATGTATGCCTATAATACCAGTTGCTGGAAGCTAGAGGATCAGATGTTCAAGGTCATCCTTGATGCTACCTAGCTAGTTTGAGGCCAGTCTAGGTTACAGGAGACCCTGTCTCAAACAAACACCTAGTCCCAGCACTTGGGTGGTAAGAACATCACAAGGTCAAATTCAGCCCCTGTCTCAAAAAACTCTCAAAGCAAAACTAGCTCCTTGGGAAGTCATCCCTAGGCTCTGTAAATCCTAGCATCTGGACTAAGGCCCTCCACACAGTCTCAGGAGTACTAAGAATTGGACGCACAGGGCCCCTCTCCCACAGATCTAGACATCAGACCACTTATAACCCAGACCTGTCACCCACAGGACCAGAGATGCCAGGATACAGTGGTTAAGCCAGGGCTACCCACCTGCAAGGTGTCTTCCCTCCAGAATTGTTCCTGAGTATGAGCCACCATGCCCACGATGAGAGGATCCATCCCCTGTCCTCAGCCAGGGGCAGAGGATGGCCTCTTGAGTAGACTGATGTCATCTGCTAGCCAGCATCCTGAGCCCAGGCCCTTTGGGGACTTTTACTGCTTACTGTCATTGTATCTTTTGTTTTATTTATGGTGCTGGGGCTGGAACTCAAGGGCTGTACATGTACATGTGGAGGAATATCAAAGACTTGGCGTCTGAGCCACAGATCATGTGCGTGTGCTTTCATTCAGAGTACAGGCCTCACGCCCTGTAGATCTCAGACAAGGCAGACTAAGGCTTGCACCCGCTGGCTGCTAAGGCACCTGGAATTCAGGAACCTATATGCATACCTAGGAAGGACATGAGAAGCCAGCCCTGGGACCTGGCATCCTTAGCTCACATGGTCCTTCCTAGGATGAAGACAGAACCAAGGCTTCTTACCTCATCATCTGACATCAATTGCTCTGTCCCCA
Source organism: Mus minutoides (assembly GCA_902729485.2). NCBI lineage: Eukaryota > Metazoa > Chordata > Mammalia > Rodentia > Muridae > Mus > Mus minutoides. The sequence goes on from LR754006.1 coordinate 83,415, forward strand.
GGCCACACCCCACTCCATGTAGCTGTCATCCACAAAGATGCAGAGATGGTCAGGCTGCTCAGGGATGCTGGAGCCGACCTCAATAAACCGGTAAGACACTGTGGAGGGCCAGTGTAGGGAAGGCACTGTCCCCTCTTCAGTCTCACTGACCTCTCTGGCACATCCCGCAGGAGCCCACATGTGGCCGCACCCCTCTGCACCTGGCAGTAGAAGCCCAGGCAGCCAGCGTGCTGGAGCTTCTCCTGAAAGCCGGTGCTGACCCCACCGCCCGCATGTATGGGGGCCGCACCCCGCTTGGCAGTGCCCTGCTCCGGCCCAACCCCATCCTTGCCCGCCTCCTCCGTGCACATGGGGCCCCTGAACCTGAGGATGAGGATGATAAGCTTAGCCCTTGCAGCAGCAGCAGCAGCAGCAGCAGTGACAGCGACAGTGACAGTGACAACAGAGATGAAGGCGTGAGTTGGGACTGGGTATCCCAGCTAGAGGGTCAGGGTAAACCAGTAACAAGAAAACCTGGCTGGCTGGATGCTGTCGGGGAATCCAGAGGAGGGGCACATGAGGAGATGTGGGGAACGATCATAGACTTGGGCAAGGGTGGCAGTGGCAGCTGGACAGCTAAGGCCATCTGTCATGTGACACACATTTAGCCTAGGATCCCAGGATTCAGGAGGCAAAGGCAGTGGATGTGAGTTTGGGGCCAGCAAGGGCTGCGTGGTGAGACCCTGTATGGGGAGTGACTTTGGGAGCAGCAGATGGAGAGCGGTGTAGGTTGGTGACTTTGGTCAGTGTCTAGAACACTGACGGTGGAGAAAGACCTCAGCCAGTGGTGAGGGGAGCATTACTGAAGAACCCAGGCAACAGCACACCCGGGCAGGGGTTGGTGTAGCATGAAAAGGGCTGAAGGTGGGTGAGGCGGGAGCATGGAGAGAAGAGCTATGCAGTGGCAGGAGAAAGTACCGTGGAGCTGTGGCCGCCAGTGTGGCGTGCTGAGAGTGAGAACACAGGCTTCATGGTGACACCCATGGGTGCTGTGACCCGGGTAGTGGGCAAGGTGGCAGCTGTCTGACCCCTGTGCTATCCCTCTCTGTTCCCAGGATGAATATGATGACATTGTGGTTCACAGTGGCAGGAGACAAAACCGGCTACCGTCTTCCCCGGCATCCAAACCTCTTCCTGATGACCCCAACCCCGCCTGACTTAAGTGCTAATATAATTAATTTCCAATTTAATAAAATTGCAGACCTGACCACGAGAGCCCAGACTGACCCTGCTGTCCTGCTTATTTCAGGTCCCGACCCTCCAGAGCTGAGTGTGATGTGAGTCCGGGTGCTTTGCTTAGCGCTTTATTCACTCAGGGATGGAGGGGTGGGGCAGGGTCCTGAGTCGGCCGGAGCCCGGCCCTGCCCATAGGCTTCTCTCAGACTTGGTTCTCAGGCACATCTTCACTTCCAGTCCCTGCCAGTTGGAAGGGGAGCAGGATGCCTGGTGAAAAGCGGGCTCTGAGGTCAACAGTCCTGAGCCTTAGGGAGTGTGGGGAAGGAGTGGAGTGGGGTCAGCCTTCCCTCCCGAGAGCCTCCCCTAGCATGGCGGTAGCCTTCTTTAACTGCTCCTGCATGCGCTCCAGCTGCTCCACATCATGTTCCTGGGGGAGATCAGAAATATGGTTACCACTTCGATGGCCACTGTGACTAGCAGCCCTGCCACTCCATATGCTTGGCCTAACATCCCGTCCTAGCTGTATGTCTTGGTTATTGAGGGCCACCATCCTTGCTTCTATGAACCCCAAAGGTCTGCTTGCCCGCCCGAGCAGCATGGCGGTTCACACAGCCTGCCTGCCTGCCACATTGTTCTCTGGATCCTTGTGAGTGCTGGGACCAGAGATGTGTGCCGTCACAGATGGTTTATGTAGCAACGCTGGGAAGTGAACCCACAGCCTGCACATGCTAGTCATATGTCCTACCATGAACCTATGTGTCTAGCCCTACGTGGATCATTTGTGAAGTGATGGCCATTTTGATTGCTGTTACCAACTGAGGTGATATTTAATTAATTTTTAAAAATCGTTGTTTTCCTGCCTGTACATCACATGTCTACCCAGGGAGGCCAGAAGAAGGCATATGATCCCCTGGAAATGGGAGTTACAGAGTCACCATGTGGATCCTGGGGATTGAAGCTGGGTCCTCTGGAAGGGACTGTTAAACTGTTAAACCATCTCTCAGCCCATAATTACAAAAACAAAAAACGTTTACACATTTACTTAGGCTGTGTGTATGTGTGTGTGTGTGTGTGTGTGTGTGTGTGTGTGTGTCTGTGTGTGTGTGCGCGTACCACAGCATGTGTGGAGAGGTCAGAAGACTACCTGTGGGAGTCAGTTCTCTCCATCTACCATGTGGGATCTAGGAATTGAACCCAGGTGGCAAGACTTGGCAGCAAGTGTCTGTATCCACTAGCCATCTTGCTGGGACATTCATCTTGGCAGGGCCCAGTCAGTGGCCTCTGTCACTAGCGTTGTGAACCAGAGAGCAGCTGCTAGTTTCAGTGGGAGCTGACTGGCTTGGTACAGTTAATGGTGCTTCTGGGTAATTAGCGGTGTCCTCCCGGTCGCCGTCCCTGCTCGGGCATTGCTCCCTAGCCCTGGTGTACACTTGGCTGCTCTGACTCACATCATGGTAGATTTCACACTGCGGTCCGGCACCAGGAGACTTCTTTGGAGCCTTGGAGTGTCCCTTCCACTTACCTCCTCCTCTGCCTCTTCCTCCTGCTTGGCCTTGGTGCCTGGATGCTCCAGGTGGTGGCGATGCTTTGAGGACTCCTCACGACTCTCTCCTCCGACCCTCCCGGCCCCCTGCCACAGATTTCGGCCTCCGCCCAGAAGCTGCACGCCCTTCTCCTCCGCCTGAAACTGTGCTGTCTCCTCATCGCTGGCCTTCTCAGCCACCCGCTTTTGGAGGCCTCCAGCGTGTTGCTTCCACGCATGCTCGGAGGTCTTCCCTGGCCCGCTCTTATCCTCTTCTTCCTTTTCCTCCTCCTCCTGGTGAAGCTGGCTGTGGAGCTGCGTGTGGACCGCCTGTTCCCGCACCTCAGACTTGTGGGTCCTCTCTGCTTCTTCCTCTTCCTCATCCCTTATCTCCTGGCTGGACCTCATCTTTCCATACTCCTGCTTGTTGAAGTCCTCACCCAGCAACTTCTCCTCAGGGGACACACAGCTATGGGGTTTTGTCTCGAAAATCTCTGGCAGGGAAAAGATAGGATGCTCTTTGAGAAACAGTCCCTAGAGAGTTGAGTCCTTCCTGACATCATGAAGGGAACTGCTTAGCACTGAGGGGGAGCCATGGGCTGCACATGTTCTCTGCTCAGTCCCTATCCTGCAGGGAGCTTCAAGGGAACCAGGTTCTTGAACCACAGTTGGGGCTG
>LR754003.1:0-37500 GCA_902729485.2 Mus minutoides
CGATGGATTGATGGGAGATGATGCAGTTGTTTCCTGGGGCCACTGATGTTCAAGCTGAAGTCTCTGGGCAAAAAGTGTGGCAGAGCAGGCCTGGCGGCTTGGTGTCTGAAGCTAGCCTTCCTTTGCTGCTGTCTGGCTACATTCACGCTCGGTAGGTGGGCTAGAGGAAGACTCTGCTCTGCTACGGTCCCTCCCTGTCCTGTCCTCCCTGGGTAGGTGGGGTGGAGGAAAGGGTCTGGCCCTGCTCGAGATGCCTGAGATGAGAAGGAAGGACCTAGAACTTGGTCTCACAGTTAAATCCTCATTCCTCCTCCCAGGGTAAACCTCAGTCAGCCCACAATATTTTCCAGGTTTAAACTGGCTAGGTAAGGCCCCAAGGCTGATAGACTTGATACGAGACCGTCTTCTCTCTGCCTCCGACCCTGGGAGAGAGACAGCAGGCCTTGACACAGATAGGACCATCTCACAGGCTACAGCACTCTAACAACCCCTTACTTCATACCTTGCTACCAAGCACCTCAGCCGGAGCTGACATGTGCCTGGCACGAGTCCTCCTAGGGCCTCCTGACCCCGAGGAAGACATGAAGGTACAGAGGTGACAGGCTCTCTGCTTGGCACTGACCTAAGGCTCCACACACACTAGGGAAGCCATTCCTATTCTCCCTTCCTGTTTCCCTCCTTCTTCACATCCCTGTTGCTTGTGAAAAGCGTCTGGCCTACTTCCTTCACTCTCTAAGCCTCTTTTCTCTTCCATCTTGCTCCTGCTTCCAACTTGCCCTCAGATACTGTGCAGACCTGCTGTCTCTGTAACACATTTGACCCCTCTGGGAGCCCAGGAGTCTCTCCCTATAACTCATCATCTTCTTTGGCTCAAGCAGGGTGGCTGGCCTCCAGTGAACTCTGGGAAACCCATCAGCAGAGCTGTGCCAAAGCCTTGGGCATCGCTGAGGCAGCTGGGACTGAACGGGAGGGAGGTGATGGCAAGAGCTGGCCTCTCGCTGTGTTGTACGGGTTCCAAGGGATGGAGTCTGTCCTGTCTTCACTTCTAGCCCTCACCCATAACTGAGCGCGTGTTCCCCACCAGCATGTGCACTCCACCGGGAGGATGGTGCAGGAGGGCCACACAATGCCATCCAGAGCTGCACTTGAGCTCCCCGTGACTGGGGCATCAGAGAGGACGCCATCCTGGCCTCGCCATCCCGGCTCTTGCCTTAGAACCATGACATGACAATGCAGGCTTCCGGGCAAGGGCAGCAGATGTGAACTTGAAGGCATCCATGTTCCTTTAGGAAGCAGCCCCGGTCCCCAGCCTGGCTCTCTGAGGCGTTCCCATGGTGGGTGCAAGGGCAGGAGGCCAGGGTGAGAAGCCAGAGCCCTAGGTGTGCAGTGGATGCTATCAGAAGGTGGCTCTGTGGAGCTTCACAGCATTGGCCTCAGCCAGGGCTTGCACTAGAAAAAAGAAAAGCTGGTGAGAAGCGAACCCAGGCTGGCAAGCTCCAGCCAGCTTCTCTAGAGAGTAAGATGCTTTGTTACAAAGAGCTGGGGAGCCATTCCTTTCCTAACCTGGACGGAGCGGAAAGGAGGGTAAGAAGTCAGGGTTTCCCCATCCATTCTGGACACAAGGCTCTGTGCTGTGTTGGGAGGGAAGCGCAAGGCTATGCTACTTTAGCGCTGCCCTCAGTTACAGTAATGTCTGGGAGTGGAGACAGGGCTGCTAGGGGCCTTCTTAGGGTTCTGTGGCAGGATTGCTGTGGATCTCGCTGGGGAAGGAAGCTGATTAGCAGACCAGAAGTATGGGGTGGCAGACCGGAAGTATGGGGTGGCAGATATGGAGGTAGGGGGCCAGGGAAGTACCTTCCCGAGCAACAGACAGGTGTGGGATCAGCACCATTCTCTTCTGCTTGCAAAGAAGCAGAATCATTGGCATCGCCATATCTAAGAAGCAGCATCGCCAGTCACCTGCAGCCAGTACTGCTCGGAGACATTGGTGGCTCAAGCGGACAAATGGAGGGGGACATTGCGTACAGGGCACCAGGATGGGGAGAAGCAATGGGAGGGCATCATGATTCAGTGGGGTGGGGGGAAGGGCCCCCTCCCTGGGGGTGCATGAAATACAGTAGAAAAGTGCTTACGTCAGAGCTCAGACCCGCATGGTATGGCTGCTGTCGGCGCCCCGTGGGCGGTCAGACGATAGGGGGTTGACTGGTGGAGTCGGGGAAGCAGGGGAGGTGGGAGGGCTTGGGGTGGCACATTGCACTGGAAACAGAAATGAACAGGGGAGTGAATACGGAGACAAAGGATGCTAGGGGAGGAGACTGGGTGCCCAGAGCAAGCGAGGCCGCTCCCGGGGCATGGAGCGAGGCAGGGAGGCAAGCAGAGAGAGAAGAGGTGGGCTGGGAAGCTTGCTCAAGCAGAGGCAAAGCTGTCCTTAGTTCCCAGGGTGCAGTGGAGGATAGAGAGGCCCCCGAGGAGATCCGGCCACACCCAGGCTCCGCTAAGAAGCAGGGTGATGGTGCTCCAGGCTGAACCCCATTCTGGGATAAAGACTCCCTTCCCATCCGCGCACTGGCAGATGCTTATTCTACCCTGTGCTGACAAGAATGAGGGGGTGCCCAGCCACTTCACACCATCTACAGCAGCTTCATCCATGATAATGATTAATAGTGAAATAAAATCACATCAGTCCACGGCATCAGGCCACCACTTAACAGAGAGGAAGGACAGCCAGCAGGATAATTATTTCCAGAGAACAATGTTTCCTGACTAGCATAAAGTCATCCCTGGTCTTGGCGGGACTACCGGCTCAGAAGGAACCTCCCCACAATCATGTGAGAACCTGTTCCGACTGATCTGGCAGAGGACCTGCAGGCCACACTTGGGAAGTCATTTTGAACTTTAAAACTGTGACGTTTGGACTGATGTGATTTTACTTTATTATTATCATTTCATGTGAAGAACAGCAAAGGGGAAAGACAATAACTGAAGAGTCCTCTAGGAGGACGCCAGACTCTTGCGCATCCTCAGTATAGCTAAGGCAGAAGGATGGCAGAGAGAGCGCCCCCACTTGGGCTAGGAGAAGAACCAGACCTCGTCCAGGAGTCACGCCGCATCTCCAAGATGCACTATTAAACTTCCAACTCCTTGCTTCCTACCCTGGCGTGGGCATCATCACCTTCTCTGAGCTCTGTGCAACAGGGCCCGGATGGCTCCTGTTGTTGCTATGGGCTCCTGTTGTTGCTATGGGCATTTCCCCAGGATAGGCATAGCCCAGGTTGCTTCCAGTGGTCATGAGCTCAGGTCTCCTTCATATAATGCTATTTATGCCCGGGATCTGACAGCACCACATGGTTACACTCATCTTACACAACTCAAATATGCGTTTGTTCGCTTTCAAGCCTTGGTACTTCCATGTGATCCAACATACCTGTCACCTCATAGGCAAAACCACTCACAAATGCTTCCCAACACATTCATGTGTATATTACCGAAGAAATGTTACTCATGGGTCGTGTTCGGATTCTAAACCTGTCAATAACCCCTGACAAGAAAGCAAAGAGGCTCCTTGGAAAGCCAAAATGTTCTAACATCTACCTAGGACTGACAGAGTTCCGTGGATCTGGCCACTGTTATTCTAACATCTACCCAGGACTGACAGAGTTCCGTGGATCTGGCCACTGTTATTCTGAGTTCTAACAAGTGCTGACCTGTTGGTGTTCTGAGCCTCAGATTGGAAATAGAAAGCCAGGGCTGGAAAAGGGAGGGGGGCATTGAAAGGCCCTGCATAGCTCTAAGAAGGCACAAATGAAGAGAGCGCAGGGCCTTTATAAAAAGTGAGGATGAGCAGGAGGGGACCACACTTAGATACAGAGAGAGTCACACAGGGACGGCAGCTCCTGGGCTCATGCCTTCAACACAAGTCAGGGGCATAGGGATATTAACAGTATTAACTGAGGAAGGAAAAGACAGTTATGTGAATATCATCTCTTTAACGAAATAGACACGTGAAATACATGTTGACTATACCCACTAAAACACGTTAAGTTCAAGAGTGTGGTAAGCACATGTTGGACAGATGTGGCACTTCAAAGTGTGTATATCTGCATGCGTGAGTAGCCACACACATTTATGAGTGCATTCACCCTCCCCTTATGTACAGATATGTTTACAAGTGCTACAAGTGTACACTGAGCACAACATTCGGGATAGATCATGGTATTCCTAACACATGAAAAGCCAGTCACATATAGATATGCACATTTCCTAGATGTTACCTCTACCTGCATATGTTACCTCTACCTGAATACTGCACGTGCACACACACACACACACACACACACACACACACACACACACACAGGTGCATCCCCACATTTCCCCTCAAACATTCCTTTCACTCCCACACAGATCATCTAAATACACACAGATACACATCTGCAAATCTGCAAACATTGCCAGATACATGACATCTGTGCCAGGTACACAGGCTCAGAAATGCCACATCGTCTCATATGGCATACACTGAATTTGCACACAGCAGCTTGGTAGACTTACAAACAGAGCACTCCTCACTGAATTAGGTTGTCCATGACACACACACCCATGCCAAGCCTGCTGCTCTTGGGACCTATGCCCAGCCGCTCTCCCTCCCAGTGTCCTGGGTATGAACCTACTCCCACACAGCTAATCCACACCCATGTGCCCAGGAGTAGTGCTTGCTCTAGGGCCTCCAGGCCATGGGCCAAGGATAGCGGGACAGCGGGCTAGGTCTGAGGTCTGGTGCTCCCGTAGCCATTTTTTGAATTGTTGGAGGTTTTGGCAAAAGCACAATGACCATTTGCTTTCAGCACACAGACCCTGAAATGTAAGCCCATGTGTTGTCAGGGGAAATCGGATAGGCCCCAGAGGTTTGTTTCCATGAAACCTGGACTGTTGGGTAACAATGCAGAAAGCCAGATCTGTGGCAGGGCAGGGGGAGTTTTTAAAGCAGTGTATGTGCTACCTTCTTGAAATGGGAAGTACCTTTAGCCCAAAGCGTGTGGAATTTGACTCAAGTTCAATTTAGGTTCCAGTTCCTTTTGAAAAGTAAGGAGAGGTCACGGACAGCAGCGTCCCTCTCTGCAGTTAAACTGGTTCTGCTGCCTTAGCTACAGCACCTGTCTGTGCAGAGCACCGGAGCACCTTCGACCTCCAGCGCCTCCCCAGCCCTCCATTCTGAATTTCATTGTTCCTAATCTACATCAGCTTCTCCCTTGAGGTTTAACTGATACTTTCTTTGTTGTGACTGACAGCCCTCTGGTTGTAATGTACATATATCAAGTTAGAAACAGCACAGAGGGGTCTCGTTTAAACTTCAGCTCTTACTGGTTCAAGCATCTCGACCTAGCACAGCCGCACCACCGCTGTCCCAACACTAAACACCAGGCACTTGGCGAGGGGCTGCCTTCGGCTGCTTCTGACCCTTGCACCATCTGAACTGAAGGCAGGTGTTCTGAATTTTACCACTGAGGAAATGAAGGCTTAGAGCCCCATCCCTCCTGATTCCATCTTTATCTGCTTGCTCCTGCCTCATCAGGACTAGCGTAACTGTGGCCTGTAACCTGGTCTCTCTCACTTCTGCTGATCACCTTAAGCCACGGCCGACTTCATATCACTTCTCCTAACTGTGGCCACTAAAGTCCGCACTTTGTGGGCTTGGTGGTGTGCACCAATAATCCCAGCACTCGCAGGAAGATCTAGGGTTCTAGGCCAGGCTGAGTTACGTAGCCAGACCCCGTCTCAAAAACGAAACAAACTAAGATGATCCTACTATGTGTGGATGAGGCTAACCACGACCTTATCCCCCCCCCCATTCATACAGACTCCCCTTCATTGAAAGCCTGGCCACATTCCCTTCCTCCAGGATGCTATTCTAGCCTGTGGAAGTCAATCCAGTGACTTCACCTCTATGGTATCTAATTGGGACCTTTGTGTCAGTGTGAAGTCACTTCCTCTTCCTAGCAGGCCTCTTCTTCTTAGGACAGTTAAGTTGGATCAGCAGTCAAGGTGGAGATGGAACAGCTCCTCAAGTCTTTGTCTGCCTTGTCTTTTTTTGGGGGGGGGGGGTTAATCTTTTCATTCTTCTGTTTGCATGTAGCAAGGAAGAAAAGCAGAAGGAATCCGAAATACCTAGTCCTCTCAGCCATGGTGGTAAGCATGATTATGCTTCCTAAGTGTCATTGCCTTCTCTGTGACTTTCCAGAGGCAGATGACCCTGAGTTCCCTGCCACCTCTGATCAGTCTGCTATAAAGTGGCTGTGAGCATCATGACAGCTGAGCCCCTGGAGGTTGGTCACTCTGGTCCCTTCATACTGAGCCTAGCACAAACCCAGTGCTTAGCGAATGCTCGGTCTGACCCTAAGAACCATCTCCTTGGCCTGGCGTCTCTCCTGAGCCTGCCCCCCTGGCAGTACTGCACTTCCTCCCCTACACCTGGTCAGCTGGTGTCCCTGGCGGAGCGAGGCCCAGCCCCTCTCACCAGACAGCATGCGGCCCCTGCGGGAGGCCTCGGTCGCCAGGGCACAGGAGATTTCAATCCGCTTCTCCTGCTCCTGCAGCTGGCTCTCTGAGTCCTGGGGCACGTCCACAGAGTCCCCCTCGCCGATGGGCACCACGTTCTGCATACTGAAGAGGCACAGACACACAGACATGGAGGGAGGGACAGCATGGTCCGATTGGCTTGGGGTGGCCTGCGCTGAGGTTGGTGGGGAGGGCCAGGGGCCTTTGAGTGTGCAGCCTCTGGTGCCCAGCAAGGCTGTCCCTAGGAGTGAGGGAGACCCTGGCAAGACTGTTGGGACCCCTACCCTCAATGTTCTCAAATGAAGTTTCAAAGGTTCAAGTGAACATGTGGGGCAGCCTTGAAGGGGCGGAGGATGAGCAGAGAGGCACCCTCTGGTTTGCGCACAAGCCCAGCAGGTCTTTCTAGGGACCAGACCAGCATCCTCATTTCTGCCAGATGTCTGGGTATAGTCTGCTGCCTCTGGCCACTGCTTTTATTTTCTCTACCCTGGGGAGGCAAGGTGCCTCTGAGACATCTAGTGCCCAAGGAACCTGGGTACAGGGAGGGCAATGGAGTGGCTGGCTCACCTAGACCTATTACCTGGATTTGGCAATGAGCGTCTTGATCCTCTCCACCTTCTTCTGCTTCTCCTTCAACTCCTCCGGGCTCAAGGGAGTGTCAGGTTCCAGGTCAATGTACCGTTCAGGGATGAGGACTTTGTCTGGAGTGGAGAGCTGTGGAGATTCTAAGGTCACCACCTGCACACCCCTCTGTGCCAGGCCATCCTCCTGCCACAGTCCCTCAGGGACCCACTCACCTCCTTACTGATGTCCACATCATAGTGCTGAGGCTCCAGCTCCATCTTGCGGAGCCTTGCGATCTCCTCCCGTGGCGTCTCATATGCCTGACCACCAGGTTCCTCAGCTCTCAGGGCTGCCTCCAGGTTGGAGATGTCTACTTCGTGGATACTGCGGTGACGGCGCACCTGGGGGACAGCACTGTCATGACCAAGTCACTTCTATCCATGTCTCCTTCCAGGCAGTTCCTACTATTCCTGTGTCCTTGCCCTGGCCAGCATCCTTACTATCTCTGTGTCCTTGCCCTGAGCAGCATCTTTGAGCAGGCTTCCTCGAGCCGGCACTGCAGAGCCTTTCCCTCTGCTTCCCTACAGCAAGAAGGCTCAGAGGCAGGACCTCATCAGTGTCTCCTGTCAGTGCTCACAGCCTGTATTGCACACATGGGCAGTGGAGGCTGTATGTCCCATATTGGTTTCTGATAGTTTCATTCTATGGAAGGTCTGACCTATCCACTCAAGCAAAGCCGTACGAAGGTAGGATTTGCATCATGTTTCTTCTGTTTCTAGAACCTACTATAAAGAAAAGTTAAACAGGGTACCTTGGCTCCACCCACCTCTGTTCTAACAGCGGTGTGGCCCAGGAAGCTCCTGGTTTCTCTTGACTCTATTTCCCTAGCTATAAAATGGGTGATACATTTGAAGTCATTGCCATCACTGATGGGGTTAAATGAAGGAATATGGATGATTCTCTGAACAGCACTGCTCGGGGAGCTACCATGGCTGTCTTCAGGGGACCCAGGAGCTACCATGGCTGTCTTCAGGGGACCCAGGCCAATGCTCAGCACACAGAAGGCTCATCAGAATCTTCTCTGTGATGATTCTTTCCACGTGGTGAATTTTGCACTATTTTTTTTACCTAATTTTTCCTTTTTAAGTGTGTGTGTGTGTGTGTGTGTGTGTGTGTGTGTGTGAGCACATTGACATAAAGTATGTGTATGTGAGTGCCTGCTGAGTCCAGAACAGGGTGCTGGCTCTCTTGCAGCTAGAATTACAGGCAGTCATGAACCACCTGATGTGGGTGCCAAGAGACCTCTGTAAGAGCAGCAAGTGCTCTTAACCCCAAGTGACTTTTTTAATACTCCATTTCGGCAAACACGTCCGTCATTCATTTGGCATTACTTTCATCAAGCATAAAGAGGAAACACAGGCTGAAGCACTTCTAGCAGTGGGGTATCCCAGGAGCCCTGCCATGTCGCCCTCAGTCTTCCAGCTCCCTGGTCCCGTCTGCCCATGGGCTGAGGGCAGCTGTATGGACAGAGAGCAGAGCCCAGGCCTCTGGGCAGCTGCGAGGACATTACCACTTTGTAGGCCGGCCGGGTGCTGGGCTCCGGTGCTGGGCTGGCTGGGAGCTGTAGGCTCCTCCGCTTTTCCTTCATGGAACCACTCTGATGCCGCCTCATCCGGTCCATCTGCTCCTCGACGCTCATCTTCACCTTGCCCTCTCCAGAGAACACAGCACTCTTGGGGCGCTCTTGCTGTAGTGGAGAAACAAGGCTCTGCCAGGTAGATGCTCCCCAACCCACCAGCTTTCTCATCTCGGCCTGTGCTGGAAAGATTCCTTCTATGGGTATCCTGCCCCAGAGGGCTGAACAATGGTTCCAGAAAGATATGTTGAATTTATTCTGACCCCTGGTGCCTGCAAATATCTTATTTGGAAGCATGACATCATCCTGAATCAGGGATGACTTAGAACCAATAGCAGGAGACCTTGTAAAAGACAGAAAAGATGACAACACAGCGCAGAAAGGGGGGTCACGTGACGGTGGGGGCTGGGACTGGAATGATTCATCTACATGCAAACAAGTGCCAAGTCTGGTTAGCTGGATCCACACATAGGAGGGAAGTCGGGGCAGAGCCTCCCTCAGCATTCTCAGTGGGGACCAACCCTGCCAGCACCTTCTTTGGGACTCCATATACGTGAAGAACAGATTCCTGTTGTTCTAAGCTACGTAGCACATGATGGTTTGTTTCAGGAGCCTTGGGAACCCTGTAAAGCCTGGGATACTGGGAAATGGAATGCTAAGAAGTACTTAGCACAGTGGAAGAGACTTTAGAATCAAGTGGGAAGAGGCTGAGAGAATTTTGAGGTAAACAATGGGGGGAAATCTTAGATTTCATAGGCATGAATGGGAACTTTGAAAATGACTCTGGTGAATGACAGAGGAAGTATAAGAAGAGAAGCTGGGAAAGGTGGCCACACTTTTAATCCCAGCACCCAGAGGCAGGAGGATCTCTGTGAGTTCTAGGCGAGCATGGTATACACAAATTCAGGTAAGCAAAGGCTATATCGTGAGTCACTGTCAAAAACATAAAAATAATACATGAAAAACAGAAGAGAAAGTGTCTGTTATCTTAGAGCGAACTCATATCACCAACACAACGCTGGCAGAGGAGCTGGAAAGATGGCTCAGGGGAAAGCAGCCACATAAAGTCTTCAGTCTGAGTCCCCAGAACCCACACATACATGCAATCCCTGTGCTTCTGTGGTGAGACAGAAGGCAGACAAAAGAATCTCTGGAGCTTCGCTAGCCTGGGCTACACAACACCAAACAAGAAATTCTGTCTCAAACAAAATGGAAGGCAAAGGCCAATACCTGAATCCTCTGACTTCTACATGTGCACTGTAGTATGTGCCTTGTACTTATACACACACACACACACACACACACACACACACATCCCCAAATCATAAAAACACAGCACCCCTCACATCACACATACTCCAATACACACATACATGACACATGCATTCTCTCTCTCTCTCTCTCTCTCTCTCTCTCTCTCACACACACACACACACACAGAGAGAGAGAGAGAGAGAGAGAGAGAGAGAGAGAGAGAGAAGTGGATGTTAAGGGTACTTCCAGCAAAGTAGCAGAAGGAAGCAAGGAGCACTTTGTTGGATAAACTTGCCACAATGGCATAGACTTGGCTGAGTGTGCTTGGCTGTGGTTGAGCCAAGCAGAGCTGGTGAGTACTCAGCCTGGAGAGTTAGCTGGAAAGAGTTCCAAGCATAATGCTGAAGAACGTGACCAAAGAGAAACTGGCCACTCACTGTTGGGGAAGAACACCCTGTAAGAGGACCAGGGATATCTTGCTAAAAAGACCAAGACATGAATGATGATCCAAGCATCTCAGGAGCTAGAAATAGAGATGGACTACTCAAGGAAGCCCCATAGACACATGGCACGGGTCCCCTTAAGCAGAGCCACATGCACTTGTGAGAATGCTCTCAGGACAAACTCTGCCAGTTTACAGACAAAATGAAGATACGAGGGGGAGGGGAGCTATCAGATTTCTTGGGGGGTGATATAGGCAAGAAAGTGGCTAACAGAACTTCCTAGCTACAAATGTCAGCTACCCACTCATGAAAAAGGCAGGCTGACCCCGAGAGAAAGCCTTGGCTACTGAACGTGAGACCAGAGAGACAGGTCTGGCAAAAAGAGCTGGTGGAGCCTTCACCCACCCGTAGGCAGGACAGTGAGCCCCAAAGTGCCATAGAACCCGAGGCTATGGCTGAGATGTATAGCATTCGGCCAGTGTGCACAAGGCTCTGAGGTTTGACTCCCAGCACCGAGGGGGAAAGCTTGCTTAAGGCTGGAGATCACTTTATTCCTTCTCTGGGAGGCAGAGACAGTGGGATTACCTGGACGCCCACAGGCCAGTTAGCCTGGAGTGTACAGCCCAGCAACAGAAATACGGGAGACCCTGCCTAACAAGGTGGAAGGGGAGAACCGGTCCCTCAAAGTTGTCCTCTGACTGACACACATGTACACTGGCAGCCACACACACGTAAATGAACAAGTACATAACGGTTCAAAAGAAAACTTATCTCACGTCGTCGTATTTTAGAAGCAGATGAACCCGCTTTCAAGTTCCATGTGTAGAGAGGAATTCTGCCCCATAATGAACACTACCTAGAGTCCCATGCCTGCTATGCGAGAAATGATTCAGAGGGTGAGTTGCGGGGCTTATTTTGTCTTTGTGGAGGCCGAGGTACACCGTGCACACATCTGGGTGAGGATACACTCCCTTGTGCGTGCCTAGGCAGATGCTAGAGACTGACTCCAAGTGTCTTCGTCTACAGCTCCTACTCACTTCTTGAGACAGACTCTCACTGAACCTACAGCTCACTGTTTCGGCTAGACTGGCTGACAGGGGGTCTCTTGGATATGTTTGTCTTTGCACCCCCAATGGTGGGGTTACAAGAAAAAAATGCTGTCATGCATGACTTTTGTATGGGTATTGGGGGATCTGAACTCAGGTCCCTCTGCTTCTGCAGCAAGAACTTTACCTTCTGAGCTGTCCCTCTAATCCTGTCTGTCTTTGTTTCTTTTTTTTTTTCCTTTTTAAAGGTTTATTGTTATATCTAAGTACACTGTAGCTGTCTTCAGACACACCAGACAAAGAGTATCAGATCTCATTATGGATAGTTGTGAGCTACCATGTGGTTGCTGGGATTTGAACTCGGGACCTTCAGAAGAACAGTCAGTGCTCTTAACCACTGAGCCAACTCTCCGGCCCCCCTTGTCTTTGTTTCTTGAGGCAGGATCTCATCCTGTAATCAAGGCTGGGCTTGAACTCACTAGGTAGCCTCAGCCTCTCAGGTCCTGGGGTTCGAGCCCCCAGGCCTGGCTGGAGATGTGGGACTTGAGAGTAAGTCTGAGCTAATAATAGTTAGATGAGATTTTTGTATTAACGTTAATTATGTTATAAGTTGAGACTTTGGGGTTCTTGGAATAGACTGAGCACTTTCCAAGTAGAATGGCATGAAATTTGGCACTAGAGTTGTTAAATAGTGACCCCCCAAAAGATATGTTTAAACCATAGCCCCTCACCCCATGCCTGGTACTATGCCCCTATTTTGGAAGAAGGTTTCTACAGTTGTCATTAAGGTCATCATGAATTTAGGGATCCAAAATCCAAAGAGGGGTGGCATTACAAGAAAAGGGGGGACATTACAGAGAGACGGTGATGTGACCTGATGGGTACTAAACACCTCTGGGATCCACTGTTCACAGGAGAGGCGCAGGACAGAGTCTCTCAGATTCCCAAAGGAGCCAACATGGGTGGCATCTTGACTTTGGACTTCTGGCCCCCAGAACTGGGAGTACAAAGCCGTGTTGTTTTAAGTCACTAATCTGTGTGGTAATGTGTCAACTCCCCAGAGCCCTAGGGAACTAACATTGTGTGTGTACTTCACCCTGACCTCTGTTCTCCCAGCTCTGTCCTGCCAACAGCACGCTACGAGAATGTTAAACACTCTCATGCGTTTATGGACGCTCATCTTCCTTGACCCTTGACATGCCCACGAGGGACCGTTCTCCCTCCCATACGTTCTACCTTCCTCCCTAGCTCTGGGTTGTGACTAGTGGGCACTTACCCGTGAGGAGAGGCCATTGGTGAGTCCATTCGTGGTCCTCCTCACCACTCCTGATGGTGTCAGCTCCTCCTCAGCAGGAGATTTGGTCCGAGGGGGCACAATGCCAACTACAGGGAGACAGAGCAGCCAGGGGGAAGCCTTGTGGGAAGCAGGGCCAGGGTACCTGCTTCTCAAGGGGAGGCCTGATTGCTCTCCCCACTGGGGCCTAGGGTAGGTGAGCTCACTCCTCCAGCACGAGGAAGTACCTCAGCTTACTTAGGGAACTATGGGCAGAAGCATACCTTTGTTGAGAGCTGCCTGCTTCTCTGCCTCTGCCTCTTGTCTGGTGGGTACCAGGCTGATATCTCTAGGGGTACCCAGCGGTGATGTCTGGCTCGGGTCTTTCTTGCTTGTCTCATAGCCTGTTTTGGGCTGGGAGGAAGGGGTGAGAGGACAGCTGGTGTTAGGGTGAGCGCTAGAGATTTTGTTTCCTTAATGCCTTCCTTCAAATCCTTTAAGACAAAGAGAGCTGGGGAAACTGTGCAGATGCTAGCCAGTAAGAATGACTCAGAGAGGTCTCTGCCCAACCCAGGTAACTTGGAAAGCCTGAAGACACACAGATGGGCTTTAGATCACAGGAGGAGTCACCAGAGAGGGCTACAAACTCTAAGATCTCTGAGGATCCTGCCAGGATCCACACAGACTATTTCAGAAAGAATCAGGCTGTCCTTGATTCCAGGTCTCTGAGGACGTGAAAAAGGTGTTTATCTGTGGATCTGAGGAGACTTGAGGCCTCAGACACACTATGAGCAACCTCTTTCTGTTGCACAGTCAGAGATTCTAAGCGTCATAGAAAATTCAGAACATAAGAATAAAACTAGAGCCCCAAACCTCAGCAATCACCTAGCCGGAAGCCTGGGTGATAGGTAAGTCTTGTCTACTTCATGGTGTAGCAGCTATGGGCAATAACAACTGTTCCGCCTGACTGCCTATCAGCTACACAAACCACATAGAGCAGAGCCTGGCTAACGGGTCTCTCAATGACAAAACACCAAGTCTAACTGTACACTCTGTCCTGACTAAGGACCCAGGTGAGAAGCCAGAACAGATGCAGGCCTTATATTGGAGGCCCATGAGACACAGTGAGATCAAGCCAGAGGCAGAACAAGAACAGGAGAGACTGGAGTCTGAGATGTGCAAGGGGCAGCAGGGACTGGAGAAGGCGTCACTCTGTCTCCTTTGGTTTAATCACGTTGGTAAGGATCTGAACCCGTGATTATCAGATGCTCAGGAGCCAGGTTTGGGTAGGATTGTGATTCATTTTTCCCACCGTCCCCAGAAAATAGAAGGGAAGCTGGCCTGTGAGACTGCTCCCTCAGGGTCCAGAAGGCATAGAACTTTGAGGGAATGACTGGAAAAACAACCCAGTGCTCTACCCTGCCCCATGCCTGGGTCTTTGTCCCATACTGCACAGTCCCACCCTCCAAAACCCAAGGATGCTGGGTACCTGGCCCTTGGCTGTCTCGCCACTTCGATGCCAGGAAGGGGAGTTGGGGTATGGCCAGAAGCGGC
This sequence comes from Mus minutoides, assembly GCA_902729485.2. NCBI lineage: Eukaryota > Metazoa > Chordata > Mammalia > Rodentia > Muridae > Mus > Mus minutoides. Next base: position 14,326 of record LR754003.1, read on the forward strand.
TCTCATTGGGGAGTGGAGGGACGGTGGGAGGAGATTCCAGGGGGACGTAGGCTTTGGGGAGGGGTGGCCGAGGTGGGCCAGGTTCCTGAGGCAGAGAGAAGCCAGAGCATTAGGAGGAAGAAGAGCAGCCACTGTGAGAGCAGAAGAGAGAGTTAGCAGGAGCCAGATAGTCTTATCCAGTGAAATATGCCCCAGGACTAGGCACTATACCCCACCTGCCCTGACAGAGCCCCAACTTTCCTGGCGCAGCCCTCTGCCTGGCCCGTATGCCGTTTTCACGGAGTCCCTCCTGCCCACCCTTGTATACAGCTCCCCAGCATTCCAAAGCTCCCTCATACATCCCGGCCCGCTAGGACATCCCCATTCTGTATCTTTGCCTCCTCTGTCTCTCTTGGGTGCACTCCACTGGGCCTCACACTATCCAGATGCACCGTGGTCCCATAAAGTTCTACCCTGTCTTCCACTGGAGTACCAGAGTCTGAACCATGTGATTCAGTGCTGAGCTATAACTGATGTCTCCTGTAGGTTGCAGCCTACTATGAACTGGTCCTTGTTGGATGCTGTCTCTTTGAACAAAGGGCTCCATCCCACGAGCACTTACTGACTGACAAGCAAACAGCTTTCTACAGTGACCCTCAACCCCCTCACCTTGGGACACTCCTGGTTTAAGTTCTCGTCAAGCACGGGGTGGGGGGGGGAAATCTTTGCTAACCATCTTGGGGTTCAGGAAGACTTCCTTGTGGGGCAGCTAAAGAGGGCAGGCAGAGATGGGAGTGGGTGTAGGGGAAACCCCGAGGGTAAAACCAGTGTGGGAATGATTCGTGATACCATGAACCAAACGCTAGGATGGGGCCCTTGGAGAGGAGTAGCAGACTCTGTGTCCTTTCACGTGATCCAGACCTGGCCTTCTCGCCCTCTCCCCCATCTTTCTTGTGCTGTTATCCCAGCTTACCTCACTGGACCCTGGCTTAGTGGGAGAACCCTGGGAGCCAGACACCATTGAAAAGGGGCTCAGGGGACTGGTAAGGCTGGCAGAGCTGAGAGGGCTGGCTGGGCTGTTGGAGCTGTAGGTGGCTGAGGGTCCAAGTCCTCCTGGGGAAACAGAAGAGATGGGTAGAGTCGAGGGAGGAATGGCTCAGCGTACACACAGACACAAAGGGAGGAGGATGGAGAGGAGGCCCTCTATGGATTAAGGTCATAGGCTGGCTGCTAAGTAGAACCCTAGGCAGTGAAGAGAGCAAACAGAGTTGACACTGTAGCCTCTGATGTGTCAAAGAGAGCCAGCCTTGAAGACCTAGGCTGGAGGTTAGGTCTAAAGTCACCCATGGGTCCTCTGGTGTGAGTTGGCAAGGGTGCTGGAGTACCTACCTCTGTGCTTGACCTGAGCTTGAAGTTAGCTCTAAAGTCACCCATGGGTCCTCTGGTGTGAGTTGGCAGGGGTGCCGGAGTACCTACCTCTGTGCTTGGCTGTGTCCGTGCCCCGCGAGGGGTTGTTCTTCCTCAGCCCTTCCATCACATCCTGGATCCTCCAGATCTCCTTCTGGATTTGCCGATTGAGCACCTCATTCTGAAATAGCCACAGAGTGAATCGGGGATGGGCCAGCCCTGCCCTAAGCCTAGAAGCCCCTGATCAGGAGGCTTCGGAACCCCGAGCTCCCGCCCGCACATCCCCCTCCTGGGTAGCAATCTTTCTTGTGAGAAGTCTCAGCCTCTTTAATATAATGTGTCCACAGAAAAGCCAAGGCCCTAGAAGCAAGAGTGAGGAACCCCTACTGAACCCCCTGGGGGATCGGGAGATGTGTTCTGTTCTCCATGGGACAAGATTTCCAGTGCTTTTAGTCTTTGTTTTTGTTTGTTGTTTGTTGTTTTTTAATTTTCATATTCCAACAGCCTGGACATGAGCTGCATTCTATTACAGCTAGCTCACATTCTGAAATTTAACAGCTGCCACTTATTCTGTGTCTTAGTACCAGACACCGTTCTGAATACTCGTGTTTAATAACTCATCTCAGCCGGGCAGTGGTGGTGCACGCCTTTAATCCCAGCACTTGGGAGGCAGAGGCAGGCAGATTTCTGAGTTCGAGGCCATCCTGGTCTACAAAGTGAGTTCCAGGACAGCCAGGGCTATATAGAGAAACCCTGTCTCGAAAAACCAAAAACCAAAAAAACAAAACAAACAAACAAAAATAACTCCTCTCACTCGGCTGCAGGACTCCTCTACATGCTACAAGAGGCAGAGAAGAGACTGTGTCCTAGGCCACCCACTGAGCCGCACAGCCAGTGTCTAAGGATGGGTCTTTTTGACTCAGAAGTGGGTGCACTTGCCCACAGCCATTGTCCCTCCTACAATGGGCAGCTGGCCCATAGGATGTACCAATATCTGGGTCCTCACCACCCTGCCCAGCCCGAGGCAAGTGAGGTGAATTTTGTTATCAGGAGGGAAACAGGGTGCCAACCACATCAGGGGAACAGAGTTTATAAAATCAGCTGGAGAAGAGGCAGAGCTCAGTCAGAGAAAAGACAAGGGGACAATAAAATAAAACACAAGTCTCCAATATCCATCCTCCTTCAAACCTCCTGACTCGTACCTATGCCCAGAAAGGAAACCTTGCCACTTCTAAAGCTGCAGAGATAGATCCTGAACTGCCAGCTTCTCCAGTGTGTGCAGAGGTATTTATATCCACATGCCTGTTTTTAAATCCTTTCAGCAACAGAATAGCCTGCTTCTAACCTAGGTCTCCTACCTCATGAGCTACATTCGCTGTAGGTCGAGGAGAATATTCTTATGTTGTCATCAAGCTAAAATTAGTCTTAAGTGACCCGAGAGTTTCTTCCTTTGCTTCCATCTCTCTCCCCACCCCATCTCTTCTTGTCTCTGTCTGCCTCTCCTCTCTATCTTCTCTTTCTCTCTTTCCCTGTGTCTGTCTGTCTCTCTGTCTCTGTCTCTTTTGCTCTCTCAGAGTCTGTCTCAAGACCAGATCCTTGTCTTATATTGAAATGGCTAAATCAAGAAAGGCTGGAGAAGATACAGAATATATCCTGCCCCACCCCGCCACCCTCTTGGGGGCCCCCTTTCACCTGGATATCCAAGTTGAGCTGTTCCCAGAGTTCATCATGCAGGGCAGAGACCTCCGACTCCAGGTTCTCATACACCACTGTACTGTTGGTCAGCGCCTGGCGGGGAGAGGGTTACTGAGTGTGAAGCTTCATCCATTCACTTGACACCCCTCTGGGTGTGTCTGTGAAGGTGCCCCGGAAGAGCTAACTGAGGAGGGAAGGTATGGTGGTACCACCCCACACAGGCATGGGTCCAGGATGAATACAAAGGGTGTGGCGAGATGAAACCACAGTCTCTGATCCCTGAATGCAGATGCAAGTGACGGGTAGGTGCCTTGTGCTCACGCCCACTACACCTTCCCCACAGCAATGGGCTTTATTCCTTCAGACTAAGAGGAAACCAGCCCTTCCTCCTTGGTGTTTCACTTGCCAAGCATTCCGTCACAGCAGTGCAGTGAGAAAAGACACAACTAACACACGGGGGAAGCCACCTTCCACAAGTCCTCCCTTCTACTGCTGCAAAGGGGTCTGGGGCTGGGATCCCTGGGGTCCAAAGTCTGGCAGGAAGGGAACAGGCTGAGACATTCTGGGGCAGGCTACCACCAACCCTCCTTCCTAGAAGGGCCAGGGCACATCCCATGGCAGGCTAAAGGAAAAGCTGAATCTGTTCCTGTAGAGATCATCCCTCTCTTCTGGGCTGTGCTTTCCTGGGCTACTGTTACTCAAACAAGCTGTGTTGAATGAAGGGTCTGCCTTTAGCAACCCTGCTGACAGCAGCAAGCTAGCCAGAGCCTACTTCTGCAAGGCAGAGGGCAAAGTGGGCAGCCGATGGGTTAGACAAGCCAAGGAATTCAGTAACCTTCAGCGACACCCGCCCCCAAGGGAATCCTGGGACAAATGCAGCCTGTGGGTGACCGAGCTCACTAGCTCGCTCTCTGGGCGGAGGCGCTTTGGAGTGAACAGGAAGGCAAACTTGCTGTCTGTGCATGCCTTCTGCTGTAGGGGTGCCCTTGTAGCACCCCGCTTCTGCGGACTTAGGAGATATCCAGGTCAGGGCAGCACGAAGGGCAGGCCAACAGCCACAGCCCCTGCCCCGCCCCCAAACCCCAGTTACCGTGGTCGCCTGTGACAGCTCCACCCGGATGTTGATGAGCTGGTTCTGCAGAGACTCCTTTTTATGCAGCAGCTTCTCTGGGTAGGCGGGCTGGCTCCCAAACATCTCCAGCTCCTGGTGGGTTCCCATCAAGGCACTTTCTAAGCTCTCCTAAAGAATGATGGGAGATGTCAAGAGCTGCTCTGTGACCTTCTCTAGGGTCTTTGACCAGCAGATGCCTGAGCCCCTGGTGGTTCAGTCAGACATCTTAACAGAGGTTTATCCCCAAACGACTACTGTCCCCGAGAGACAAGAAGGCTGAGGAAGACCAAGACCCACCCACCAGCTTTGTAAGGACAGAAACAGCATCATCACATACCACCAACGCCCACGCCAGTCCCACACACAAAACACCCCAGCCGCTGCTCACCTTCTCCGCCCGCAACTGCTGCACCAGCCGTTCCTGTTCCCTCACAACCTTGTTCTGCTCACACAGCTTGCCCAGCAGCTTCTGGGGACCCAGAGGAGAGAAAGAAGATGATGAAGGATGTGGGTTGACGGGGACTTGGGAATTGGGTTGGCAGGGCCTGGCCTCTGGATACTGCCACTTTTTCCAGCCAAGGAACCTGGGCCTTCACCGTCACCTTGGAGGCTCTGGGAAAGAGCATGGTGGACCTCCATCTTAGGAAATGAGATGTGATGATTCTCTGAGTAGGGGTGGGGAGTCAAGCACATCCCTATCCTACTGTGGGGGTACAGTGCTCAGAGGATGGCGAAGACAGTGTAGTCTCACCTCCTCCGCCGAGGTTGGGGGCAGACAAGGTTTGGGAACAAGCAGTCTTAAAATAAGCAATGTGATGTAAACCAGCCCCTCCGCCCCACAGGGCAGCCCAGTCTCTCTTATCCTGAGTTCTCTTTTTCTAAGGTAACAGTTCTCGACCTGTGGGTAGAGACCCCCCCTACAGGGGTCACATATCAGATATCCTATATATCGGATATTTACATTACAATTCATAACAGGCAAAAATCATAGTTATGAAGTACCCATGAAATAATTTTATGGCCAAGGGTCACCACAACATGAGGAACTGTCTTAAAGGGTTACAGCATTAGGAAGGTGGGGTCAGGATGGCTGATGGGAGCCCTCTTAGCTTTGGTCCTTGCCTGGAGAGACCCGCCCCCCCTCACCCCCACCCTCAGGCCTCTCAGGCATGGATCCGCTGCTGAAGCAAGGTCAGTGGTAGTGAGGAGGCCACAGGCAGAGGCTGCTCTCTTCTGGAGAGTTTTGCACATCCTCATCTCTAACTCATGTCTTTCCCCTCCGTCTTCTTCCTACTGGGCCGAATCTTGCCCTTTGAGGCTTCTCATTTCAAGGCCTTTCTCTTTGGCTACCTATTTTGTCCTTGACCCACTCATTGGTCCCATTTGGCGAATGGCTCTGATATTGCCATCTGATGCCACCTGGGGTGTCCCACTGCTTGATGCTCCTGATGGCAGACACAGACCACATCCTGTGTAGCAGCTCACAGTGTCTACCATGGGCTCGGCAGAGAACAGACTGACTGAGTTACCATCTAACAGAGCCTAAGTCTTTGCCCTAAGCCGATCCCGCTGCTGTAGATGGGAGCCCACAGCTCTGTATAGAAGCATGAAGCAGAGTGAGAGGTGAGGATGAGGTAGAGCCATGTCCAAATGGAGAAACCGAGGAGGAGGAAGCAGGTGGAACACTGCGTTGTGGTTCTGATGAGAGGAGGTTAATCAAATGGATGAAACGCCACCAGGAGAGGGAGGGGGAATGGAGGAAAAGCCCCATGGGGGAAAGCGAAGATGAAGATGACAACATGAGGAACATGTCGTGTCAGAGGGAGCAGGGAGAACTGCCCTTACATCCGTGTCTTGCTCGTTTAGCTTGAAGGTGTGGAGGCCATCTCGGAACACCTCTGGGTATGCAGGGACCTGCAGGAACACGAGGTCGGTTACTGCAGCCGGGGCAGACAAGGCTGGGTGGGTGGCAGAGCTGACATCACAATCCCGGTTCCTTTCTGCCAGAGATCACTGCCTGTCATGCCTGACACTTCTGTGCCAGGGTCTTAGGTCCTTTGGCTGGAGCTGGGAAGGCTGTGATGGCGCATTCTAGAGTTCATCCTGATCCTGATTGTGGCTGATTCAGGAGAGGTTGACCACATGACCTGTGTCCCCCGTCCCCTGTTGGGAGGCCTGCTGGGAGGCAGAGCTCTCTGCATGGTAACAATCATGAGGACACCAGTGACCCCTGGGCAGTTTGTAGAGACAGTACTTGAGAGCTTGGCAGGAAAGAGTATCAGAAACCTGGAGAATCTCTGTCCACGTAAACCGAACACGCCGATTGTCGTACCCACACTATGCCAGGACTGGCAAGATTCCAAAGGCATGGCGCAGGGAGAGGGGCAGTGAGAGCTGCTTTGCCTTGACAATGCAGCAGTCATCCTAACATGTTTACAAAACCCCTGACATCCTCCCCTCATGCCCCAGCCCCAGTAATATCTGTCAAGCGCACAGACAACATGAACAAAACATCCTTGGCACTCATGCAGGTTTGTAATCCTCGCATGCAGGAGATGCTGCTGTTCGCTGTTTGATGGCTCAGGAAACGCATCCCGAGTTTATCTATGAACATGAAGAATGGAGACAGCATGGTGGGGCTGGGGAGAAGTTCGGGCAGACTCTGTCTTATGGGAGATGAGGCCTGGCGGGTGGATGGATTGGGTGAGGCAGGCCTCATCCCACATGGAGTGACCCAGTCATGCACAAGCAGCTGAGATGGCCTTGACAGGGACCATGCTGGCAGGCAGAGGCCTTACTTGCATGAAGAGGTGGGCCCTGGGAGAGGAGTTCTCCACCATTCGGTTCACCATGCTGATGAGAGTCTCGCTCTCGTTCATCTGCAGTGGAGGAAGGAACGGACGGACGATTCACTTGGCCCTGGCTACGGCTGTCTCCCCACACCCCCCTGTGGCTCTCTGCAGGAAACAGGGGAGGGGCAGCTGCTTTTGGGGGAGCCTCCAGCACCCTGACTTTGGCCTTGCCACTTTTCACCCTGTGAACTGTTTCTGGACCAGTACTGATGTCCTCATGCAAATGTCATGGCAGGGTGCCAGGAGGCCACTGGACCCTCACTGACAAAATGGAAGAGACCCTGCAAGGCCCAGGGACTCTGTCCCAGGGGTGTTGGGCCACACTGGGCAAGCTGTCACCTCCTTCACATTTCTCACGCTGCTTTGGATGAAGACCACACGGTGGGAAAGCCAGTCTCCTCACACTGACACTAACCTGAGCTAAAACAGCAAACCTGGCACCTACTCTCTGCACGGCACCCCACCCCCCACCCCCAAGCCTCCTGAAACATTACTAAACAGTTTCCAGAGCTGGGCTGGCAGCATCCATGAGGATCGAGGATGGCACTGGGAAAGCAAACAAGGAGGTCAAGACAAGTGAGCCAGGTTAAAGGGACGCCAGGTGTCAGAGCACTGCTCTCTGCCACATCATCGTTTAATTTCAAGGATCATTGGGAAAATGGAAGGGGATGTACTGAAGGGGGGGGAGAGGGAGGGAAGGCCAACCAGACCAATCAGATACACCCTCAGAGGTCCCACTGGGTGAGAACTGAAAATGAAACTGTGAGGGAACGTCCTTGGTTGTGTCCCTTTAAACTGTGTGGTCCACAGCAGATGGAGGGAGAAGACAGAAGGGGGTGTACAGGGAGAGCTTTGGGGCTACACAGTAACTAGGGATGCTCTTCCGGGGTCAGAATTTTATCCACCGTCTCCCCAAGCCTTTTCTTCCTCTTACCCTCTTGGGGCAATACCCCACACAGCTTTGTTTCTGCCATGCTTGTGGCCAGAGTAAGGCAGCTCATGTCCCCATTAGCAATCTACAGCATTCTAATGTTTAAAAATTAATTTTCTTTTTACTTTATATGTGCATTTTGCCCGCACGTATGTCCGTGTACCATGTGCCCACAGAGGACCGGAGAGGGCATTGGATCCCCTGGAACTGGAGTTCTAGGTGTTTGTCAGCTGACACATGGGTGCTGGTAACCAAATCTGGATCCTCCGGATGAGCATCCCATGCTCTTCGCTGCAGAACCATCTTTCCTGCCCCTGATATGTCGTAGTTTCAAAGGCTTTCTACTACCCGAATTTTCTACTCCCGTAAGCCCAGTTAGGGTTCTTCCTTGGTGTCAAGGCTTTAAGAGGGCTTATAGTATATGGATGAGCACAGGAGTTACAAATCAATATGCCAGCCTCCTTATTTAGTCTAAAGATCTGAAGTCAGTCCAGTCCCTACTACTTAAAGAGGCTGTGTGTGTGTGTGTGTGTAGTGTGTGTGTGTGTGTCTAGGTGCACACGTTTGTGAGCACATAGTGGACAAAGGAGACCAGATTTTCTGGGCGCCCCCTGACCTTATTTCTTTCCCTGAAGAGGTTTGCTGTAACAGTGCCCCACAGAGAGCTCCCGCGTGCTTTCCCATCTGATTCTCTCACTACCCTGGAGAAGAGCAGGCGCTGCTATGTCTGAAAACAAAGAACCAGGAGGACCAAGTGACATCCACCGGTGCTGCCCAGCATGGCCCCACCTGGCTGTGCCCAGCCCCTCATCATACAGGATTGTCTCTAAGAATATCATCCCACAGGCAGGAAGGCAATCTAGAGATGAGTTCTGAAGACCCTAGCAGTCCATCCCTTCTGGAAGGGCAAAAGCCACTCTGTGTTAAATGATTGGACAGCCAGCCATTGTGGGCAGGGCAAGATTAGCACAACTACAAGGAGGAGGACAGTCTGCTTGGGAAACCAGTGGTGACACTCTGAGTGACACTCTGAGTCCTCCCCACATCAAGGCATGAGAGGTCTTGCTTCCCTCTGGGAGGACACAGCACTTCCCAGCCATGCTTGGGAGAGGGTATCCTGGGGTCCATCCCCACATGGCCCAGAAGGCTTAAGGCATGAGTATAATACACTACTTTTGGAACAAGAATGCATGCTCCGTGAGGGCCAGGAGCTGGCCCTGCTGACTAAACTCTGGCAATCCGTGCTTCCCACTGTCTAAAGCCTTTGACAGAGATGATCTCACCATAACAGGGAAGCCATAGGAGATGACAGGTCACATGACTGATACAGGAAGAACATAAGAGTCACAGCAGTGAACATAGTCATCTCGAGGTCATGTTTCCACCCGGAGATTTATGAGTATGAACTTGCCCTGATGAGCTTTGATCCTAGCCTTGTCTCCTCTCAGATTCCTAGCTACAATCTGGGTTAAAACCTAAGCTCTGCTATTCACTGTCTGTGTCCTTAGCATATTTAAAAATCTCTCTGTGCTTCATTTCCTTTATATATATATAGGATAATCACAGTTCCCATCCTGTGGAATTATTACAAAAAATGAAAGAATTGGGATCTCTTCTATTCAGTCTAAGTCATGGAGGAAACACCAATTATGGTGGCTGCTATTATTATTATCATTATTAATGTTACTACTAACACCACTATTACTACTATTAAGACATAACTTTCCTTGGCCTGAAACTTCAAACTTACAGAGATCCAGCTGCCTCTGCCTCCTGAGTGTTGAGATTAAAAGCATACACCACCACCTTAGTTATTCTTAATATTATCACTACAATCATCTCTACCACTGCAGGCTGCGTCCCAGGACAATGATGTGGACTTCCAGACTACCTGTGATTTGTAGCACATATCTACTAGTGGATGGGTTCACTGGCAATCTGTCTAGACCAAGCATTTCCAGATGGCTCCCTGTGGAATTAAAAGGCAAAGGAGCAAAGGGGAAAAGCCTGGAGAGGGCACAAGACAGCCAGCAGTGTGGGTCTCACTGGGGTATTTGTTACCTGGTCAGTTTGCTCTGTCAGCCAAACTGGGCTGACACCACTGTACCTCTGACAAGCACACTGAACTCTCAGAACCCATGAGCTGTGCATGCAAAAGAGCTTTACTGAGGAACTAACAGATATATGGAATTGATAACATTTTTTTAAACCATTCTAGGACATATCTGTAGGACCTCAGTTGATAACAACAGAGCTTATCAGTGGTCAGTGAAAAAAGATATGAGTTCCCAGATCCAGGTGTAACTAAACCCCTGACATCTCAGGCCCAGTCTTGTCTCTGCTCTCTTCCCACCTGCCTCTGAGGGCAGTTCCACATGGGCTGAGCACTGAAGGATGCAGACAGTGGGAGTTAATTATTCATATGCCCTTGAATACACTTCTTTCCTGAGGACAACCCCAGCTGCCCACGAGGGATTAGGAGGGAGAGGAGATGAGGGAGCAAAGTAAAACTCGCAAGCCACTTTGTTGGTTCCTGGTGACGTCAACAAAGGTTGTCAAATGGCTGGAGGGTGTCAGGGACAGGGAGGAGGAGACAGGACAGGGGTATGGGATGGTGAGGGGCACCAGCTCTGCCTACCTGCTGGTCCAAATACTCTAGGTTTCTTTGCAACTGAAGATCTAAAAGTTCATCCTACCCGGAGCCCGAGGCCAAAGGGCCAACCAGCAACACAAACAAACGAACACACAAAAGAAAACGATAAAAAAAAAGAAGAAGAAGCAGAGTAGTTAAGAGTTAGCTAGGCATGGATAAAAAAAAGTCTCTGTCATGTCCTTTAAGTGGTTCTGAGGTAGAAGGTGACAGGAGCACAGGCGGGTGGAGGGAGGATGAGGGACATTCTCTCCCAGTTCTGTTACCTCTGTCCCATCCTGCAAATCTGATGAGAAGTGTTTCCAATTGTTCTAGGGAAGTGGGCCGTTTCTGAAAGGGGGCATTTGCTGTGGATCAAGGCTTTGGAGTCTGAACAGTCCAGTGAGAATCAGTGCAGACAGTGGCTATCCTGGCATCCACCCAGCCTCCTCCACCCAGCCTCCTCCACCCAGCCTCCTCCACCCAGCCTCCTCCACCCTGGCCTCCCTTGCCAGGTATGGAACAGAGGTTCTTTAGTCCCCAACCCATTTCTCAAAGTAACACATTCCAGAAGTAAGTCGAAACAACAGAAAGGGGAAACACACAATGTGGTACACCCTTTCTTCCTCAGTCGGAACCCTGTCCCTTTCCCCTCGGGTGGCATTCCAAACAAAGGCAAGCTCGAGGCAGCACCAAGGGGGAAGTCCACATGCTCTACCCTCGGAGTCCTAGCCTGACTGCATCCAACTCATGCTCCTAGCTAGCCCTGGCCCCTCCTCTTGTGTGCTGGTGAGAAGAGCTGCTCTGGGGGCCTGAGGGACTGAGGGGCAGGAGAGCACACACTCTCTGCTCTGTGCCACAGAGAAGGAGCTAATGGCCCCAAACTCTGTCCTGGGGCCCTTGAGGCCTGGTGGGAAAGGAGGAGGTAACCAGAGACTTCTAAAAATATGTGGGCCAGGCTCTGGGCCCAGAGCATTCTGGGTACCTGCCCCAGCTCAGCTCCACCTTGGGTGGGTGCAGGAGAGGAGGTCCTGAGATGGAGTGGAAGGGAGGAGAGGACGTACCATCTTATCGTGGACCGTGGGGGATGATGGGTAGTTGTAGGGGAACAGTCCTGCAGGGACTGGCCGCCTGTCTCCCAGGTAATCATACTGGAAGAGAAAGGGGATTGCAGAGGTGAGAGAATACGGCTGGGATGTGGACTTCCCCACCAACTAAAGTTCAAGGTTAAGGGCATCTGTATTCTGTCCCAGAGCAGAGTTCAAACTGAAATGCATAGCAACCCCATTCACAACAATCTGAGTCCTCAAGATTGGAAGTCAGACCTTCTCTGTCCTCTTAGACACGGCACAATTTTCAGTACAACCTGGGGATGGGCACAGAGAGCATGGTTCCTGTTTAGAGCTCAGAACAACCCCCAAGGCAACCTTTTAGGGATGGTACTGCAGGCCAGGCTTCCCTAGGCAGATTCCTGGCTTAGCAGGCCATGTCCCAGATAGCCCAGCATTTCCAGAGCTTCTTAGCAGATGGTTTCGGGGGTCTCAGCGGGGAGGGGTGGAATGGTGGCTCACCTTTGGGGAGCTGATGGATCTTCTCATCACGTAGGCAGCGGGGTCTGCATAGATGTCCTCACTGCGGGGTGGCAGCCGATCAAAACGGGCGCTAGGTGAGCGCACCGGGGAGTAGATGCGGGCACAGCTGTAGGAGCCTTGGCTGGGCGAGCGGGGCACGGAGTGGGACCGGGGTTGCAAGGACAGGCGTCGCAGGGAGCCAGAGGCAGCATCCAGCTCGTCATAATAGACTGGCTGTCGGGAGGGGCTGGGGATCCAAACGGTGCCATCCTGCCGCCCGTAGCTGGTGGACTCTTTCCACTCATGAAGCTGGTAAGCGGGTCCACCCCCATTCCGGAAGGAGTGCCGCTTGTCCTCCAGGGCCCAGGGTGGACTAATCCTATCATAGGCTGGCATGGAGCAGATGCTGTCTGGCCGCACCCCTGGTGGGTAGTACTGGTAATCGTCAGGATACTGGGAGGAGTAGGGACTGTAATACTCAGGGACCCGGCGGGGCATAGGGTAGAACCTTGAAGGGCTGAGAGAGAGAGAGGCCATTATAAGGACCTATCTCTACCCACCTGTGCACCCCAGTCACCCCCCCCCCCAGTACTCCAGCTCAGAGTACATGCTTGAAAAGATGACTTGAGCCATTGCCCAGGCAGGATCTAGGCGTATTCTAAAGGTGAGAACAAGTTCCATCCTTGAAGACTGCACCATTCAGAGTTTAATCTGTGTCTCTTTAAAATGAAATGTCCCGGGAGACAGCTCTAGGACTTTTTTGCCATCTACATTTGAGTGTGAACAGATTTGCAGGGTCCTTTACAAAACAGGAGATAGAAGAAATGTACCCAAGTGTACCATGCCCCTGAAGGAGGCCTTCTGGTCAGACAATATCAGAGCCGGGAGGGCCCTGAGACTTATAAATGCCCGAGGATCCCATCACCAACAACGAGACATTAACTATCTAGAAAGGTAAGCTGCTCCAGGATATCTCCTGGGGCTGTACCCACAATCTCCAGGGGTCCCTACACCCCGAGCTCATTTGCCCTGACAAACACTATTGACCTCAGTAAGTCTCCCTGAATATATGAAAGGCAGTCATCAGATAAATGCGTTTATTTATCTGTGAGGCAAACTGGTCATCAAGGAACACCGGCAGGAAGAGTGAGGTGCCTGTTTCCTTAAAATGGTGTAAGTCGTTTGGCTCTCAGTAAATAGCAGCATTGGATTCAGATGTCACAGGATTTGCAGCATGGGTTGGGGGTTAACCAGAACAGCTTTAGGGCTGCCTGACTCCTGCCTATGGGACACCCTAGGTACACTACCTCTCCTCTCTTGTCTCTGTCTCTCTCTGTCCCTCTCTCTCAGTTTGAGACAAGGTCTCAAAGAGCACAGGCTACCCTCCAACTTACTTTGTAGCATAGGATAACCTCAGAACTCCTGATCTTCCCTCCTCTGCCTCCCAAGTACTGAGAGTACAAGAATGTGCCACCACGCCCAGATCTGTGCTTTCTTTTGAAGGCGGCAGACAATCAGAGGCAAGGATTTGGACAAACTGAGAATCAGCTTTCCTGCACAGGCAGCTTCCAGAAGGTTCCCAATAAAGCGATGTCTCATAAGTTGCTCCCTCCCACCCCTACCCCCACCCCTGTCCCATACCCTAGCTATAACACACCGCCCCCAGGCCACCTCACCTCCGAAGGTCTTCAGGTGGGGGCACCCCTCGTCGCAGGTTCACCCACTGCTGAAGCTGGTTCATAGAGCTTTTGCGCTGGGCAATTTTGTCAGGGTCAGTACGTGGTGGAAAGCTCCGCCGCTGTCCCCCAGAGTCCCCATCGTGAGGTGGGAAAGCCGTACTCCCTGGTCGGCTTGGGGAGCTATACTGCCAGCCATTGGGCTGAGCAGGGTGCTCCCCACCTCCTGGAACCCTCGGGCCATCAGGGTAAGGACTGCCAGGCTCTGAGGCTGTCTCGGGTCCAGGCGGGAGGCCATTGGCTTTTACCAAAGGCTCTTTCTTGACTTCAGGCCTCTCGGGCCTGCGCTCGGCCTTCTCACAGCCCCTGCCGTCCCCCTCCCCTCGAGTCTTGGCCTCAGGCTCCGGCTTGGTGAGATTGTTGTGAGGTGGCTGCTGATGGTGTTTGCTGGGTGGGATGTTCTCTGAGTCTGGCTTCTCGAGGCTGCAGGAGGCCAAGGTAGAGGTTGTCAGTCAGAGGTGGTCCTGGCCCAGCAGTGTGAGACAGGTCAGGGGTAAGTGGGTTGGGAGGAGTGAAGAAGAGGCAGAGAGGCAATGATGTAACTGGGGCAGGATGACACCCAATTCTGCTCCCTAAATCCCGGGCTTTACTTTATTGCTGGGCAATGATCAGATAAACTCAATCATCCAGCGAATACTATATTTGCTCTGCCTTGCAGGCCTATTACCAAAATCACTTTCCCTTCTGCCATGATACGGAGCCCAGCCTTTGTCTGCGACCACAGCTAACCTCTCTTCATTTTGGTCCTCTGTTTTTCTGAGTGTTTTTTTTTTGTTTGTTTTTAATTTATTTATTTTATTTATATGAGTACACTGTAGCTGTCCTCAGACACACCAGAAGAGGGCATCAGATCTCATCATTACAGATGGTTGTGAGCCACCATGTGATTGCTGGGAATTGAACTCAGGCCCTCTGGAAGAGCAGTCACTGCTCTTAACTGCTGAGGCATCTCTCTAGCCCCCTTGGTCTTCTCTGCTATCTGTCTCCAATCCAGCCCTCCAGCCTAGGCTGGAACGTACTCCAGTTTCACAACAGTAACTGGAGTTAGCCACAGAGACTGGCTACAGGTCTTGGGGATTCTTCACTGGCAGATTATCACCTTCCTGGGGGATGGGGGCGGGGCTGCTATGAGATGAACCGTGGTGGGCATCAGGGGGACAAGTGGCTGACTCCAAGTAGGTAAACACAAAGTTCCCCGCCCCAGAGCACAGCCCTTCTGGGGGTAAATTCGTTAGAATGTGGGCTCCATAAGGGTCAGAACATGGCGGGTTTCCTCCCTCATGCTACCAGGGCCTGGCACAGGATCTGTGTCTTGGTTACTTCTGTTTGTTTATTGTTTGTCAACCTGACACAAGCTAGAGATATTTGAGAAGAGAGAATCTAGACTAAAGAGATTCCACCATAACACTGGTCTGTAGGAATGTTTGCTCAGAGTTTTCTTGGTTGATGATATAGGAAGGACCAGCCTGTCGTGGGCAGTGCCACACCTGGGCAGGTGGTCCTGGGCGGTGTAAGAAAGCAGGCTGAACAAGCCATGGTGGAACAAGCCAGGAAGCAGCGTTTCTTCATGGCGCGGGCTTCAGTTCCTGCCTCCAGGTTCCTGCTCTGAGCTCCTGCTCTGACTTCCCTGCTTTTGGTCAGTGTTTATCACAGCAGCAGAAACGCAGACCTGTGCAGTCTGTTTTCTTCCTAGCAAATCTGGGAGATGGATGAATAAAGGCCTAGCCACTCGCAGAGATGGGCCCTTGAGACAACTTCTCCTTGGGGCTTCCTGTCAAGCTTCCTTGATGACATACTAAAGGTTAAACATAGCCAGCCCTGAAGTCTATACAGGGAGACCCTTTCTCCACTCAGGCCAGACCTGAGCCCTTTCCTCTGGGTCCCCATTCACTTAACTCAGGGCTGCACATAGGGGAAGGAGAGGTGGGCACTGAACCAGCGAGTGACAGGCACTGTAGGCCGTGGGCTGTGTTTTCATACACAGTCTGCAGGACGAATCCAGCTGCTAGATTTGAGAAGAGAAAAATCAGGTCCTGAAAGGTTAAGTCACTCACCCTGAGGTCACACTATGGCTAAGTGACTAACCTGTGATTCAAACCTGATTGCATTTCCCTCCAACGTGTTTGACGCAAACGGCCTGGGACAGCTTAGTGAATGACCCTCACCTTTGGTTCCTAGCCAAGCTTCGGTAATTCTCTGCAGGCTCCCCCAGCTCAGAAAGAGGAGGAGGAACTGATCAGGGGAAATGAGATTCAGGCTCTGCAACCCATTGGCCGGACCTTCCGCTTAGGTGAGGGAACGTGCTCCTTACTCCCTCCAGATGTTCAAATCCACAGAATGGGCCCAGCACTGGCATAAAGCTGAGTGCTTTTGAACACCTTTCTCTCTCCTTTCCTCAATGTCCGCACCAGGTACTCACCTGTGCCGCACAGGCTGAGGCACTGACTTCTGGGCCGGAGGGATCTGGACCCGAGCAGCCTCACCCATGGCCTGGATCCAGGCCTCCTGCTCCTCGGGGCTCTCGGCACTGAAGAAGTAGGTGCGGACTCCAGCGTGCTCTGCCTGTGGGGAGAGGCAGTGCGTGGAACTGGCCCCAGCCTCATCTACCCAGTGAACAGTCACCTGCAGGGAAAGGACACCCACAGGAGGGGCAGTCAGTCAGGCCCTTCTCAGCACTCAGCTTCTCTCCAGAGGAGCTAAGGAGCTAGGAAGGAGGGTGGAGTCCTGCTGCCTCCCATGTACCTGACATGAGAGGTCTCTGAATACTACCTGAAAGTCCAGTCACCAGGAAAGCAAGCCTACCTCCCCCCGCCTGAAGTGGCTGTAAGCAAGAGGGACAATTACCACACCCTCTCTCCCCTTTGATTCCACCTTTGTGATAACAAAATTACCACAGGACTGGAGGAGTTGGTCCCCCTAAACAGGACCATCTCAAACGCAGCTTCACTACTGAGGAGCTGGCCCTATCCCCTTCCTCAAGAGGAAACACCTGAACCCCTATCTACGGCATGCAGGGCACATGCTAGCAATCGGTTGGAACACTACCTAGTTGACGGCTGTGAGCAGGCACAGCGGGCTGGAACCCAGAAGAGAGCTCCTGTCCAGAGGAGGGGGTCCTCATGCAGCCAGAAGGAGAGGCAGAGACAAGCCAACCGACACCAGAGGAAGAGACAGACCAGACAGTGAGGAGTACAGGACAGGTATTATGGGTAGTTCCCTTGTAGTCGGTGACACCACCCAGGAGGACAGCACTCAGCAGTGCCCAGCTCAGCCCGACAAGGGATGGAGCACCGAGGGCTTGCACTATGGGAAAACCGGGGCTGCGGTGGGCAGTGAGTCAGGGAGGCCCAGGATCATCTCCAGCTCCTCCCCTGGCAGACAAGTTGCTATTTTGCCCCAGCTTTAAATGATACAACCACTCAAGGGTGATAGGGGAGAGGGACTAGCCAGATTCCTTCTGGGACCTTAGCATACTCCTCTGGTGACACCCTCAACTCCTTAAAAAAAAAAAGGTAATTAAAATTTATATCATCTAACAGGGGGCTTCAGACGTGATTAAGGAGTCTCATCCCAGCCTTGGCTCCCTTGAGTGCTAACCCATAGGATGGGAGTTGAAGGGAAAAGGCCAGGCCCCTGTGGCTAAACTCAGGGCTCTCCTGAACAGCTAAGTCATGCCCTCACTGTGTCCCACATGCATCTCCACCTTCACCCTTCCCCAGTGTGGAGTTGGGGGGGGGGGCTGGACCCCAGGCTTCCTCTCTTGGGCTGGACCCCCCTCCCACCCTTCAGCAGAGAGCCCAGCAGGAGGCAGAGCTGCTGAGTTCACAGAGGGGCGGTGCTGATGGACAGTAAGGGAGCTAGCTGTAAAGAGGGACAAGGAGGCTGCCGGGACTTGAGACTGAATAGCAGTGCCCAGAGCCCAGGAAAGCCCTGTGGGACAAGAACACAGGGTTAGCATGGTGTCGTGGGAGACAGAGACAAGGCTGGTGATGGGTGGTGGGGCGAGCGGGAATCAGCACATGAACCTGTTCATTCTATGAGCACTCCTTGAGCAACCTGTGTACTCCAGCTTGCTGGCCAGGGGGCCCCCAATGGCAAGCAAGATAGAAATTACACTAGGGCTTAGTCACACTGGGGACAAAACATGCCACGAGGAACAAGGAGCAGACAGCCCCCAGGACCAAATGCTTGTGACAGGAGAAAGCAGAGGGCCTGGGAAAAGACGGGGCTATTGATGGAGTGCAGGGAGGGGCACCAGCTTCTAAGAAGAAAGGAGCTGGAGACTTGAGGGTGTGGACAGAAGAAGCTAAGGCATTCAGCTGTAGCCAGGCAGGGACAGTTCCTGGCTCCTCATTATTTGCCATCCAAGACTTGTGCTTGGTGGCCACAACAGGACAAGCCTGCTGTCTGTCTGTCTCAGCTCCCCTCCCTTCCCTGGGGATGAGACACTGAATAGCACCAGTCAGAACCCTTTGTAGGCCACTGAGCATAGCTATCACGTGGGGGGCCTTAAAGAGGCAGAGCACGACTTGGGGCAAGGAGGAGGGTGTGTGGTGGGGGGGTGGGGTCTGGTAGGCATGGGAGTGATCTCGCTAGGCTCCTCAGCAGTATGTGTATCAGTCACTCTAGGGCGTTTATCTGATGTCTGCAGCAGGCACAGCTCCAGTCTGGAGTGTGTGGCTCTGACAGGTCTGGTAGGAAGGGCGAGACAGGCTGTGTGGATGCTGTGTGGGTGCGAATGTGTCTGTGTCTCGGGACTGTTTGTTGGTTACACAGCCTGCTCCTATTTTTCCCCCAGCTCCCTGGAGTCAGAGTTGTATTCATTGTTCCTTCTATTCACACCTCTGGCACCCCAGCCCCTGAGAGGGATGGAAACTAATTATGTGCCAAACATGTCCCCTCCTCTCTCCCTGGCAGGCCCTGTGTATGGTGCCCACCTCTTTCACCAGAATCTGAAGGGCAGAGAGAGCCTTGGAAGCTCAGACACCAACCTGATGTGACCTGTAATTTCTGTTCTGTCTTTAATGCCAGTGTTGAGTTTTAAGGGTTTTGGACAGCAATTCTCAACTGGAGGAGGGGACTTTATTCTAAGGCATGCAGAATTGATATTATTATTATTTCATATTTTGAAAAGGAGACTAGGGTACTCTGCATCACAAAACACAAAGGGCATGGGATTTTTATAGTTTTTAATGGGTCATGAATTTTTAAAGGTGGAAAACTACTGGCCTAGGAGGAGCCAGCTGCAGGCACAGCTTTGCTGAGTAGGTCCCCCAGGGGTTCTGAGGGAGGGACACGGAGCAGGAGGAGAGTCCCATTTTCCTGTGCACGTGTTCTCTCAAACTGTTGCCTACATGGCCAGGGGTGCATCTCAGGGCAGGACACTTGCCCAGCATCCACAAAGGCCCTGGGTTCCATCCCAAACTCCATGAGACTAAAACAAAATACAACTCATAATATTCTCTAAAGATTAAAATTTTAGTAAGTTTGACTGGAGGGAGGGTCCCTGCATATCCCTGGGCTCAAAATAGAAAGGAAACCTATTCAGAAAAGACCTCAGAAACCCAACCACCGGAGCTCAGTTCAGAAGAGGGGCCGGCTGTTGGGCAAAAGGTACAAAAGGTTCAGGACACAATTTTCTTCCCTGGGGAAATTGTGGCATCACAGAGACACAGCTCTATTGGCCCACCTGTGCCATATATGCCCACCAGGCCCCTGAAAGAAGAGGGAACCCTAGCATGGCCTCACTTTGCCTCCCAGGCATGCCGATGAGTCTAAGGGCCCCTACCTGTTCCCTTCTGGGCCACCACACAGGGGCATCCTAGGGGAAATGTACTTTACTCTGCTCCAGCCCCACCCAGGTTCTAGAAGAGCAGATGCCCTCCTTTCCCGACCTGGGAGAGGAAGCCCAGCTGACCTTAAATGTGTGCTTTCGACTGATGTTGTCTGAGGGCTGCACAGCTGCCACCCGGAAGCTCAGCAGGGGGATGCTGCCCAGGATGCTCTCCTGCTTCTCATCTGTCGGGGAAACGGGGGTGCATGGGTGTGAGCATGCGCGTGTGCATGCGTGTGCACCCTCACACATACATGTGCACGCCTGCATGCATACCTATGCCCATGCATGTGAGAGAGTGGCCCTCATGCAGAAGGAAAGGCAAGGAGCTACGATAGATATTAACAAAATATTCTGTCTCATATGGCTTTTCAGACATCAAGTGTTCACTTTATGTAAGGCCTATCCAATGCCTTACTAGACCCAATACTCCTAAATGCCCCACGAAGAGGCTCTCCTGTTCCCCCATTGTCAACGGACAGGTTAAGTGATTGGTCCAGGTTCCTTAGCCATAAAGTGGATCAATCTTAAAACGCAGGAGGCCTAACTCCAAGCCAGCCTCCTTTACCCCTATCCTGTCTGCCTGTATTGATAAGCAGGACAGACTCAACAGCAACACACAGAGACTCTCCTGCCTCTGCTTCCCAAGTACTGGGATTAAAGGTGTGCCCAGCTGACATGCCCATCTGAGCTCGGGTTCCTCCTCCAGAGCAGGGTGCTGCAAAGGGAGGCTGATCTGTTTCTCCACGTGCTCCCTCTTGTCCTCCTACTTTCTGGCATGTGCCAAAGCATCACAGATGTCCCAGCCAAGCAGGTGCTCATGCCAGGCTCTCAAACCTCTAGCCTCCAGACCCTGAGGCAAAAATAAACCTCTCTCCTTTATCAATTACACAGCCACAGAAAATTGATGAACATGGGTATCCTGAGACCATCCCTCTGTGGCTCATGAACATCTCTTGGTATGCCCTGCCCTTCTCCTTCAGGGATCCTGACTGCTCCCTCAGTCCTGTCCCATGCTAGTTCTAGGGCAAGGAAATTTTTTAAATTCCTTAGTTCTAGACTTTTCCTCTGTCCCTGACCCTGTATCCATAGCCTCTGCTCGGCTACAATTCAGGAAGAGCAAGCATCTCCAGGGCAGAGGGCGAAAGCCAGCGAGACTGCTGTTTGTCAGAGTTAATGATTCACCACGCTGCCCCCAGGAGGCAGGAGGAAATGAGCGCTTCCTCACTGTAGATAAGTGAAGCACACAGGCTCTCTGGCTTACACATCACCTGTGCCCACCCCCTCCCATTGCAGCAGCCTGATATGATGTCACCATTACCGCTATTAGCCCTGCTTGGGTCATCTGTGCTCCCGCCGACACGTGTTACCATGTACACTTTAGAATGACTTCCTAGAGGAGACTGTGACAGAATTCATTAGATCTTTGCCCTCATGTCGGGGCAGGGGAGCCTCACGTGAATGTGAGGGTGACAGAGAAGGTAGAGGCCAGAGCTATTTGTTTACACAGCTTTGCCCGAGCATCTTTCCTGCTGCAGAGCTTTGGTGCTGTGGACTTCAGAGTAAACAAAATGTATAAACATTCTTATATTCTGGATCAGCGTACAAATTCTGCTGGGCCACGGGGAAGATCAACACCAGCCTCTACTAGAGCAGTAACTAGAATCCTCTTCTTCCTCTTCCTCCTCCTCCTCTTCCTCCTCTTCTTCCTCCCCCTCCTCCTCCTCCTCCTCCTCCCCTTTCTTTTCCCCTTACCCAGGAATCTCACTATGCAAATGTCTGCCCTGTTCACTTGTCCTATCATCAGTTGGGATCCAGAACTAGTACCTTCCAGATAAGTATGGATTGCTAGGAACCGAATGAGTGCATGAATAGGTCTGAGACTGGGCTGACAACCCACTGCCACAGCCTCCTACTGCTAAGGAACCTGCCTGGAGAGACCCAGTAGCCAATGACCTTCCAAAGCAGAACCGGACAGCAAGACAGGATGAGACAGAATGGTCCCTGGCTTCCCCTGCCCTGGCAGCACCAGGGCACACTCACCTTTGTAGTAAAAGAGGCAGCGATCCACCAGGACAAACCAACGCTTATTCCACTGCTTCACCCCGGAGCTGGCCTGTAGGACACACAGACAGACAGATGGGAAGGCCATGAGGGGGGTGTGGAAGGGGAGGCCGCCGCAGTCAGAGAGCTCTGCGCTAGTTACAAGGACATCCCGGCTCTGGCTGCAGCACGGCCACTAGCACGTGGCAGCCAACTCCCTTGAGATCTCAGATGCTGGGAACTGACGTTAGATTATTGCCTGTGACTTTCCAGGTCTGTCATCCTGGTGCTCTGCGTCTCCCCTGAGGAAGATAAAGAGGGCAAAAGGTACCCCAGAATGAGCGAGTAGAAGAGGGGACGAGAATACAGCAGTGGCCAGCCAGGGGAAGGTTGGTAAACCCCAGGACTGAAGCCACCCCACCTCCACACAGCAAGGAGATGTGCAGAGAATGTGCCCTGTAATTCTGCTGGGACTAGTGACATGGCGTATCTCAGAGTCATTGCTTCTCCCCATCAGGAGTCTCATCTTGGAGCCCCATATTGGACACTAGTTAACTTTGGGGAGAATTTCCTTTTTTTCTTTTTTTCTTTCTTTCTTTCTTTCTTTCTTTTTTTCTGTGTATAGCTCTGGCTGTCCTAACTCTCTAGACCAGGTTGGCCTCGAACTTAGAGATCTGCTTTGCCTCTGCCTCCTGAGCGGCACAGACTGGGGAGGTTTCCAGTTCCTCAGAACCTTTATATATATTGGGAGACATTCAGAGACAACAGGGAAACCTACCAAAGAGCGCTCGGGCTGTGGTGGGTACAGAACTCACAGCACTATGAAGAAAGTGGTGGTTATTGTAGGCAACAAGGCCGGTACACCTTGGTTCCTTGGCCTCACCTGCTTGTAGAGCCAGCCCGCCTTGGTAACGGGTGCATTGGGGTTCCGCTTCATGGAGTGTGCACGTTTACCAAAGGCAATGGCTTTTCGGGAAGTTCGGGTCGCCTGGGAAGGCAAAGACAGCAGTTAGTGGAACTCCCCTCCTCTCCTTACAGCTCTGTCAGCAAGAGAGCTGCCCTTGCTAATGGCAAATCTCTCCAGTGGGTCCCTGGCACCCTCCTGATGGGAGGCCTGGCTATGAAGCTTTGAGTCTCTGCTAACTCAAAGGTGTAGCCTTTTCCTTCTTTGGATCTTCGGATCTCAAACATGGGTCTCATACTAGTTGTTGCGTAGTTTCCTTCTTTTCTTTTGGGAGGAAATAAAGGATTTCTGCATTTACTCTTCTGTCATCTTTTTTACATTTATTTACTTTGTGGGGTAGCGTGCACGCCATGGTGAGGGTGTGGAAGCTAGAGAAAGCTCTGCAGTCTTCAATCCATTCTCTCCTTCCACCACGTGGGTTCTG